>OX465426.1:10733367-11214193 GCA_950005045.1 Agrotis exclamationis | reverse complement strand
AATTTAATAAACGGGTTAATAAAAAAAGTATTTACACAAATAACAAAAGGAAAAGAGTGTCAAAAAATTCATGCACATCGCTTTTAACTGGAAAAGTGCCCGAAAGTCTGGCAGAATTACCTACCACGTTGGATGGAACTACTGTTCTTTGACCAAAAAAGTCTCTCTGGTTAGGTACGTCAAAAGTCGACAAACTGTTTTAAAGACGAAGTGGGCACTCAGATCCCGCGACCGTATCTAGTTATCATCGTTGCTCTTAAAATTGTTGCTCAAACAGGAATACCTCGTTTTTAGTATTTCAATCCTAAAAACGGATGAAACATAGAACTACCAATGAATAAGGTTACCAATTATTTGCTCAAATTAAAATTTGACGTAAGAAAAATATAATACCCTGAAATGATTCAGGCACGTTAAAAATTGGATTGCGTATTATTTAAGCATCTCTTTTGTTTTTAACTAAAAACAATCATTCGCCTCAGGTCAAAGGTTACTCATTGTTATATAAAAATCATCCTACTCTATAAGAAATACAAAGCTAGAGATCCCAGAGAGTTATTTAAAATGTTAAATATTTAGCTGTTGAATTTGAATAATTATCTTGTTTAATTATTCTCTGTGAATGTTAAGGAAAATATAGTAGTTGTTTTTCATAAATAGTTAAAATTCTGTTACTGCCTTATCTCGTTTAAATACAAGAAAATCGACTAATTAAAAAGAGCTACAATGTGTTCAGCAAATTAATTGTTTTGCACTAAAAATAAAGTATGACGTAATGGAACAAGAGGAATGAAGAAATCTTTGTTTATTAAAGTTTAATCCACGGATCCACCTCCGTGTGAATTACGTAGCTCGATCAAATTTGATCAGCGCCCAATTAATTCGTTACGTCAGATAGTACAAAATAATAATATACAAAGCCTTACAAATACATACTACACATAGAAATACCTTGATTGATGTGAGCAAGCATTAAACAGCGATGTATCGGTGTAAGGAGCGCGCGTTCATTTCATTTCATTCGTATGCATGCAGAGAAATCGTTCACACGTTTTCATTGGTATCTCCCAATTAAAAAAAGAATGTGGAGTGCATTGGTGTGATGCAGCGGCATTCACGAGGACCCTAGCCGGCAATAAAGTAGGCATCAAGCGAGCTACGTGCCTTACGATAAGACGAGTGTACGTGCTAACTCCTTATTTGTGCATGAAGCTCAGCCACCGAGCAAACTGGAACGTAAAAAAAACGGAAAGAAAATTTACATTATCACATTCCTCTGGAGAGTTATTTTACTATTCTCAGAGATTAAATATTTCATTGTAGAAAATGTAAGTACTTCGTGGAAGTTCATCTGAAAAAACATTTTATAATGAAGATATCTACCGAGATACTGCAATATATTTAAAGAGGATTGCATCAGTCTCAAGTCTGACGCTTTTGCAATTCCTTTCGAGCAATTTTTTTATAAGGAATAATTTCATCTATATTAAAGCCTGCCTACACAGAAGTGAGAACTACAGACCGTCGAAATCGCATTAAATTAAATAACTAAGACTTTAGCTTTTCAGTTTTTTTTCATAAAATCCTATTATTTTCATTCGAGTAGAAAAAAAAAATACAAAGAAATAAATAAAAATCGAATAATGTTCTGCGGCATTAAATAATGTTTCTCGCGTTGTATATCCTAGCCCAGTCGTGCGTTACATGGGCAGCTACCACGGGTGAGAAACACTCCCCTATGTCACGCCGCACGTAGGGTATAAAAATGAGGGGGATCTTTAAAGTGAAAAGTAAAGCGAGTTTGGCTTTTATGGTAGTTACCCTGAGTTATCCAATCAGTCGGTGCCGGGGAAGCAATAAACTGGCCATCACGTCCGAACGTGTCCTCCCTGTGACAAACTACTAACGCCCGCGCCAACTAGCGCACTGGACGCTTGCCTGCACTCACTGATGGACGAATTTAGATTTATTACTCACCCCGCCTGTTTACTTTTCCTCACATGTGAGAGTTGCTACGAGATTCATTAGTTCGGGGTTAGTCGCCGATGTCGCTGTGTTTGGACACGGCAAGGGACAGTCGTTTATGAGACTAGTGCGCCGACTAGAACAACATTTCGACATGATAGCGAGGGACGTGTGCGATTGACTTTCTTTTACTATTTGCTGCAGGAAATGGGAGTCAACAAGACTTTATTAAAAAAGAAGTGGGATGATTTTTTTTTATTACTTAAATTCTAAATAAAGTATATGAAATAAAATCATAACATTTTAGTGTATCCATTCATCATTCAAGCAAACGCATTTAAAAATCCATCATCAAAAACACATTACTGTCGAATGATTTTCTCTTGATGCAAATTGTTTGTATACTTGTGTATTTACTCCGTTGTTAAAAAATAATATATAAATGAATATCTAAAATTAATCATACTTCTTTTCCTGTTAACACAAATACACAATGTTTATTATTACATCTGCCTGTACACATAAAGACGCCTGGCATTATTAAGGCAAACAAAGAGCAAGACGTTTCTCTGTCAACTGTTCTACATTTGATACACCAAGGTATTATTATAGCGTCAACATTCTGAATAGGCGTGCGTTTGACAATGTAGCTACTTCTATTGAGGGCGGGTCCATTGACGCCAGTTCTCCACAGCTAATTGCAGATTATCCGTCATATTCATTGAAACAATCAATCACGATTCAATCACATTTGAAACATGATCACGACTATTATCCGCCTAGCTATTAATCTCCGAAAGTGCCTAGACAAAGACAATGGACCAGTAACCAGATTAGCGTCTTCTCAAGTGAATTGTTTGATAATTATTTACAAATAGGACTGTTAATGAATGAATTTCTCTAAGAATTCCTTTAACGTCCACCTGATGGAAAGTGGTCCCAGTCGCCTATAGATGCTTGCAACACCAGAAATATCGCTTGCGCGTTGCCAACCTTGCAACTATTCCATGCCCTTTTTGAGGGAATAAAGAAAGTGGGTAGGTGCATTGCGCTAATAGGTAAAGAAACAACAGTTCCGGTGAAATTTATTTCCGCTGTGGGGCATCCAGAGCTGAAATAAATTAAAATAACTCTCTGCACAATGATATTGAAGAAAAACCTAGCTTACCTGCATACGCGGACGAAACGTAGGCGAAAGACGAAGAAAGTTAGTTGACGACTTTAAATACGAGTGGCTGGTTGCTTGTTGGTTGGCCAATTGGACTCTGAAGATGTTCATAGCTAACCCATTAAAATAATTAATTGGGTAGGTACAATAAAAAGATGCGCATTAGGTTTTTTTTTACATGGTAAAATGATCAAATGAGTCCTCCCACCCAGGGCGGGACGGGAGGGACTGTCAGTCTCGTACTGACTAAAATCTACGGTGTCCTTCAATAGCCCCGGAACGGAACCGGCCTTCCAGGGTTGCCCCTGGAAGGCTTTAGCCCTCTAAAGAAGGCCCCGAAAGATTGATGACAGCTCTTTGAGGCGCGTATGGAATACGACGTGTCATCGACCCGGGGATGAGCATCAGATTAAGTATAAAACATAAAGCTACCTTTTGCATACTTACAAAATGATTTTAGGAATTAAGACTGCCAAAAGGCGTTGAACCAAAACTTGCACAAACAGAAAGATAAGCAACTTAAAATACGCTGAAGATTAACATTTCAGCTAAGTTGTTAGCCCGAAAGTTCTTTGTTAGTAAAGATAACATATTTATTTTTATTCATGTTCATTGTAACAATTATACCTACTTTATTTATATTTTAAATTAGGATTTTTGGATGTGATAAAAGAGGCCTGGCAAACTGTTATTGATTTTTCCGTAAGATATTTCTCATTAGCAGCCACTGAGACAAGACTTGTGCCTAATGGATTTTATTGCCATTCGCCCCCTTATTTACACAAGAATAAAGCCTCCTGCAGACACACGCGATTAATCGCGCGGGACGACATGTCGCGGTCCATTCGCAGTATTTTTAGAGTGGAAATTAGCTTGGCTCGTTGTCGCAGCGCGATTAATCGCGTGTGTCTGCAGGAGGCTTTAAGATAACTACTGAATTGTATGGTAACTTTAGCCTAAACATTCGAGGATTTCAGAACAATGTTGTATAATGTTTATAAATGTAGTTTTAACTTGAACATCTGACACTAGATCAACAAAACAAATGACAACAATTTAAATGTACTAGCGCAAAACGGTCGAGTTAACGCGTGTTTCCATTAATCCTCGATGTTTTAATGAACAAATAGGTAATTTGAACATTAAAATGTACCGTTCGTACACTTGTTCGTAATTACAGAGGATTAATAATTATGATACGAATCGCATATTATTTGGAATGATTACTGTCCCGCATTGTCCTTTGATGTGGCTTTCATTAATTATCTTTGTTCTTTTAATGCGTTCTGGGTTTTTTTAAGTCTACAATCAAAATCATCATCTGTGTATTTTTTTCCAACTATTTAGTATTTTTATTAAATACCTACCAGTATTTTAAATGGAAGGACTGCTCATCTGATCTCCACAACCCAGTAACTGGGTAATACGATAACCCATGGTAAGACTAGTTGTTAGACTTTCTAGCTACAGTAACCACCAAGCGACCATCGGCTACCGAGCAACGTTCTTTCCAAGCACGGAGGATACTCGGATAGTCAATCATCCACAGACCCTCACCCTAGATCTAAAATCTCTAGAATCAAATTATATTAAATAGGACTCATTGGGTCATTGGACTCAGGTGCTGATGTAAGGTTTCCAGGTAGCTAAAAGTATAAATTGGATGGCTTTGTTAGTAAATTCTCAATAACAGTTCAAGGATAGAAATTGTGACTCGTGTAAGTCGATAAGTTAACTTGAGAGTTTTTTCTTTCACTGGGAACTATCTTTATTCCTCGTGTTTTGCAATCTATCTACACTTTTTTGTTAGCCTACTTTATTTCCCAATTCTGCGCAAATTGCTTTTTTGCACTACTCAAAACGCAAAGATTTGCTTAAATCAACCAATCACAATAACGAAAAGATTGAGAGATAACAAAACCAGTTTAAATAACAGTAAATTGCTGGACCTTTTCCTTAAACTAGTGGGTTAAGGATTTTATTCTTTGACTAATATAAAAATATATTGAAGACTGCCGAAGCGTTTATTGGGGATACTGAACCCTTCCGAGACCGTTTCTTTAAACGGGATTTGTCTAAATCGCTGATTCAAAGAATAATACGAATAATCTTGTAAGTTGTAACTATGGGAATACATCACATATATTTAACTTCTAGCTTTTGCCCGCGGCTTCGCTCGCGTAATTAGTCGAAAATCTAAGAACATTCATACAAACTTTCATCCCCTAATTTATCCCCTTAGGGATAGAATTTATCAAAATCCTTTCTTAGGGGATGCCTACGTCATAACAACTACCTGCATGCCAAATTTTAGCCCGATCCGTCTAAAATATAAATGGATTTATACAAACTTTCATCCCCTATTTTATACCCTTAGGGGTGGAGTTTATCACAATTCTTTTTAGGGGATACCTACGTCATAGTAGCTTTATGCATGCAAAGTCTCAGCCCTATCGGTTTAAAATTGACAAAGTTTCATACAAACTTTCATCCCCTATTTTATCCCATTGGGGGTAGAATTGATCGAAATACTTTCTTAACGGATGCCTACGTAATAACATCTACCTGCATACCAAATTTCAGCCCGATCCGTTCAAATCTAAGAAGATTTATACAAACTTTCATCCACTATTTTATACCCTTTGGGGTAGAGTGTATCAAAATCCTTCCTTAGGGGATGCCTACGTCATAGTAGATTTATGCATGCAGTCTCAGCCCAATCGGTATAAAATTGACAGTTTCATACAATCATTCATCCCCTATTTTATCCCCTTGGGGGTAGAATTGATCAAAATCCTTTTTTAGCGGATGCCTACGTGATAACATCTACCTGCATGCCAAATTTCAGCCCGATCCGTCCAATATCTAAGAAGATTTATACAAACTTTCATCCCCTATTTTATCCCATTAGGGGTGGAATTTATCAAAATCCTTTCTTATGGGTTGCCTACGTCATAGTAGCTTTATGCATGCAAAGTCTCAAACCGATCAGTTTAAAATTGACAGTTTCATACAAACTTTCATCCCCTATTTTATCCCCTTGGGGGTAGAATTGATTAAATCCTTTCTTATCGGATGCCTACGTCATAACATCTACCTGTATGCCAAATTTCAGCCCGATACATCCAAAATCTAAGAACATTTATACAAACTTTCATCCCCTATTTTATCCCCTTAGGGGTGGAATTTATCAAAATTCTTTCTTAGGGGATACCTACGTCATAGTAGATTTATGCATGCAAAGTCTCAGCCCTATCGGTTTAAAACTGACAAAGTTTCATACAAACTTTCATCCCCTATTTTATCCCCCTGGGGGTAGAATTGATAAAAATCCTTTCTTAGTAGATGCCTACGTCATAACACTACCTGTATGCCAAATTTCAGCCCGATTCGTCCAAAATCGAAGAAGATTTGTACAAACTTTCATCCCCTATTTTATCCCCTTAGGGGTGGAATTTATCAAAATCCTTTCTTAGGGGTTGCCTACGTCATAGTAGCTTTCTGCATGCAAAGTCTTAGTCCGATCGGTTTAAAATTGACAAAGTTTCATACAAACTTTCATCCCCTATTTTATCCCCTTGGGGGTAGAATTGATCAAAATCCTTTCTTAGCGGATGCCTACGTAATAACATCTACCTGCATGCCAAATTTCAGCCTGATCCGTTCAGTGGTTTGGGCTGTGCGTTGATAGATCACTATATCAGTCACCTTTGAGTTTTATATATTTAGATGAACACTTATGTGAAAACAACAATTTTTGATGTATTTTTTTTTAATATTTTCTTTTAATGTTTTACTTTCAATTCATAACTATTGTAAAAAAACATAAATATTTGAAACATATTTTTTTATTTCACGTTTCATACTAATACTATTTAGGTTGAAAACATGAACAAGCGAATAGAGACACTTGCAAGAATTGTGCATTTACAATTTTAGTAGAGCTACACAAGCAAACAAGATCAGTAATTACTATTGAAAATTATAAATTACCAATAAACTTTTGAAAAAAAGTAGGTACCTATCTATTTCACTGTTTTTTTCAAGATTTATTTCCAAGAATGTTCGACAGCGGGGAAGTAATTTTGTATTAGTTTGAGAGTATTAGTAAGTAAACAGGTAAACACGTTATTTGATACTGAAAAACGTTTCAATACGCATCCAAAATAAAAGTCATCTTCATATTCTCACACAATCATCCATCGTTTCAAAACAACGAATACAATACAAAGTCATAATTGATTAATTGATCAATTCTGTTCAAAAGAACAATGGTAATTTTCCTCAGTATTAGGTACTTATATCATAAGAAACCGCCCCACAATCTACTCGACAAATCCAAAAATCCTCTTAACATAATCCAACCGAACAACATGGACATATAATTAAATAGACTTAGCGAATCGCTCCCTAAGTACCAAACTAATTTCCAGAAGTACGCAATATAATTCTCTGTTCTGAATGTAACAGGCAGTTAATCATCGACATTAGTAAAGTGGCTTGGTAAGGGGAGCCTCCCCCAAGGTATCAGTACTTGGTGGTAACAGTAGCAAGCGTAGGAAACGTACTTACGATACCATCTACCACCACTACCACAGAAATTGCAAGGAGGTAATTCCTCAATTTACTGCAATATGCTTTTATAGAGTCAAAATATCAATAAACCTGTTTTGGTAGACTTACAAACAGAAACTGAAGAGTGAATTCGTGTGTGCACTGCGCTCATTTCATAAAGTAAACTGCAAAAAATCGGGCAGCAATTATAGAAGTTTGAAAAGTAAAGGTGTTTTCAGCCTGCGTTAATTTAATGACAACGGTAAACTTCAGAAAGTAAACACCTACCTTTTCATGTATCCGCAAATCAATCCGCTTTTATAGCCGGAAAAAACGTATTGTATTGTTTAGCTTATAAATAACCTCATAAACGTCATGTAAAAATTAAGCTCTCTAAAAATACACAAGAAGTTACACCCCAAGCAGTCGTATTTCATATTGATAAGACGATAAGCTAACAACATGCAGGCCTTTTTATTGCCAATAAATAAGGGTTTAAACATATATGCATAACTCTAAATTAAACGAAAATACATAGGTATACCTATAGGCTAAATAAGACATGTAACGTTGAAGTAATGGCAACACTAGCCCGGAAGCGGAAAAACGAAACGGACTAGTATTTACGAGCAGTACATCCGCCCAGTGGGCTTCATTAGCACACGCGCTAGACAAAAAATATATTGTTTTACATGCATTCAATTAACTTTACTGTTTTTTACTACATTGGGAATGAATTATTCGGTATTGCTGTTTTATTCAAATAAGAACATTATTTTAATGGAATTCACATTTTTATTTTAAAATGTAGCCTGCATAAATTAGTTATCGATTAAAAGGATAATGGACGGGAAAAATCATCAAATGTTTTATTTTATTTTATTGCTAAACATATTAAATATGCGTACTGTTGGCTTATCAGTGGGGTGAAGTAACCCATTGTGGTTAGAGTCAGTTCAGTGGCGCACGCTGCTAATTAGCCAGCCACAAGATAAATGTCAGCGATCACGAACCCCCGCGAGGCGCCGCCACACGCTACCCACTGCGCCGCCCGCGATCAACAGATTACTTACAAACTAGCATCTCGACTTACAGACCACCAACCCTACTTATTACAGCCGTTTTTGTACACAACTTGCCCAAAGGAACCCTTGCTACTGATTTATATTAATAGATAACAATCAATCATCCACTATCTTGACATCAAAGCTGATAGCTCAATAATAAGCTTGAATTGCCCCCCATAATAGTGTCTTCGTCGCAAATGTCAATTGTTGAACTTTTAAAGGGTAATAATAGGGGTGGTCTTGTTGAACCATGTCGTTGTAAATCAGCGGTTCACTTTATATTGAAGGTAAATCACTTTGTTGAAAGTTCAGGCGGTTGTCGGGGGATGTTAGTCGTGTCGCTGTAATGCGTGCTATCATTCAGTGTGTGTCATCTACCTATGTTCTTTATTTGTTTACGAACAAACTTGTTGGAACACGTAACTATTCGGTACAAAGTTCTGTGTTTAACTGTTTAATTCGTGACTGTAATTGTCAACAGATTTCCAACTGAAAGCTCCTGTAATAATAATGGGTCTGGATTTTTGGCTAAGTATTTAATATTCATAGAGAAGTTCTGAATGCGGAGCATGTGCAAGTTCTAAATATCTTAATTACCTGGTAGCGAGTTCGCTGCGGGAAGTTTCCACGTTATACTCGTGAGTCGTGCCGTTTTGAATATAGTTCCCTTACCTACATGACGTCACGCCTCACAACATTGTACTTACGGGATTATTTCAGCAAAGCCTTTGATACCTACCTCAATAGTAAAATGTGTTTGAATTTAAATGTTTGAAGTCCGACTTAGTTCGTAATTATTTGAAGAGCTTCCGAGTAGTTTACAAACTAGAAACTAGAATTTCACAAGGCGGAAGAGAATTTTTGGAAGGTTGTTTATATAGGTACACCACTTTAAATTAACAACAATATAAAAATGTATACAGGGTGATTTGTTATTCGATGCAGTCCTTGAAATGGGTGATACTAGACCTTATTTGCAACAATTTTAACCCCGACAATATGGGGTCTAAACAGACTGGTTTTAGAGATATCGAACTTTAAAGATTTTTCGAAAAATGTCTACCTCTCCCTCATTAAGTGCTTATTGTTAGAAAGTAACGATAGTCACCACTTAGAATTTATGCTTTTCTGATAGAATATGAACGACTGAATCTAGTGAATACAAGTTTGTTGTAAAAATAATCATATCTTGGGAAATTAAGTGTCATAAAGTTTCTGTTTTGAAGATTTCTGAAAACTTTCCTTGTCTTTCAAAGCATATTTTTCAAAATAAATGTATGACACTTGGTGTACAAATTAGAGAAAAACTTCCTTGTCTCATTAACTTTCTAAAATGGTGCCACAGTATCCACTTTTGGTTAGTGTCTTACCAAAAAATTAGGGTTGTTACTGACAAAGTAGTAAATCAAAGAAAATCGGTTATAATGTTTTTTCGACCCAATATTTTTTTTCTGTGGTTTTTGTCCAAACTGCTATCTGATATTAGCTTTTTGAGTTAATGCGCTTAATTTTGGTCGATCGCATCAAGCAAAATCGGTCTTTATCTGGAGTATTTTTACCTATGGACCAGATAGTCAAACCATCAATTTTCTTTCATTTGAAACAGCTACTTGAAACAAATGTACAATGACGGAATGTTTAAAAGCTCTGGTTTCGCAAAAAAAAACTAAACTGGCGTGCATAAAAGTTGGGTCACCCTACTTGTAGGACAGGTAAAAATACTCCAGATAAAGACCGATTTTGCTTGATGCGATCGACCAAATTAAGCGCATTGACTCAAAAAGCTAATATCAGACAGCAGTTTGGACCAAAACCACAGAAAAAAATGTTGGGTCGAAAAAACATTAGAACCGATTTTCTTTGATTTACTACTTTGTTAGTAACAACCCTAATTTTCTGGTAAGACACTAACTAAAAGTGGATACTGTGACACCATTTTAGAAAGGTGATGAGACAAGGAAGTTTTTTCTGTAATTTGTACATCAAGTGTCATACATTTATTTTGAAAAATATGCTTTGAAAGACAAGGAAAGTTTTCAGAAATCTTCAAAACAGAAACTTTATGACACTTAATTTCCCAAGATATAATTATTTTTATAACAAACTTGTATTCACTAGATTCTGTCATTCATATTCTATCAGAAAAGCATAAATTCTAAGTGGTGACTATCGTTAATTTCTAACAATAAGCACTTAATGAGGGAGAGGTGGAAATTTTTCGAAAAATCTTTAAAGTTCGATATCTCTAAAACCAGTCAGTTTAGACCCCATATTGTCGGGGTTAAAATTGTTGCAAATAAGGTCTAGTATCACCCATTTCAAGGACTGCATCGAATAACAAATCACCCTGTATACCTACAGGGTATTTTAATGTACCTAGTACGGTTTCAGTACGTTATACATACCTTAACGAAAATTAGTAAACACTTTGTTAAACTTATCAAACAAAGTAGTAGAATAGAATATTATATACCTACGTTAGGTATTACCAACAAACAAAATTAAACTCATTAAAAATAAACATTCCTTACCTACCTTCTGCGAAGGAAGAAAATTAGCAATTTCACAAGTAGTTTGGAAACTCAAATAGACGGATTCACGGGTAAGACAACTAGGCACTCATATTCTACATTTCAGTTATTTCAACCGCTGTAAATGTTTTCTTCTTAAGTCTTTGAGATAAATATGGCCATATTTTGAATTCATTCCATTCCATGCCTAAAAGAATCCGCGCCATTACTCGGCTCGATAAATCTAAAAGAGAAAGTAAATAATCCTATTTATTTTTATGTAAGACGTAGTTAATTTCTTTCTGTCTGGTACACATCGATGTTATTTATATCCAATTTATTACTCATGATATTTTTTGAGCCCGCTTACTCAGCAATTCATTACGTTGAATTACCGCCAGAATATTATTATTCTGTCACTGTCATATTAAAATGGAAGAAAAAAGAAAGTTCAGAAACATTTGAACATCGCACATTTGTCATCATCGCAAGTGCCGTACGCGCCGGCCGCCGCATTTTACGGCGTGAGGTCTCATCACAAGATTTGTGTTTTACTTACAGCGTCCTCAATCAATAGGGCCTCAATTCACGTATAGAAATGTTTAAAAGGGGTACACTATGATAATACGAAAAACTTTATTCCGAAATTCATAAATACGAATTTCAAAATACCGATTTTCATAATTCCGAATGGTTCAAAATTCCTAATATAACAACTCCGATTGATCATTATTCCTATTTTTATAATTCCGAAATTTCAATATTCCTAACGTTTATAATTACTAATATTTTACCGAGTTTCAATAGACCGAATATCAAAAATTCCGAATTAATAATTTTCCGAAACATCAATAACACGAATTCCGATGGTTAAAATTCCGATTATTAAAGTTCCGAATAATTAGAATTCCGAAAATTTAATCGCTTATCAGAGATAAGTATACTTTTAAAACGCCTTGTCAAAATGGCTCTTAACTTTTCAATAAAAAAAAATCTTTGGAATAAGAATATTTTCTTTTCAATTAGGTATAATAAATTGTTTTATAAAAAAATATTTTTGAATAATTAAAATAATTTATTTTTGAGTTACGTATTTTCTTTCATTCATAATATTACAAAAAATCCCTGTGAGAAGAACGAAAGCCGTCCGAGTCGGGGTGCCCCAAGACACAATTTGCTCGCTATCGCATCCTGAATTCCTGAGTTATATTACCACTAAGGTGGTTCAACGGAGCCCCGCTTCGCGGGGCTCCTATTTCTGTTAGCAAAGTTTAAAGCCAAAGTTTAACCTAACTCGAACCTAACCTGTCCGAGTCGGGGTGCCCCCAGTCCCGAGCTCGCTTCGCTCGCTCTTGCATCCTTGGTCAATTTGTTGACTACCACCTACCAAGGCAGATCGACGGAGTCCCGCTTCGGGGGGCTACTATTTCTGTGAGCAAGGTTTAAAGTAACCTAACACGAAGGGGATGGCGGGGTCTTTCAGTCTTTCAGACCCCGCCATCCCCTTCGAACCTAACCTGTCCGAGTCGGGGTGCCCCCAGTCCCGAGCTCGCTTCGCTCGCTCTTGCATCCCTGGTGTTGACTACCACCGACCAAGGTAGATCGACGGATCCCCGCTTAGCGGGGCTCCTATTTCTGTGAGCAAGGTTTAAAGTAACCTAACACGAAGGACACAGAGCAGTGGTGGCCCAGTGGTATCAGCCTCGACTTACGAGTTTTAGGTCGTGGGTTCGAACCCCGTCAGGCGCATTACTTTGTGTAATTTATTTTCAACACCACTGCTCTCAAAACAGTGAAGGAAAACATCGTGAGGAAACCGGCATGTCCTAGAACCAAAAATTCAAAGACATGTGACATCTACCAATCCGCATTGGGCCCGCGTGGTAGATTACGGCCCACTCCCTCTCACAGAGAGGAGGCCTGTGTCTCAGCAGTGGGAACATTTATAGGCTGATGATGATGAACACGAAGGGGGCGAACATGGCGGGGTCTTTCAGACCCCGCCATCCCCTTCGAACCTAACCTGTCCGAGTCGGGGTGCCCCAAGTCCCGAGCTCGCTTCGCTCGCTCATGGATCCTAAGTTCTCCTAATAACAATAACAATCCTGAAGGCAAACAGTCAAAGTCCAGAGGATACGCCTCGCCACTCCGCACCTACACAGGCTTAAATAACTCTCTAGGAGTACGGTAGACAAAACTACGTGGAGCCGGTTTTGCAGCAATTCGTTTCTGGCACTGACTTTGTAGAATGAAAAACGAAATTCCAATTTTCAATATTCCGAAAAAATCTGTTTATTCGGAATATTGAAAATCGGAATTTCGTTTATCGGAATGAGAACATATCAAGCATTACATTTTTCGAATATGTGAAAATCGGAAAACTAAGAAAATTTACGACTTTCGGTTAAATAAATTTCGTGATTCTTAATAATAGATATTGTAATTTTTAGGTATTATGATATTCGGAGTCTTGAAAATCGGAATATCGAAATTCGGAATAAAATATTTCGGAGTATTTGGCTGTTCCCATTTAAAAGACGTTAAGAAGTCCCGCCAGTGGCGAATTCGCGTACTAAAAAAACTTTTTCAAAAAAAATGTAACCGCCTTCAAAAACAACCATAAAAAACGGTAAAAAAACCTACAAAATAACTTTTCTTTCGGAACTCGGTGTCTTTGTTTTCTTTATTTCATTGTCTTTTTTTTGCCACCGACTTCCGAAAGAAAAGTTATTTTGTGGTTTTTTTACCGTTTTTAGGGTTCCGTAGCCAAATGGCAAAAACGGAACCCTTATAGATTCGTCATGTCTGTCTGTCTGTCTGTCTGTCCGTGTATGTCACAGCCACTTTTTGTCGAAAGTATAAGAGCTATCCTGTTGAAACTTGGTAGAAAGATGTATTATGTGAACCGCATTAGGATTTACACACAAAAATCAAAACAAAACAAATTTTGGGGGTGCCCCCCATACTTAGAATTGAAACTCAAAAAAAATTTTATCACCAAACCCATACGTGTGGGGTATCTATGAATAGGTCTTTAAAAATGATATTGAGGTTACTAACATCATTTTTTTCTAAACTGAACAGTTTGCGCGAGAGACACTTCCAAAGTGGTAAAAAGTGTGTCCCCCCCCCCGTAACTTCTAAAATAAGAGAATGATAAAACTAAAAAAAATATATAATGTTGACCTCAACCAAAACTACCAACGAAAATTGGTTTGGATGGGATACAGTTAGCAGTTTTTGAGATATAGTACTCTTAGATGTTCCCCCTTCCGACCTACCCGCTTCGAGTGAAAGTGTATAAAAAGACGTGGCGCGCTGACAGCGTCCCTTTTTCTGCTGCTGGCCTTCGGATACGACGGACGTGTTTTAGAGGTGTTAAAGTGTTGATCAGGATCGTTTTATATAATTCTTATGTACTTATTATTTACCTGTGTGCTAATTGTTAATTGTAAATCGTTTGTAAGAAATATAACTTTCTAGGTTATTGTGCGATTTGTTTTTTTTAATATATTCCGCTTCTGGTCTCTAAGATCAGAAGTGGGATCGCCACGCGCTTTAATCTGTTTGCTATCCTGTTCAAATATTCAATAACAGTGTTCAAGTAAAAGTGTTGTGATTATTGTGGGTAGACTTTCAACCGTAAGTACCAAAGTTATATTTCTTACAAAATGCCAGGGCATTCGCCTCGGTCTAAAGGACGTAGACAATCTCGTGAACAACAATCTAGTGGCGGTTCTCGCAGGAATCGTCGTGATAATTCGAATAATCGTAACACGCCGCCGATTGTTGTACACCGCTGTAGAAGCAGGTCAATAGACCGTAGAGATGAATCATTTAGCCGTCGTTGTATTTCGCGTAGCCCGCATAGTCGCTCTCGCTCCCGTAGATATCGTGAAAATTCTAATAACCGCCACGACAACTCGCGTGATGTAGGTCTTGATCAAATTCTTAAGAGGTTAGAAGTAATTGAGCGTAGACTACCAACAGCTAGCAGTGATATTCCGTTGCGTCCAATTAGTGATATTCAGTTACCATCCTCCCTTCCGGTCGCACCAATCCCTGCTAGTGAGCAAGGTTCGGGAGTAACCGAAATAATAACCGACGAGGTTATCACAGAGAATAACACGAGTACAACTGACGTGCAAAGCCAGAATAATGATGTAGCGAGCAGTATTGTTGGTGCTTTGGGTGCGCTTTTAAAATCAAGGTCTCATAACTTTTACATATCACCATTTGATCCAAGTGTCCAAGATTTCGATGTCTGGTGCGCTGAGGTTGACCGTGCCCGACTGATGAATAATTGGGACGATCGGGAGTGCCTAGGACGGATAGGTTCTTGTTTGCGTGGGGATGCAGGGTCGTGGTTGAATGACTGGGTGACGAATGATAGATCTTGGAGTAACTTCAAGGTTGAATTTAGATCCCTTTGTCCCCGTAACATAGATCATGCATCCATACTTTACGAGACTATGTGTTCGAACTCAAACAGATACCCAACTTATGCAGAATACGCACGTAAATCCTTGCTGCGTCTGAATATAGTTCAAGGTTTATCTGATGAGTTAAAATCCGCCATTGTTATAAGAGGTATCAGTGATCCCCAAGTCAAGGCTGCGGCAACCAACGCTAAGCTAGCATGTAAAGATCTTGTGGAATACCTATCAGCTTACGTCAAACCCAAAACCGACAATAATACTGCTCGTGGCAACTCTAATAACTCGTCTAACCAACGTAAACGTGAGGCTCCTAAGTCAAACGATAGCAATATCACTTGCCACCTTTGCGGCAAAACGGGTCATAAGAAATGGTACTGTCCCAAAAAGTCTAAAAGTAGCTCCGATCGGGATCCCAGTAGCTCTAAAGCGGCTCAACCGACATCAAGCGATAAATCCAAGAAACCCGTGCAACACTGTACTTTTTGTAAACGTGATGGGCATTCAATCGACTCGTGTTTCCAAAAACAGCGCTCTGAGGGTAAAGATAAGAAAACGAGTGAGATAAATTTTTGCTCCGAATCGACCCCAGACAAAATAACGTGATTTCAGCCGTTATACAGAAGGTGCCTGTTGACGTTTTAATAGACAGCGGCTCTGATATTTCTTTGATTTCTGAAAAGGCACTTAAACATTTTAATTTTAATCGTATGCCAGCTTATCGCTTGATGCGCGGAATCGGAAGTCAGGTAGTTGAATCAACCTCTGTCATTACGACTGTCGTAGAGTTCCCAGAGGTATCACTGGAAATTGATTTATACGTTGTCCCTTCTGAATGCATCAATGCACCTATTCTAATTGGAACTGATGTCCTGAATCGCGAAGGGTTGATTTACACTCGTACCAGTAGTCAGCAGCGGCTTACTAGGTCAGACATTCAGTCATCTGTGCAGCTTGTGAACACTGTGAATGATGAATGTATCAAAACTCCATTAGTGGGTGCCGATAGAGATCGTTTACTGAGAATTATCAAAGAGTTTTCTGATTTGTTTATTTCCGGCACAGCAACGTCCACAGTTAACACAGGTAGCATGGAGATAAAACTAACATCTAACGCCCCGATAAGCCATCGTCCTTATAAGCTTTCGGTAAACGAAAAAAATAGGGTTCGCGATATTATCAGTGATTTGCTCAGCAAGGGAATAATTCGTGAATCGCAATCCGATTATGCGAGTCCAATCATCCTCGTCAAAAAGAAGGATGGGAGCGATAGGATGTGCGTCGACTATCGAGCACTTAATGCCATTACCATTAAAGAGAGGTTTCCCTTGCCACTGATCGACGACCATATCGATAGACTTGGTAGCTTCAGGATATTCACCAGCCTTGATATGGCCACTGGTTTTCACCAGGTGCCTATGAAGGATGATGATTCAATAAGTAAAACTGCTTTCGTAACGCCTGAAGGGCAGTATGAATATTTAAAAATGCCATATGGCCTGGCCAATGCCCCGATCGTCTATCAGAGGATTATATCTAAAACATTAAAACCTCTCATTGACACTGGCAGGGTCCTAACATATATTGATGATGTACTGATCCTGTCCAACTCGGTAGACGAAGGTCTTAAAACATTAAGAGAAGTCTTACAGATTCTTAAAGCCGCGGGATTTTCCATAAATTTAAAAAAGTGTACTTTTCTAGACGTAGAAATTGAGTACCTAGGACGACTGATTGGGCATGGTCAGGTACCTAGACGTAGAAATTGAGTACCTAGGACGACTGATTGGGCATGGTCAGGTACGGCCGAGTCCGGGTAAAGTAGACGCGCTTGTACGTTCTCCTAAACCTACAAGTGTGAAAGAGATTCGCCAGTTTCTCGGGCTCGCGGGGTATTTTCGCCGTTATATTGCTGGTTATGCCTCTAAGACAGCAAGTATAGCAAGGCTGCTGAGGAAGGGCGAACCTTTTTCGTGGGGATCTGAGCAGGACGCTGCTCGCAATTATGTTATAAATTGCCTTACCAACGAACCGGTTTTAGCAATATTTGACCCCCGATTGCCTACGGAACTTCACACAGACGCTAGTGCTGTCGGATTTGGTGCTATTTTGATCCAAGAGCATAGCGGTGGGAGAAAGAGGGTTGTTGGGTACTTTAGTAAGTCCACTCAGGGCGCGGAGCCACGGTACCACAGCTATGAATTGGAAACGTTGGCTGTTGTACGTGCGCTCCAGCATTTTCGCCACTATCTTATTGGTATTAACTTCAAGATAGTGACGGATTGCAATTCTTTAAAGCTAACAGAGCGAAAGAAAGACTTGCTGCCTCGGGTCGCGCGCTGGTGGGTTTACATGCAGGATTTTACGTTCACTCTAATCTATAGGAAGGGTTCCTTAATGCAACACGCGGATTTTTTAAGCCGTAACCCTCTTCCTGTTACCGATAGTGTCTCTCATATCCGTAATCCGAATAACTGGGCAAAGATTGCTCAAACCGCTGATGAAGAGACTCAGGAATTGATGTCTAAATTAAGGGAAGGGCAATTAGACCAGACGAGGTACACAATCAAAAATGATTTACTGTTTTACAAATTTACACCTACTGGGGAAGAGCCGCGACTCTTGTGCTTCATCCCGAAGGGTCATAGGCTCAGTTTGTTAAGGGTCTTCCATGACGACCATGATCACATTGGTATTGACAGAACGACCGATTTAATTTTGCGCCATTTTTGGTTTCCGAGCCTCCGGCAATTTGTGAGGAAGTATGTAGGCCATTGTCTTGTATGTTTGGCACATAAAAGGGTTCCTAGGGCTCCGTCTCAGCCAATCCAATCATGGTCTAAACCAGAAATCCCTTTTTCAATTGTACATACCGATGTTCTTGGACCACTTCCAGATTCAAATGGTTTTAAATACGTTTTAATTGTAATAGATGCCTTTTCCAAGTATTGCCTGCTTTACTCCTTATATAGACAAGACGCCAATGAGTTAAAGCGTGTATTCTCTAACGTAGTATCATTATTTGGTACCCCATCTATGATAATATGTGACCGTGGTAGAATGTTTGATAGTAGGGCTTTTCAAGATTGGGTTACAGAGCTGGGGTCCTCCACACACTTTATCACGCCGGGTATGCATCGCGAGAATGGTCAAGTAGAAAGATACTGCCGAACCGTTCTTAACATGCTGAGGATCGAGGTGGGCAGTAAAGGCTCGCAATGGTCCGATGTGCTCTGGAAGGTGCAGCTCACCCTCAACATCTCTAAACAAGCCACTACCCAGACTTCACCTCTCCAGCTGCTGGTGGGCATAGACGCAGCTACACCCGTCATCAGATCCTTGGTGCGAGACGTGGCACTCGAAAGCTCCCAGCCCAACAGAGAAGCCTTGTTAACTTTGAGGAGGCAACGAGCTTCTGAGCTTCTCGCAGCGAATCAGCATTATCAGGATGCTTATATTAATGAAGATCGAAGGGAGCCACGTACGTTTGCCGTTGGTGACTTTGTCTTTGTAAGTAAAGTTGCCCAGACTACTGGGAAACTTGACTCCGGCATGCGTGGCCCGTATAAGGTTGTCCGGGCGCTGTCACATCATCGATATGAGCTAGAGTTACTAGCTGGGTCTTATGGCAAAAAGACTCAAGCCGCCGCCGAACACATGACGTTATGGCGTGGCGAGTGGACGCCGGACACGTGCTCAGCTTTCTTTGAGAGTGGTGAGTTGTTTTGTTTTGAGTATGCTAACGTTTGGGCCTCTGCTCTGTTTTGCGGTCATAGCGGAGACATGCAGAACTTTTGGGCCTCTGTCTCAATGACGCAATGTGTCACGAATTCATAGCAAGCATAACCTTTGGGCCTCTACTATGTATTTGTGAAAAGACAAGCAAACGTTAGGGCCTCTGTCGATAACGATGTATGGCGAGTGATAGAAATCCGGATTCTGTCATTAGCGATGCATCGAATATGTGAATTTCAGCATCTCTGGTTTGAAGCTGTTTCAATTTCATAAATCATCACTGATGGCTTTTGTTGCCGGCGCTTGAGTGCACGCTTGCGCCTGTAACTGTTTCAGGTTGAATCAGCTTTAAACCACGGTGGTAGCATTATTTAAATTACCCGTGTGGTCTTGTGTATTTTCAGATAATGCTGATGATCCAAACAATGATGACGACCAGGTTACAGGAGATGGATCTAATGGGAATGATGCTGCGGTCGAGGACGCCACGCTGTCAGGAACGGCCGTCTTAGATGTTCCCCCTTCCGACCTACCCGCTTCGAGTGAAAGTGTATAAAAAGACGTGGCGCGCTGACAGCGTCCCTTTTTCTGCTGCTGGCCTTCGGATACGACGGACGTGTTTTAGAGGTGTTAAAGTGTTGATCAGGATCGTTTTATATAATTCTTATGTACTTATTATTTACCTGTGTGCTAATTGTTAATTGTAAATCGTTTGTAAGAAATATAACTTTCTAGGTTATTGTGCGATTTGTTTTTTTTTAATATATTCCGCTTCTGGTCTCTAAGAGTACATTTTCAAAAACCGCAAATATAACTTTGCCATTCATACAAATACTATGAAAAACAAAGTTATTTGTATTGTTTGTGTATATTACTTACTAATCTCAATATAATTATATCTCTAATCTATGCTTGCTGCTACGGAACCCTTCATGGGCGAGTCCAACTCGCACTTGGCCGGTTTTTTACGGTTGTTTTTGAAGGCGGTGACATTTTTTTTGAAAAAGTTTTTATTTTACTCTTTTTAGTTTAAATATTCAACCCAAATTCTTGTCAAATACAACATGTGCACTAGAATTTTGTAATCTATAACACCGGTAATAACATCGCTCATATACACAATAAGCTAATAAAATTCCCTATCTCAAAAACTACTGAACCGATTTTGATGAAACTTGCAATATTCCCTAAGTTAAATGATACCTAGTACAACAAAAAAAGAATTACTTAAATCGGACTTGTAGTTCCAGAGAAATGCGAACTCAAACTAAATCAGTCGATGCCTACTCCTTACTATTAAGGAGTTCTACCTTCCATCATCAGCTCAGCTACATGAAATTATGATTACCATACGCAAGTACTTAAATTACTTCATAAAATTTGCGAAAAATGGTGTGTCGGCCTATAAAATTCGAGGGTTGCCCTCGATTTCTTCAGGATCCAATCATCAGATCCCAACTTGGTGACTATGGGACCACCTTTCGAACAAAAAAATAATTTTAAAAATCGGTCCACAATTGGCGGAGTAATCGCGTAACAAATATACAAAAAAAAAAAAAAACATACCGTCGAATTGATAATTGTTAAAAAGTAATCAATGTCTTATTCGCGCCTGTCGCACCGCTCCGCGCTTAGACCAAAGTCGCCTGTGTTGTCCCACTGCTGGTCAAGGGCCTCCCTCCATTCCTCGCAAAGTTCACTGTGGTGCGCTAGTTCCTTCTAATTCCCAAGTAAGATATCCAGTTCGTCTCGCCATCTCCTACGTGGTACTGCCACGGCCCCGCGTCGTTGTTTCAGGGCAGCCTTTTGAGCCACGTCAATGATTCTTGTTTTGCAATGTAGTGTGACTGACTAGACCTTTGGAAAAATACATACCTACCTACGTGGTATTATATTGGTCTACATTTTTAAACTGAACTTACTCACAAGAAGAAGTTACTCCTACAACTTCATAATTTATAACGTTGTATAGTTTATCCAACAGCGAAGCGTTTAAGAATTGTTTATTTATGATAATTACCAAAATTGCCCCTGATGAGTTACCCTTTCACCCACATTCTTCAATAATAAGCCGGCTTTGTATAAAAATTGAAGCGAGCACTCTATTTGAACAGCTGACGCTCATTGTTAGCTGAATATAATACAGAAAACATCGATTAAACCGCCCCAAAGGTTACTAAGTAACACGATAGATTCGTCAGCGCTAAGTAACTACTAACAACTCACAATTGCTCATATAATTAAGGCGAGGATTTGCAAATCGAATGTTAAATCACAGAGAAATCAAATAAATTGTTGTATTGTAAAAAACATTTGCTTTTGATGTCAATATATGTGACTGTTTTTTCTACTGAACTACGCAACGCTACGGAATTTGATAAAAATCTATTTGAAAGCGGGCTAAAATGTTCTTTAATAAGATAATTATTCCAGAAGACACATGCATATCAAATAACTAAATAAAGAAATCTCGGTTAGGGGTAAAATAAAATGGTTTGATATTTTCAAATGAGTCAGCTCGGTAGCTAAGGATAGATTTGCAGACCATATCGAATTCCGTCGAACTCCCGCTAATTTTGTCTAAACAATGTGTCGATTACGGGTTAGTTCGCAACAATCGCAACTTTGCTTTTAAACACAACCCAATAGAAAGTTGTTCGTAAACAATCAATACATAAAGACCAACTGACTGGTGTTTTATATTTTATGTATAAAAATGTTTTAAGTTTTCATACACATTAATTTTGTTTTTGTTACAATAACATAACTTTAATGCTAAATAAGAGTTAGAAAGTTTCGGTGGTTTGTTTGCAGCGAAAAAATATTTTACATCGTTCGTCTATTTTTTATTTAAATTGCTTTTGAAATAAGTAGCCTAAGTTAAGTGCTTTTTATAATATGTTTGACAGTTCACTCCCACAAATCCTCTTTGCTGAGTATGTAGGTAGGAGTTTTACCTCACCCAATGATTTTTCCATTTCGAAGCGAAACTTAATGAAGTTTACTCATAAAAATGCTTCCATCTTCAATTTTCTTTTTTAACAAAAAAATACCTTCTTAAAACCGGTAAGTTTTCTGGACGGAGACTTAAACTTGAAAGAAATCAGATGCATAATTTATGCATTTAAAAGTTGAGGACTTTTCATAGCTTGAGGATATTATATCGCTGTGCATATTAGTGCAATAGCACCGTGCAAACTTGGAGTACGGATATGTACCGAGTTGCGCTACAATTTCTCGTGGCTGGCTTTAAAACTTTCTAGCTTCATTAATACTACACTCTTACCACTGTTCATTTTAGTTCCTTTTACAAAATTACTATTTCAAGTTTAAAATATTCTTTATGGGTGACGATTGGAACTTCGGTTTGCTTATAAGTTCGTTTTGGTTTTCCCTGGAAATTAATAATCTATCTCGGTTGCCTTCTTCGATCGGTTGGATCTTTGTCTGGAGATCTAATCTCTAAGCACGAAACCAGTGATTTCGGCTTTAGTGACAGACGTTTTGACAACGAGCCCGAACTAAAAATGAATGATATTATTACAACTTTACAGATAGCCCGAGTCCGCGCCACCACTCATGACCTGCGGAAGTGCGGGTGGTACTACACTTTTTAATGCAATTTGATGTAATGACACAAACACTAGCGCTGCGTCAAAATGACTTCAGTTGTGGCGGTGCTATCCGTTTGCAATTAGATTTTGACGTTATGCTAGTCATACACCATACTGCGTATCGTCCAATCGGCAGGACGAAGGTTTGATCAAACTTTCAAATCGGCAGCGACGTTCAGATGTTTTAGCTGTTTTGGGCATTTTACTCGTTGTTAAAGAAACAAAAGAAAACAAAAGTTCGAGAAGAGTGGTGCAAACAGTGATAGGCTTGATCATACCTTATCAAATTTAACTGTCATGCCAATTTGATAAATTCCACGCCCACACACGGTCAATTCTAACTGATCAAATCGGCAGTGTCATGCCGATTAGACAATAGGCAGTATGGTGTATGGCTACCATTAGCTACGTATTAGTTCCCGTGTATTCGTTGACGGACTTGAAAAGTACCTGTAACCAATTAACGACCAAATTCATATTCATATGATTCTATAAGATGTCCATTCAGAAGTAGCCCTCAAAAACAAAGGAATGGAATTTGGATTAAGATTGAATATTAATTTCGGGGGTAAATCATACTTAATCGTAGAGCGATGTTTGATTAGGTCAAAACTAAGTTCATCTTAGTTGAGTTTAATAATAGTTGTGAGTCCTCACATTATTTTCTATGTAGGTATACGGAGGAGTTTCGTGACCCACAGACATGACACTACTTTTAAACCACCGGAGATAGGAACTTATTTTGAACATATTTGGGAAAAGTATCCAACCAGTATAGGTAGTTCCAATATCAAAACCAAAGGAGATTATTAAGGTTGGATTATCATCCTTAATGTGTTCCAAATGTCCTAGAACCAAAAATTCGAAGACATGTGTCATCTACCAATCCGCACTGGGCCCGCGTGGTAGATTGCGGCCCACTCCCTCTCACAGAGAGGAGGCCTGTGTCCCAGCAGTGGGAACATTTATAGGCTGATGATGATGATGATGATGATGTGTTCCAAATAAGTTCAAATTTCTAGTGGTTTCAAAGCAGCAACTCCAGCGGCGGCAGCGGCACCAAGTTTTAAAGGTGAACTAACACTTCTTTCTTTGTTATTTTATTTTTAGTTATTATTCTTGTTTTCGCCCAAACATGACTAGCGATCGTACAAAGTAGTTAGTAGTTTAAAGGAGAAAAGAAAAGCCCTTTTCCAGCAGATAATAAAAAAAATACAGTAGGTTACGGAGTTAAAAGTTAATTCGCTGAGGGTTGGCTCTTTTTTGGCCAACTAATTCGTTAGCATCATTAACGTCCTGCCGGGGTCGCGGGATTGTCATAAGTGGTAACGTTGGCCCTGGATCGTAAAGGGCTGTTGAAGGACACCGTGGGTTTTAGTCAGTACAAGTCTGACATTCCCTCCCGTCCCGCCTTGGGTCGGAGGACTCATTTGATGATTATACCACGATAAATGAATAAAACAAAGCATTATTAACGTGGCAATAATTCCAGTCTTCTGAGCACGTGTCCTGATGAAAGGATTTCGAAGAAGTCCTCTGACGCCTGAGTCTTTTTCATAATTAATTTGTACGTAGTTTTAGGGTGGGTTCATTTCTGACGTCGCGTATTATCGGTCGCGGAACGCCACAGCAGACAAATGTATAGAAAAACAATTGACCGTTCACACTCAACCGATGATCTGTACCCTTTTTTTTTTTTTTTTTTTTTTTAGTGTGGCAAAATCATCAAATGAGTCCTCCCGCCCTGGGTGGGGCGGGAGGGACTGTCAGACTCTTACTGACTAAAATCCACCCGTGTTCCGTCGGATGCCCTTTACGTTCCGGGGCCACGGTATCCTGGATTAAGAAAAATCCGCGACCCCGGCAGGCATTTGGCCCCATAAGGGGCCCCGTCGGTGACGCGTGAAACACGACGCGCCACCGACCCGGGCTTGGTCCTTGGTCGGACGGCGAGCATACCCATTACTCACCGTCCGCAAGCCCGCTCCGCCGCTTTGCCCTCTGCTGTTCAGAGGGACACGCGTTGGAGCGTCCACCCGACAGGCTATTTGCATACGGGCAAAGAAACCCCTTAGGCACACAGTGCCTAAGGAGAGTTTTTGCCCGCATCCCAGGGCGCACCGGCCCGAAAAACTGGTCTTCCCCCCGGACGTATCCGAGAGGGAACTCCAGTCCACGGGTGCACGTGGAGGTTTCCTGTCTTAGCACCCCATGATCTGTACCCTTAGCACGAGTTTTCACTCTTTTACTTTACAGCGTTTTTCCAGTATTTACAGCGTTTCTTGTATGAAAAAATAGAACAGCGCCTCTGGTGTGCGAAGAAGGAACTAATTTTTTCCTTGAAAATTGTCAATTTGAAATTGTCAAAGTTCCAGTTTACTTTACGTCTCAGATACTGAAAACTCGTGCTAAGGGTACTGTTTGTGCGTCAAAGAACATTCGATAATTTGAAGGGAAATTCATTAATGTTTACGTAGTTTTAGTCAGTTCAGTAGTAATGTAGACGGCACGGTTAGCGCAGTGGCTGAGCGATTGGACTGCTGAGCTGCGTGTCGCGGGTTCGATTCCCGCACGAAGCAAATATTTGTATGATCTACACGGAAAAAAAGGATCTCTTCTGCGAAGAATATCACTATTCTTAAAATTGTTTCAATCCAAATAAATATTTTCTTAACGTAAGTAAATGTGCGTAAGAAAACCTGTTTACTCAAATTAAGAATAATAAATACTTGGTTTTAATTCTTGACGTAAGAATATATTTTTGATTCAAGACTATTACAATCTTAAAGAAAATATGTAGTTTTTACTGAAGATATTCTTAAAATTGAACTTAATAATTCTTGATTCAAGTCTAATGTCTTCGAAGGAGACAATATAACTAAGACAGTATTTTCAAAAATATATTGTTTTCCCCATATATGAATCAGTATTTATCTTGACCAATACGAAATTGTCTTAACATAAGACATCCTTTTTTTTCCGTGTACAAGTAGTTGTTTCGCGTCTGGGCGTTTGTGTATGTGATTTTATATGTTTGTAAACGCACCCACGACACAGGAGAAATTCCGAGAGTGGGGCAACGTTTTGCAAAAAAAAAAAAATGTCGGGAAGGTTGGTGCAGTTAAGTTACAAATGATTTTATAATTGTATTAATGTTAACATTGTAATTTTGTCGATTAAATAAATTATTATTAGGTATATTATAATTCCTAGTACAGGGAAAATTTAGTCGTAAATTAGTGGGTTTACTATGAACATAATTACTTACGTTTGTATAATTTTCGTCGTGTATTATATATGTACCTATATAGGTATGCTATTCTACATAAAATAAAATTTATCACAATCAAAGTTTATATTTTTCAATACAAATAGGAACAGAAATTATAATTATCATGTCACCTTCATCTTGACTTTGCAGAAACAACATACATTGTTGTAAAGTCATCAATCATGGTTGATAACTTCAATAGCAACAAAACCATTATTGTACACTAGGTTAAAAGTTATCAATCAAGTCATAATTCATTCATTGATTTATATTTTATCTCTGAGAGCATTCGCCACCGTATTTATTAATATTTTGTATGTCGTAGGCCGGTCGTTGAATTAGCCACATTGTGATATGGCTAGGCAGCGATTTTACGCCGCGGCCCCAATTGAGGGCCAACCGCGAGAAATAACACACAGTTCACCATTGTAGTTAAAAATCAGACGTTTATAATATATACCCTCTGCAGGGATACAGACTCTTTGAAAGAGAGAGGAATACGAGAACGGGTGTGAGTGACAGGGATGTCTTACAGTGTTTTTGGTTCCAGGTCACGTTGGCCTAAAGCCTGGCGGAGTTGCGGAACTGTCTTTTCAGGTTACCGTAACCTGAAACATAAAGGGCTATTGAAGGATCATCGTAGATTTTAGTCAGAACGAGTCTGAAAGTCCTTTCCGCTCTTCTTCGAGCGGGAGGACTCAATGGATGATTTAACCACATAAAAAAAATAATATGCTTAGGCACTTTATGATGTGCCCAACAAGTAGTTGTTCCGTGTCTGGGTGTTAAGAAGTGGTGGCCCAGTGGTATCGGCCTCGACTTACGAGTTGTAGGTCGTGGGTTCGAACCCCGTCAGGCGCATTAAGCACTTTGTGTAATTTATTTCAACACCACTGCTCTCAAAACGGTGAAGGAAATCATCGTGACGAAACCAGCATGTCCTAGAACCAAAAATTCGAAGACATGTGACATCTACCAATCCGCACTGGGCTCGTGTGGTAGATTACGGCCCACTCTCTCTCACAGAGAGGAGGCCTGTGTCCCAGCAGTGGGAACATTTATAGGCTGATGATGATGATGATGGGTGTTTGTGTATGTGAGTTAGGTATATGTTTGAAAACGCAACACAACTCAGGAAAAATTACTAGTGTGGGTCAAATCTTTATTTAAAAAAAAGTGCCAATTCGTTTATATGAGAAAAATAATACCTACGTAGTTCTCGTCGATCCATCTGATCCTTTTTACTAGAAACATCATGAAGTATCGGCGAATATGCCTAGGCATATCACGATGTGACTAATTCAACTATAGTCCGACGACATGTACAATCTCTCTGTCTGCGTTATTTATGTAGGTAAGAGCCTTGTTATAAAACAATTTGCTTTCGTCTAGGTTTCTCGGTTAGTATTAAAGGAGGTAAAGTGCCTTCAAATATTGTCTTGATTTATCCAAATATGAATGTTACTCCCTCTCAAAGAGGAGGCCGGTGTCTTAGCAATTTGAAGGTTATAAGATGTCTATATTTATGCTTAGGGTTAGGTTAGGGTTATCAGATTGTATCATCTCACTGCCTGGCGAAGGCATAACTTTAAGGATTTATATAGACCATTGGGTCAGTCAGCAGCGTAAAGCGTTCTATATTACTATATTATTCCACTTATGTAGTTGATAAAAGCATGACTTCCAGTTCTTTCAGTCCAGGGCCAGTATAGACCACTGGCCTCCCAACAGTGACAACGCTATTGAATGTGTATGCTTAAGAGGAAACATCACGGGCTAGAGAATTGAAAAATAGGTATTTGTAAAATCTATTGCTGTCGCACAGCGCCTCCCCCCGCAGAGCGCGATAGAGACAACTGCAGCTTGGACCGAAAATACCTATTAAATGAGCACAAAATCAACGATTCGTAGTCCCCTGATTACTACTCCAAAACTTAACCAATTTAACTATTTATTTCTTTAAAAAGTAGAAAGGCTTTGGCCGTGTTCCTATGTTTTCATTTTTTTATATAATCTCGTCAAATTTGTTTTCTGGATATTTGAACACAGCGGAAAATCTGGCCAATTTTTGAGGGTTTTGAATGTTCATATCTCTTTTAATAATTAATTTATGAAAAAAACGAAAACATAGAGACATGCCAATAGTGGCCATAGATTTTTTGTAAAAAATCATTGCTCTGCTGGCATTATCCAGGGAGGAAACAGGGGAGTACGTTTGTATGGAAAAACGGCCCTTGTGTTTCCTCATAAGGTATCGAGACTCTCTTTTTCTAAGCGGGATATACGAAATTCGTTAGAGAATCAAAAATTTAATGCTGATTTATCTACGAGAGAGCAATGCTTTTTGTTCGCAGTATCGATATCACGCGTCGCCTACGCCTGATATTTATTACCGCTTTGCATCGCACCAATTTCATCCAACAACAGATACAGCACACTTTACGACCGACTCTCCAAACAGATGCATACTTTTATCTAAAACAAACCCTAATTTTTTATCGTTAAAATCTCAAGCTGCGAGCTTTCACTCGGTATCTGACATCAACTCGTTGAAAATGATTAAGCTTTCCCCCTTACAATGTCTTTATTAATCTAACTGTGCTTGAACAAATCACGCGAGCTCTAGAAATAATAACTTGACCCACACGAGACTGAAAGCGTCTTCACAAATGTTCTCAAGATAAGTCATCTCGAGTCTATAGACTTGTTCTCATACCGTATCCTACAGTTACTATGCTACACGTATCCGTAATAATACACGTGCCTACGCCTTCTGCTTTCATACGAGATATCCCTATGATATGAAAACCCCTATTAATATCTTTCTTTATTTCGTATTGTTGAGGATAAGAGGAAAATCTCTCTTCAAACGATTTCATTCAATTTTCTAATGTTATACAGCCGCTGAATAAAAAAATCGAACGTTCGGTGATTAATCAGTGGTTTTGTGATAAATCGACGCGTCAAAAAAGCTTTTACTTACATTGCCCAATGTGGATATTGTAATAGTCGATGAAGGTAGAAACGTTTTAGTCATAAATAATCATGAATCGTATTTAAATGAAGTATTAGGAATTATGTTCATTGTCAGAAAAGATGGATTTGATAAATATTTTCCTTCTGTATTGTCGTTTCAGTCAATTACTTTTTACAGAATTGTGATTTTATGTGTTTGATAAAATATATCGGTTTAGCTACTGAATATGTTATGTGGTTTCTCACTTTACAGAAAGACATACATTACGTTGATTAAAAATTTAAATCCCGCTTATGCAAGCTTTCCAAGCACTTCGTATAAAATACCTTACGTGGAAGTCTAAAACAATTTCGCCACACCAAAGACTGGACTAAACATCCTGAGCCATACATCAACAGAATTGACCCGAACATCGGCGCCAGAAGGAGCAAGATTAAATTTTAAGTACAATAATAAATTTATGGAAGGTTTGTGGAACGTCGCCGTCGCAGCTTAGCTCGGTGCATAATGGCAAAGATAATGATGTCAAGAGGCGGAAGAAGCAATTACGACCTCGAGCCGTTTGCAATCACGTCGAGATATTTCTGAGAAAACAACACTGCTTCCAGACAATTCCAAGATTATATTTCTTCTGAATATTATTGCGGTAAGTATCTCCCGTCTCCGAGAAAGAAAATCTGTTATCTTATACTGTTTTGTGAACAGGCGATAAAATGCCCGGAGAAAAAAGATAGGCACAATACGAAGCTATTATTAGCTGAACAATAGTTTACTGTAAGCAATCCTAGACTTCAATCAGTTGGTATCGTATCGCTTTGTATGTTTTCTAGTGATGGTCTTTCTTATATTGAGCTTGGAAGAAATATATCTCAGTACCACTAGATATTCACCGAGTAGCTTTACTTTTCCCTGAAATAGAGGGACTTCGTTTCATAACAAATAAAAAAGTAGTAGCGGTCGGCCGGTGGCTTTGCACATGTAGAATTATTACCCCGAAACTTTTCGAATGGCTGTAAGTGTCGGTGAAAATCGAAGCAAAATCCACCTAGTATTTTTGAAAATTGCTCGCTTCCTGTTCCATTTTTTTTTGTTTTATTTCCTTTAGTTTCTTTTTTCCAAACATATGTACGAAATACTACTGCATCAATAACGTGGTTAGAATTCTTAATGAATAAAACGAACGAAATGTAAGGTAATTTACGTTTAGTATTCAATTTGTTGGGAAAACTGTGGTCTGCGATTAAGCGTTGAAAAAGCGCTTTAGAAGCCACTTCCATAGATGTTTAACCTACATTATGTTACGTTAGTCGCTACACGATAGCCAAATGTTGCAGGTACTTGACCCATCCTCTAACAACGCGACGGCACACACTACTTACGCTTCCACAAACTTAAGAGATTTACACCCTGCTGCTCGCCTTGCTTGCATAACAAAAAAAAAACCATTTCATCAGAGTAAAACAAACTTATCTAAACTATTTTGGAGACAAATTAAAACTTAAAATTTTCTAATTGAGCCTCTATCAGCTAAACTTGATTATACTACACCGTGATACTCTAGAGAGGAAAGTTTTGTTTTTTGCTTGGCTTACATAAACTCAAAAACTAAGGGACTAATTTAAAAAAAAGTTTTTAAAAAAAATGTAACCGACTTCTAAAAAAACAACCACTAAAAAGGGTTTTTTTCGGAAGTCGGTGGCTTTGCTTTTTTATTTCATTGATTTTTTTTGCCACCGACTTCCGAAAAAAAAGTTTTTATATATATAACAAAAAAACATTAAAAAAAAAATACAGTCGAATTGATAACCTCCTCCTTTTTGAAGTCGGTTAAAAAGTACTTTCATAGATGTGAGCTACATTATCAGCGAGTATCATCATAGGCTATATTTTTTTGAAATCGTGGGCGGACTGCTAGTTTATTATAACACCAGCGTGTGCCAGCTTTACCCCACACATCAATGCTTCTAAATAAAAAGTTTACTATCAATCCTATATTAAATTCGTGTAAAATATCAATAAATACATACAATGCAATCCAAAACGAGAGCAATCAGAATTTCCAGAAACCCAATTTCATATCTAACTGCAAAATGTAACACTCGCGAAACAACAAAACACACCCCAAGTATTAATTTACGCCTGAGTAATAGTATGTCAAGATTGTCAAGTAATCCGCTTAGAGTAGATAATGTATTCTCGTAAAATAAAGTCGAGTTAAGTCTCAAAGTAATTTGTATTATTTCGCTTCATGTTTTGCTTAATTATTCGCTACATCTAGACAGGCAGGTGCGACGAATCTGTATTTATTTGCATTAAAAATAAATTTGCCGAGCGACTTACGTAATTCAGGATTATCATCCGACAGCTGTGTCAGACAAATTCGAATTTGCGGATTAAGTCTTAATTTTGCTATCAACATGATTAATAGCTTTAAGCGGTGGCATGTGTGGGCGTTGAAAAATCCTGGAGGAGGTACGGACTTGTTTATATTAACTGTATGAAGCGGTAGAGCCCCTTTATATATTCCACGTTGTAATTAAGAATAGACCCATGTCTTCCTGTGTGAGTAGTAGGTAAGGGTAGGTAACTAATGAGTTATTTCACGTAGTTGGGAAACATGCAATTTGTATGTTTGCACTTGTTAGATATTCTCTACGAAGTGGCTTCATCACGAGACACTAATTTATAAGGTGTATTTTCTTTCTGGCAGCTTAACTGACGGAGACCGATAGAGTTAAATGTTTGTCAGAGTTGCGGGTTTGTTCTAAAAAGTTATCGCGGCCTTGGAACACAAAAGACAATTAAGAAACGGTGGATTTTAGTAAGTATGAGTCTGAGAAGTCAAAAGAGCCCAGCCCCAAAAAAAATACATGTTGCACTCGGAGACCGCCGCGGTGAAGCAATTGCATAACATTTTTTTTTTATTTTAAAAGAAAAAAATCGCTTTCCGCGTATATTTAACGAGAATATAATTTATTTAAAATGTTTGTGGTGCACTACTGTAATAAAGAACTTCTTTGTTGTAGGAGAATTTTATAAGTAGGTTTCATTGTGAAAACTCCTTTTGTAGCTGGCCGTTTAGAATCAGTAAGAAAAAGTAAATCCCTCTTCGTACCTTTATGAGCACGTCTGTCCGTATCTTTATGATTGCCGAAGTCTCCCGAACTGAAACGACGTGCTGTCAAATGTGGTCAGGTTTTTTCGTTAGGTTTTTCTTTTTTTCAGGTTTTTTCGTTAGGTTTTTCTTTCTTTTGCGATAAAAGCTATGCAATAGCTTAAAAATATATTCTTTAAAAAAAACATTGAACGTACGATATTCTACAAGTGCCACTTTGTAACCTACGTTACTTGTTTAAAAACATAGGCACATGTATTACAGTTATAAAACGTACGTAGCCATAAGGTTAGTCGGCCGTCTTCTTAACTGCTTGGCACTACGTATCGCAGTTTTCAGGGCATTAGCGACAACGGCCGGAGTTCATTATGAACGTAGGTACGTGGTATACAAGTAAAATACTACCCTCTTTTTCTTTACCATTTATTTTTGTGAAAATTGTGGGTAGGTACTTTATTATTTTAGTCTTAAAGTCCAGCTTGGCTACGTAGTGGTCGAAATGCTCATTAACATTCGGCAGAATTTCAGATGGGACAGAATACATAATCATATCATATCTTTATCTAAGTAATAACAGCCTGTGGCTCTGTGGACGTGACTGCCGAAATAAGGAGATCCCCATAGACCACTCTAACAAATAGTCTTGAGGGGAGCGCTATTCGCCTCGACCTCATACCATACAATAAACGATACAATAAATAAATTCGCCTAATGCCGCAAAACACATTGTACAGAGTAAAATGTATCATGAAAACTGACACAATTTCGGCTTCTCCGTAGTCGTTTTAAAGTAAAATACCATCAAATTTTCTCGGAAAATGGAACAATGCCACTAACCTTACACTGTGGATTGTGTAATCATATCAACATGAACATACTCTTTACAACAACCGCCAATGGTACCAACAGTGTCATTAACCGGCGATATGTAATAACCTACTACCATACAATTTAAATGAAGCTCACACGTATGTGTATGTGAAATAATAGACAAATATCTACATAGACACTGGTCCGGCTATTTCTCGTCCAAAACAAAGGACTGCCACCGACAAACAAAAACGTGATTTACGGGAGTGTGAAATGAAGGTACCCTTACGAACCTCTAAATTATTATGATAGGGCGATAATAAAGTACCTACTATTTTTGGCTTTGAGAACAACCAACTCAATAATAAATTCTGTCAGTCTCTCATTCTGTATTAACTTAAGTAATTTACGGGACTTTATGTTGTTTAAGTTTGTTCGTGTAAATAGGATTATCAGATCGAATCGCTTTTAAAACTAAGCAAGCGAAGTAATCGATACCGCTGAAAGTATTTGTCGATAAACCTTAGCAGGCTGTTCACGTACTTTCCTTCCACATCATTTACCTGCGAGCCTACACCTGCTGACAGATAAACAAACGATTCGATAACTGATTTTATTTTGTTTGAGAAAATATTATTACGATTTATGTGCCAATAAAATACATTCGGCGGCGCATATTGTTAGTTATACGGCGTTTTCATTAGAGGACATTAATCAAACTGACAATGGGGAAATGTGCTTTAGTATCCGTAGCTCAGTTATTTTTCAGTAGTTACTTTACAGGAATAAAATCTAACGTATAACAATTGCTTAATTATAATACCATTTCTTGTTTCCAAGGATATCTCGTTACGCTTTCTCGCTAATTGTCTTAAAAGGGTTCTGGGAAAGTAATGTTGCTCGAAATACGTTCGGTCAGAGGAGCGTCCGTGAGAACGTAACAAGGTGCACACGACGACGCGCGACGCTCCGTTGGATAGCACACGTAATGACCCATTACCTTTTACTTTTATTTCTTTATTATCCCGATTTAACTGCTGTTATCAACATTTATGTCACCAGCAGGCGTCCAGAACAGTAAATACTTGCGCATCGCTCACCAGTTTAACGCATCAGTCAAAAGACAATATCTATAATATTTTTATTCTCCATATATTAAGCTGCGTACGTTATTGACGTATACCTGCAATAAAATTTTATGGACGAACTTAGTTGCCATTTTTTAACAGAACAATGATATATTCTGCTGGCTATCTGCAAAGCTCAGCGATTCATTGGCGACTGCTCCAGTTTCTAAATGAAATAAATTGAATTTATAATTGACATAAAACGGGTCGCTCTCGTAAGAGTTTGCCGCCTGATCTTCTCCTGGAGGGTGTATTACTTTCGTGAAGTGGACGCCGAGACAGTTTGACGACAACAATTGCGGTCTTCACTCAGATAAAGGCCACAATGGTTGCTAAAGAAGACCTTGGAAATTGGTTCGGCTCTTTCGCTTTTATTTTTCGCTTACCTTTGTATACAATTTCGTCGACCCATCGCTTTGAATTAATTTCACGCCAGGGCGGTCGTTTGTATTTCTTTTGTTTCCAAGGTGGGTACGCTTTTGGTCCCAGTTAAAGATATATTTGGCCCGTTAGCACATTGCGACAACTTTGAAGCCGGCTATTTATTTACTTGTCTCAATAGATGCCGCCGCGGCTCGTATTTCAGATTTAATCAAGTCTGACAGCATGATTAACGTCACCTTTCCCATTCGTTGAGCTATCAATGAAAATGCCGAGGCCTCGATTTCAGCTTTTTACTTAGTTAAGTAACTGTTTTTAACGAAACCTTATTTTGTTGCCTTTTCCGTCCCAAAAGACTAACGCGTTGATTAATGTAGCAAATTGGAGTAGATAGTTGCAAACTATGCTTAAACACAGTAATAATAAGAAGCATCTGGTTTAATTGCGCACTTGTGTGAATAATTACGTGGTTCGTTCATCTCGATCGTGGCTGACTTATGGGGTAAAGTTGTTCAGGCATTGCGGCTTGCCTCTGACACCTGGCAGTAATTAGGTTCAAATTTATTGCTTTTCCTTGCACCTTCCATCGTCACACAATATAAATCATTTTCGTTAGTTCTCTGACAGTGGAGTGGCAACGTGTGTTTTATGATAATTTAATTTCACCCGTTTTGAAATATACCTTTTTGAACTGATGGGTAAATCTTTGTACTCGAATTCTGTAATTTATTTTAGAATAAACTACGGCTGTTCAAATATTCATATCGCTTTCCAAAAAGCCGTATGGTCTATGGTCGAAAATTTTGTGACTAAAATGTAACAGAAAAGTAACTCCATTACGGTAATGGAAAACAGTGGGCTCTCACGTTGCTAGATTTTTTTGCTTTAGACCGATGCCGCAGTGCAGTTACAGGAATACATGTATCAAAGCTCTCTTTCATTTGGATACGCGCTACTCCCAGCTGCTGCATCCCAGGCAATATCGGCTTTTATTAACATTACACCGTACCACAAATTATGAATTGAAACCGACTGCTCGCTGGTTTTTACAGTAATCACGCTTAAAATATTATTTATGAGATGGCTACTCTGATACCACCTAGTGAGAAAGTAATATTCATTTTCTGTACTAATCTTAATTGTAGCCCTGTGGAGGTAGGAAGGGCGAGCAATTTAGCAATTTATTTTATATAGAACGCCCAACTAATGCACTTTTCCGTGTTTACCGAGCAATAAAAACCTTTCTTTTATTACGTGTTTACAAACATATGCAGTGTTCCGGTACGACCGCGTGAAAATTAAGTTTCACCCTGGAAACGAGCCGGCGTTATATGTATGTGAATACATAAACTACCCGTGTGTTTCACTTCACAGTTTAATATGAAAATTTAAGTGAAAAATTTAATTTACAGCCAGTCAGGTACGAGCGCTATTCGATGTTTCACTGAGAATTATATTTTTCTGCGAAAATAAAATTGACATCACGTAAAATAACTATCACTATAAATACTGTAGACATCGAACGTAATTCATATTAAAGGTCATAACCAATGTTGCATGTAATGTTATTACGCATTACAAAGGCACAAATAATCCACGTCCAAGTAATTTGATTTGTGTATAATCAATAAATAATTCATAGAATTAGGTAATACTTGTCTTGTCCTTCTATACCTAATTAATATTAACGCCGTTTTCCTCGAACTCAATCAATGAAATATTGTGCGTGGGTATAAGATACGAATAAGATTAATTGTTTGTAATACTGACTTCACTGGTATTCCAGCGAGTGAATTGAGTCCATTGCTCAACTCAAATAAACTCAGTGGTAATGTGCACAATAACAGATTTTAAACACCCACCAAATTGAACTCTTAATCGCTAATTAGTGAATCTTCTAATAAACTCCCTCCTCGATAGAAGTACATGAGCCATTCTTATCAAACCGATAATTACATTCTGCATTAATCAGAACTAAATAGGTTGCTATTTCACCTTAGTCAATTGTTAAGATGTATTTTATTGTTACTTTATCAAATGGTTTTTAGGTGGCAATATTTGTCAATTTTAGTACATCATTTGAAAATCCACCAATTGAGGGAAACAATTCAATTTGGTAAGCGTTTGAAAACTGTTGTCATGACAACGGAGTCTGTTAGAGTTGAGAAAAAGACTCGAGTCACATGCTGAAATACCAGTCTCTTAATTAAATGTTTGGTAAAAGCGGCCCAGAATCGTAGTGCAGTAAAATGATTGACACTTCTAGGGTCGACCGCATTCTTCGCATTCCATGACAGTTTCGATTGTTCACGTCTAGGTCCTTTTGCACGCTGAACCTATGTGCTGCATATAGTCATTCAAAATAATAGCTCAACAACGATGGGTGAACCCAGTTTATCAAATGAGACACTACGATTCATCGTTTATTTTACTTTCAATAATTACAATTTTATCAAAAATATTTCGCTTATTTCAAAAAGAGCAGGGGATCGTCCTAAGAACTGGCAAGAAACTGCATGATAAAACATAAAAAAAAAATTACAATGTTTTTGCAATCAGTAAGTGTTAATAAAAAGACCTATTAAAAAGTGAAACTTCATAACGAAACCATATAAAAATCAAATGGCACAATGGCTCTCTAAAACCACGGTCAATTTCAACTTGAAAGATTCGCAATAAAACCTAAAAACTTAGAATATACACGTGGCCTCTCTGTTATTCGATAGTGATGTAACAAAATGCCTCAAGCACATTTCTAGTGGCCTGAAAAGAGAAACCAAAAAGGTCCAGTGGATGTTCTTCACCTGCATGCGTAAACACCCACTCTTGAATCTACTGTAACAACAAAAGGCCACGCAATATTTTTTTGATACTTAAATATAACCCCGAAGGATTATTTCACGATGTAGTTGGAATATTTCGACACCCACAGGAAAATTGTGGGTGAATCTTTTCTCCCTAGGGCCATGGTAAAAGGAAATAACCATGACCTATAAGGTCATAGGCATACCTTTCGGTTCCAAAACTCCGTGACCCCCCCATACAGGGTGACGTTTGCTTGAATAAATTATCGTACTCCAACTTTTTACGTTGGAAATTTTAATTACCATATACGTCTGCCATTTATTATTTCAGCTCTTATTTACCTGTAAACGGCAAAAATATGTTGAACATTGGCATATCAATTACGTGAGAGTTAAAGGTGAAGGAAAGCTTTTGATTTTATAAAGTAGATACTAGTAGGCGGTATTTTATTCGCCGAAATCAAAGCCGAAGAAGGGGGTAGCCTCGACTTTGATTTCAGCTAAAATAATAGCATAATATTTATGTGCTGTATTTTATTTTCGTTAGCTGATAAAGTGGCTGATGTAAAGAATTTTGAAAACTCCAAACAGTCGTTTTAAAGTGTACCTAAACATTAAAATCAAGAAAACAAAAAGAAAAACAATCATTTCTCCCTACAATATAACATTACTTTAAAAAGATGCTCAAAAATTAAAGTATTTACTGAAATAATTTCGGCAGCCAGAGTCAAAACAATCTCGACACGAGTTCACAAAACGGAACCCACATGTAGGCAACAATAATTAATTCTTGAATACTAATGTAACGGTTGCCTACTACTAACCTAACCGAGATCAAATATTCAATAGATTAATTTTACGAGTCTACACTTATCTAGTGCCGCCGGCACAGTATTACTCGTTGAAAATGTATAAGCTTTTCATTGAAGAATTTTTAAGTTAATAAATACGCTACCTAGGAACAAGAAGGAATATCTTATCGAAGGCGTGTCTAGAATATTCGGCGTCAGTTTCAGCCTTAAGCATAGATTACATTATGCCTTTTGAACTAGGATAGTAAGGAAGCTAGTAATTAATTGTAACCTCGTGTAAGAAAACTATAGTAAACAATAATCAACCGTAATGGCAACGATGCCTTTTGAAACTAGGATAGTAAGGAAGCTAGTAATTGTAACCTCGTGTAAGAAAACTATAGTAAACAATAATCAACCGTAATGGCAACGATGCCTTTTGAAACTAGGATAGTAAGGAAGCTAGTAATTGTAACTTCGTGTAAGAAAACTATAGTAAACAATAATCAACCGTAATTAATGGCAACGATGCCTTTTGAAACTAGGATAGTAAGGAAGCTAGTAATTGTAACCTCGTGTAAGAAAACTATAGTAAACAATAATCAACCGTAATGGCAACGATGCCTTTTGAAACTAGGATAGTAAGGAAGCTAGTAATTGTAACCTCGTGTAAGAAAACTATAGTAAACAATAATAATCAACCGTAATTAATGGCAACGATGTCTTTTGAAACTAGGATTAAGGAAGCTAGTAATTGTAACCTCGTGTAAGAAAACTATAGTTAACAATAATAATCAACCGTAATGGCAACGATGCCTTTTGAAACTAGGATAGTAAGGAAGCTAGTAATTGTAACCTCGTGTAAGAAAACTATAGTAAACAATAATAATCAACCGTAATTAATGGCAACGATGCCTTTTGAAACTAGGATAGTAAGGAAGCTAGTAATTGTAACCTCGTGTAAGAAAACTATAGTAAACAATAATCAACCGTAATGGCAACGATGCCTTTTGAAACTAGGATAGTAAGGAAGCTAGTAATTGTAACCTCGTGTAAGAAAACTATAGTAAACAATAATCAACCGTAATTAATGGCAACGATGCCTTTTGAAACTAGGATAGTACGGAAGCTAGTAATTGTAACCTCGTGTAAGAAAACTATAGTAAACAATAATCAACCGTAATGGCAACGATGCCTTTTGAAACTAGGATAGTAAGGAAGCTAGTAATTGTAACCTCGTGTAAGAAAACTATAGTAAACAATAATCAACCGTAATGGCAACGATGCCTTTTGAAACTAGGATAGTCAGGAAGCTAGTAATTGTAACCTCGTGTAAGAAAACTATAGTAAACAATAATAGTCAACCGTAATTAATGGCAACGATGCCTTTTGAAACTAGGATAGTAAGGAAGCTAGTAATTGTAACCTCGTGTAAGAAAACTATAGTGAACAATAATAATCAACCGTAATTAATGGCAACGATGCCTTTTGAAACTAGGATAGTAAGGAAGCTAGTTATTGTAACCTCGTGTAAGAAAACTATAGTAAACAATAATCAACCGTAAAAAAATGCACACGAACGCACAAACAATAAAGAATTTGAACGACTCTCTGCTATTCTTATTATTTTAGATGTGTACTTTGCAATAGAATAATGACAGTTTTGAAGCGAGATTTTATTTAAAACAAAAAAAACCGGCCAAGTTCGAGTCGGATTCGCCCGTAAAGGGTTCCGTAGCAGCAAGTAACATAATATAAAAGTTCTTGTAGTTGGTTGTAACTTTGAAAGGTAAATTGCAGTTTACGATTTATGACGTATTAAAAAAAACTAATTACCTGATCTCGTTCAAACCAATTTTCGATTGAAGTTTGCATGGTAATGTACTCGTACATCATTTTTTTTTTTGGTTCTATCATTCTCTTATTTTATAAGTTACAGGGGGACACACACATTTTACCACTTTGGTAGTGACTCTCGCGCAAACTGTTCAGTTTATAAAAAATGATATAAATAACCTCAATATCATTTTTAAAGACCTATCCTTATATCCCCCACACGCATGGGTTTGGTGAAAAAAAACACAGCATTTTTATTATTATTGTGTGATAATCCTAATGCTGTTCACATAATACATCTTCTTACCAAGCTTCAACAGGATAGCTCTTATACTTTCAAAGAAAAGTAACTGTGACATACGGACGGACAGACAGACATGACGAATCTATAAGGGTTCCGTTTTTTGCCATTTGGCTACGGAACCCTAAACATCAGCCTATAATATCAGTCTCAGGACTGTTCAAGCAGGTTACCGCGACCCTGAAACCTAATCAAAGGAACACGGTGGATTTTAGTCTGTGAGAGTTTAGAGTTGAATGCCCTTTCGCTCCACTGCAGAGCTGGAGAACTCATTTCATGACTTTACGGCGAAAAAAAAACAAAACAAGAAAATATGGATATGATTATTACAACGGATAAATAAAACCCTTCAAATTACATGAAATCTGTTCCTTTTTTATGTATGTTATCATTATTGTGAGGCCGGTTTTGTGTAGTAAAAAATGATATTGATATTTTATTAGCATGGGATATTTATTTCTGTTCAATGATGTTACTATCCCAGCTCGTGAATCAAATCTCACAACCACAGACGTCACTATGCTACCTTGTGTACTACGGTGTCTTTTATTAGCCCTATACGTTCCAGGGACACAGTTACCTGATAAGACAGTCTCGCGACCCAGACACACTCCACGTATTAAATTAGAACAATGCTAAATTTTAAATGCTTGCTTCATGTAAACAGCACTAGCACGTGCCAAGCCAGGACAGTAAGCCAGGATATTACTCGCCCACTATCCTAGCTTCAAAAACTAGGCTCGTGTAACCCGGGCATTAATCCGACTACTGAGTGGTAGCTTCATAGATATTGATCAAAGCTCTCCACTATTAAGCCGTTTATACCGACACGACCATCAATACAATGACTGTGGGAACCGCTTTCTTAGAGGAAAACTCTCGTGTGTAAGTAAACAGTGGGGATTAATATTGTATGTTTATGTTTTTCTTATTGTTATGGGCGAAATCAGTCAGGAGAACTATTTTATTGCTGTTATTGTGAGGGGTATTTACTTTAAGATTATGAGTATTAAAGTAGGAATAAGACTTTATTTGCCGAAATATGAGATGTGAGAACAACAGTCATTGTGCCAACCAATGTATATGTACCTATCTTCATCATGGTCAGTGACCATGATAAAGATACATATACATTGGTTGGCATGGTCACAGTGGTTTTCATTGGAGGGAAATGATATGCTGAAACAAAATTTATTTATGGAAGTAGGCTTTTTAAATTAAATAAGGACATGTTTCGTACGTCGTACATACCTGCCTACTTTAGGTGAATTCATTTGAAGAAGTGGTCTTTTAAGCAAGAGCCACTTAGATTTGAGTCCAACTGTTCAGTCGGTACAAGCTTGTGTCAGAGAACTTTAAACTCAGCTCAGCACATAAGAAGCTCAACGATCCGATGAATTACAGACACGACCTTTAATAACTTGGTAGCTAAATTATAATTAACAACTTGTTTATAATAATGGCGTCGGATAATGCATAATTATCACATTTAAATGGGACCAAATTTCCTATACACTTAAAAAAAAAAAACATAAAACTTTTTCAAAAAAAAATGTAACCGACTTCCCACAAAAAAGTTCAAAATAACCTACAAAAAAACTTTTCTTTCGAAAGTCGGTGACTTTCTTTTTTATTTCATTGACTTTTTGTCACCGACTTTCGAAAGAAAAGTTTTTTTGTAGGTTATTTTGAACTTTTTTGTGGGAAGTCGGTTACATTTTTTTTTGAAAAAGTTTTTTATTTTATCCTTTTTAGTTTCAATATTCAACCCAAATTATTGTCAAACACATAATTTTCTTACATGTACACTAAAATATTGTAATCCGTAGCACCGGTGCAGGTGATAACATCGTCCATGTATGTACTCTTACACAATGAGCTAAAAATAAAAATTACTACACCAAACTAAATGAAAATTTTATGGGACCAAATGGCAGATATACTGTATCGAACAAAAAAAGAATCATCGAAATCGGACCAGAAAGCTCGGAGTAATCGGTGCAGACAATGTTGAAAACTTTTTAGGTTTTTGTTGATTTTTGTTGATTTTTCAAAAAGTGCTAGTCCGATTTCGATAAAATTTTAATGGGACCATTCGGGAAATATACCCTTTCCAACAAAAAAAGAATTTTTCAAATCGGTTGGCAAACGACGGAGCTATGCCCGAACAAACATAAAAAAAAAAAAAAAAAAACATCCGAATTGAGAACCCCCTCCTTTTGGAAGTCGGTTAAAAATAGTTTCCTACGACAAAATTAATTTATACATTAAAAATACATACCCACGAAGTCGTTATATAAAAAGAACATTAAATAGACAGTAGTTGCAAATTGACCTTTCCGAATGACGTAAAAGAAAGCTTTTACTATTCCAATGTCAATGATCCTACTCTATTCTAGTAGGTTTTTCTTTTTGCCCTAATTATATGCTTTTAAGTAGGTTATACGTAATTAGAGCCCTAGTGGACATTAACGTGTATAATGTTTCTAATTTCAAAGTCAATACCCTCTTTAACATACATACAGTTCTATAAAACTATAAAGAACATATAGTTCTATAGAACTGTATGTTATTTTAGTAGGTACATTATATGTTGCAGTATAGGTAATAATCCGACTATACGGTTCCAGGACTTGCTGGTTGCCTGACAAAGTTTCCCTACGCTTTCATTTTCTATATAGGTACGTTACAAGTAGGCTTCTTCTTGGTAAGCTCATTCAATCTTAGACTTCTTCTGTGTCACCTCTGACTTACACGGAGACAAGAGCGAACTCATCTCAAAAAAAAAACTTACCTACCTACCTATAACTACTACTAATATAACTATAAACCTACGAAATTCACCAATAAGGTCAGTGTTTGAACTTCGCGTTGGTACTCATAGAGCTGTTTTCATTTTTCATAAAAGCCTCATTAATCTCAATAATGCTAAGTTTTTAAAATACTTTTAGTATCCTCTTGAAACAATGAATAATAAGTAAATGTTACCTTATACTCTTTCAGTTACCAGCACATTTCTGAGAAAATCTTATTAGTTATTAATCAGAGGCTATTGTAAAAATATCAACCAAGGTAGCGAACAAGAACAAGTCTTTCATTTTATTAAATGACTTGAGGGAGTCTTTTCAAAAGACTCCAGTTTTAATCCTTATTTTATTTTTCAATTTGCCTGGATTGTTTATAATACTGTTGAATTAAATTTGAAAGGGTATTTTTTGTAATGCGGATACTTTTTCCTGTGGTTCTATTTCAGTAATAGATAACTTTTTCTGTTTTTTTATTTTTCGATTTTTTTATTGTTTGGAAAATCGTCCAATGTATCCTCCAGCACCGGGAGCACCTGTTTTTTCAGATGAACTTTGCGTTCCAGAGCCGCGGTGTCTTTTAAATATAGTCCGAAAACCTCGGCCACCACCAGTAATTCGAATGCGCATTTGGGAAAACAAATATCACAGACAAATAAAAACTGTTTCAAAATAAACGTCTATAATAAATGATAACTTTAATATTATTATTACTATATCAGCCCATAGTGTCCCACTGCTGGGCAAAGGCCTCCCTCCACTCTTTCCACTTCTCACGGCTTTCTGCGACCGTGGTCCAGTCCTTCATGAAGCGGTCCAAGTCATCTCGCCCTCTTGGGCCTGTCACGACATCGAGTTCTCCCCTCTGGCACCCAAAATAAAAAATACATATTTAAAAATTTTATTTAAGCAATAACACACTAAAATATCCGCATTACATACAAAAATACGCTGTATAAAGTAAAGAAAGGTAGAATAGGATATTGAGTTCGAGCTAGAGAGCCGACAACAATCTCATCTTGAGCATGCAACTATCATCCGTGCATCCTTGAGGCGACGCACTATTTTTTTCTTAGTATGTCACATTTAAAGTTATAATGAAACCTTAGAAATATATTTTTATTCGTATTTTAAGTAAATTTAAATACATACTACATTTAAACACTAAAATTAAAAGTAAAATAATTAAAAAATTGACAAAATTACTTTAACTAAAATAAAAAAAAATTCAGGACGTCAAAAAATTCATCTACATCGGGGAAAGTGCCCAGAACGCTTAATGAAACCTTATTATCCCACAATATAAAATCAAACTATTCAGGCACACGTAACCTACACCACAGACAATTCTCGTTCAACATCTCGAAACGATAATACGAGAAATCGATTGGAAACCTATACCGGAATATTCCATTACCTCCAGCAGGCAACAACGGTCCTTTTACATTTCCAATCAACGTTCGTGTGCACTACACGAAATCGGGTGCTAATAGGTCCGTTCTCTCTGTACCGAGATTTACAGCTGAATTTTACGTGGCCATTTGCATAGTTGTAAATAACGGAGTGTCTGCCCGGTTTATTTAGACGTTATAAACTGATTATACACTCGATAACGCCCCGCCACATGTAAATGTATGACCGTAACGTCTATAACTCTGATTTAAATGGCCAATAATTTATTATTAGACGTTTATTTGGAATATGCCTTAATTATAGTGGTTGAGGTTGTTTTTTTTTTTTTGCTTTCTTATGATGGAAAGTGGTTCGTTTCCTGAATGTGTTTTGTTTTGCATAAAGTTTTATTAGTTTTATAATATTTAATAAGTTCATTCCAACAAAGTATATGTTTACGTTTTAAATTGGCATATTCATATTTTTTCGCATTCCGTTCGACGTACCATTTTGTTAACATGCTACAACTATACATATCCCCAGCGGGCTTGCAAATATTTCATATTGTAGCAAACATACTATGTTTACTGCAATATAAAACACATATTTCAATACGTTCACCTGAAAATATTGGAATATGGTTCAGGTATGTTTTAGACAAATATGTAGTTGCATGCTTTGTAAAATGTTTCTATTATTATAGGAACGTAGTTACTTATTGAAACATTCCGTGAAATTCCAGTATTTTCGTAAAATGATTACGTTGTGTTTTCATTACCGGGTCACAACCGGGTGCATTTTTTATTTTTGTTTGTGTACTCGGCAGTTGTTTACTCTGCCTCTCGACCTATAAAGTGGAGAGAATCGAGTGAATGTGCAATTTTCCATGATTGAGAATTTAAATTTGTTATGGCATGCTGATGAATTGGTTTCACAATGATTGTGTGCAGACCGGTCGGCCGCTTTGTTTTGTGATGGACTCTGATAACTGGGGCTGATGACTTTATCATCATTCAATATCAACTCAGTAAATGACAAGAACATAGCTAGCATAGAATGCCTAATAGTTTTCATAGCCTGTTATAAGAAAATATGCAATAAAAATAGTTAAGCATCTAGTAATATAAATATGCACAACATCTAAACTTGCTAAGCCATAAAGCAATAGTATGTAGTTTTAGCTCTTTAGTTTAACGACAATGATAAAAATACGCGTCGAATTGAGGACATCCTCCTTTTTTCGTCGGTTAAAAAGTTAACAAAATATTAAAAATAAAATTTTAACTTTTGTAAATAATACACACATCAAAAGTGTCTAGGGATCAAGCATTTTTATGCGGATTTCTTGAGATTGAGATGTGGCTTTGTAATAAATTTATGATTTTATAAATTTATATGGATCCTTTTTGGTGCATTTCATAATTTGAATCAGGAACTGTGAATCAAATTCGAGTAAAAGATGAAAATCAGCTGTCAATATTTTCCCTATAAAAACATACAACGCATTGAAGACATTATTAGTGCTACTGTTTCCCTACTACTGATTAAAACCAACGTTATTATGGAGCGGCGACGTCATTTAAGCAGGGAAGAAATGCTCAGAGCCGTGGGAATGATAGAAGCTGGTTCCCGGCAACGTACTGTGGCTTTAGCTCTGAATACAAGTCAGAGTGTTATCAGTCGACTTTGGACACGTTACCGAAGCACTGGTACCGTGGCTGAGCGCCATGGAGGACGGTATCGCTGCACCACACGGAGACAAGACCGATACATTCAAATCTTAACTCGAAGAGCTTCAACAATAACCGCCATGATGTTAGCCGTGAGGCTTCATCACTCTTCAGGGAACTTAATTAGCGACCAAACAGTCAGAAACCGCTTGCATGAAGTGAACCTTCATTCCCGAAGACCGCTACGGGTACCACCTATAGCAATGCACAATCGTAGGATTCGATATCAATGGGCTCTTGAACACAGAAATTGGGCAGAAGAACAATGGCGTTTCGTGTGCTTTTCTGATGAGTCTCGTTTCGGTATGAGACCGGATACAAGACGTATACGACACTGGAGAACCCCTGGACGCCAACAGCGATTAAAATCCTGCCAGGAAGTCCATCCTTATAGTGGTGGAACCATCATGGTATGGGCGGGTATTTGGATCGGCGGAAGAACTGAGTTGATTTGGATCAGAGGAAACCTCAACGCTCAAATTTATGCTGAGACGATTGTATCAGACGTCATCGTTCCTCTACAAGTGCAAATCGGTCCCTTATTTCAGTTAATGCATGATAATGCACGACCGCACACCGCAAGAGTTGTAAGACAGACTCTCGCCGCAGCTAACATCAATGTCCTGCCCTGGCCTGCTCAGTCGCCAGACTTGAATCCGATTGAGCATGCATGGGATATGCTACAGAGAAGAGCTCTGCCGAATATGGAGGGTATCCAGTCGCAAGAAGGCCTTTTTTTGTTGTTGCAACGAACATGGGCGGCCATTCCAAAGCGTGATTTGGATGAACTCATTTTGAGTATGCCAAACCGATGTTCTTGTGTTGTTAGTGTTCGCGGTAGAAACACGGATTATTAATTGTTTAAGTTACCCAATAAAATGTTAAAGAAAACTGTTATTTCAGTCTTTTTTTCGAACTTTTGTGTTAGTGGTTCAAATGTCAAAAATCCCTTTATTAGGAAAATGGCAAATTTCTTTATTAATGCAAAGGTGACTTGGTTTATCGTTACTGTGACAAACGAAAACACTTTATTTGATGAATCCTTAAAGAAAATTTTAATTAATATCAATCAGGAGAAAAGTTATTGCAAAAATATATGTTGATCCCTAGACACTTTTGATGTGTGTATTTACGCATTTTTACCATGTTATCTGTAAAAAAAATATTTTCAAGCATTAATTTGATTAGTTGTGTCGGATTTTACAATTTTTATCTGAAATTAATATTATTTCACCACAATAGAAATATACGTACAGTAAACAATTCAACATTTTTGCCAAAAAAAAAAACAAAACACCACAAACCAAATGATTACAGTGAGTGCCCATTGAAATTGCTAATGTTATTCCGAATCAAGTCAGTGACGTTACGAAAGAGATAGATAGCAACTAGGTATCTAGGTAAGCCTGTGTTCGCGGTCTCGCGCGGTTTGGTTTTACAAGGCAGGCGGGGGTCGCGATGTCGACGAGACGGGGGTCGCGAAGTCGACGAGACCCCATCAATAAATCACAGGGACTCCTTAAACTGAAGCCCTGACTGCATTTTATCTGCCACTTGTCACAAGCGACTAGCTCGACAAATTGATGATAACGGATTCGCTGGCGCATCGTTAGTGAGTTGAAAATGTTTGGAAGGGGATGTACAATTGTACATTCGGTAATGTAGGTACTCGTATGTTTATTTATTTCTTTCTTTTTCGTATGAGAATGTTGACTACCACCTAGTGTCAGTTAATAAAGCTGCGTAGGATCACCCACAGACCTTTCTTTTTACCCGGTACCTACCTCGGCTCAGGGCGGGACGGGAGGGACTGTCGACCTCGTAATGACTAAAATGCACAGTGTGCAGAATTTTTCATCATCATCATCAGCCTTCAATGTTCCCACTGTTGGGACACAGGCCTCCTCTCAGTGAGAGGGAGTGGGCCATAATCCACCACGCGGGCCCAGTGCAGGTTGGTAGATGTCACATATCTTCGAATTTGATGCTTCTAGGATGTGCCGGTTTCCTCACGATGTTTTCCTTCACCGTTTTGAGAGCAGTGGTGATGAAATAAATTACTCAAAGTAATGCGCCAGGCTGGGTTCGAACCCACGACCTACAACTCGTAAGTCGGGGCCGATACCACTGGGCCACCACTGCTCACTCCACTCCACTGCTCACTGCTGCAGAATTTTTCATGACACAAAAATTAGGGATCCTCTCTAAGGTGAGAAGGTACTTCATACGCCTGAACAGCTGCTTAAATTCTATAAAGCGCAATTTCGGTCATGCATGGAGTACTGCTCTCACCTCTGGGATGGATCCGCCAAATACCAACTAGATGCACTTGAGTCAATTGATAAATGGGCCAAGAGGCGTATCGGCGGTCGCGGGACTTATCTCATTACCGTGACCCTGAAACATAAAGGGCTATTGAAGGACACCGTGGATTTTAGTCAGTACGAGTCTGACAGTCCCTTCCGTCCTGCCCTGGGTGGGAGGACTCATTTGATGATTTTACCATGATAAAAAAAGACGCGTATCGGTAACGATACTCTGGTTGATTAGAGCCTTAAACATCGACGTCGAGTTGCCAGCCTGTCGGTTTTTTATCCGTTACATTTCGGGGAGTGTGCGATGGAACTGCACAACTTGATTCCACCTGGCCCTTTTCATCATCGGTCTACAAGACGTACGGCAATGCGCCGTCGTTATAATTATGGTAGACATCTCTCCGGTACGTACAAAGCGTTTTGCCAATACTTTTATTGTGCGCACAGCTAAGGAGTGGAATTCCCTGCCGGCCATCTGTATTTCCCGACAGCTATAACCTTGGGGTCTTCAAGTTTAAGAGTGAACAGGTTACTTCTAGGCAAGCGTGCTTCACCATCGACCACATCTTCGCTTACCATCAGGCGAGATAGTGGTCAAACGCGAACCTATCATTAAAAACACAAATATCTCAATAAATTTTAAACAACATTCGTAACATTGGTGATTGATAAAGATCGATCTATACTAGTATAAGAGCTGAAGAGTTTGTTTGTCTGAACGCGCGAATCTCAGGAACTACTGATTCGAATAAAAAAAAAAAATTGTGTTAAATTGGCCATTTATCGAGAAAGACTATCGGCTATTTAACATCGATCCATAAGAGTCGAGCAGGAGGTTAAACCGCGGAACAGATAGTAATAGTTAAAGAGCAATTTTAGCAACATTGCTAAAGTGGCCATTTTATACCCGTAGTTATTTAACTGTAGATACTGTATTCATTGACATTATGAAGAAAAAATAATAACAATTTCAAAGAGCCACGCACCATCTTCTTTGTCATCCTAATAACAATGAATTACTGGACTTACATAAGTTTGATTCCAGGCCAATGCTCGCTTCTCACCCTTCCTTGTAATGATTATCTCAGAATGAGACAGATAGTATGACAAAAGGGGCCATGAACAGGAAAACATCGTCCTCTTGTGTACTAATAAAAGGATTCTGTGAAATCGCTATCACTTCTGAGAAATGTCGTCATTATCTTACTATTTAATTAATATTTGTGTGGCCTGTGGATAGTTGTTCCTTGTCTGGCTATAAGTGTATTAAAGTTTAAACGTAAACGCAATACAGGTAAAATACTAACATGTCATTGACCAGGATTTAGCGCATTGACTCAAAAAGCTAATATCAGATAACAGTTTTGACAAAAACCACAGAAAAAAATCTTGGGTCGAAAAAACTTTACAACCAATTTTCGTTGATTAACTACCTTGTCAGTAACAACTCTAATTTTCTGGTCAGACACTAACTAAAAGTGGGTACTGTGGCACCATTTTAGAAAGGTAATGAGACAAGAAAGTTTTTCCTGTAATTTGTAAACCAAATGTCATACATTTATTTTTTTAAATATGCTCTGAAAGACAAGGGAAGTTTTCAGAAAAATTCAAAACAGAAACTTTATGACACTTAATTTCCCAAGATATGATTAGTTTTATAACAAACTTGTATTCACTAGATTCAGTCGTTCATATTCTATCAGAAAAGTATAAATTCTAAGTGGTGACCATCGTTACTTTCTAATAATAAGCACTTAATGATGGAGAGGTAGAAATTTTTCGAAAAACCTTTAAAGTTCGATATCTCCAAAACTAGTCAGTTTAGACCCCATGTTGTCGGGGTTAAAATTGTTGCAAATAAGCTCTAGTATCACCCATTTCAAGGACCGCATCGAATTACAAATCACCCTGTATATCATTGGATGAATAATACATGTTTCACACAAAATTCTGAACACATTTTGATGTAAGATACGCAAATAATAATTTATAACCAGTAGTTTATTACCTAGATAAATATGCAATCCTTGTGGAACAACTGCCGAACTTCACGTGTGCGAAGCCGCGAGCATAAGCTTGCTAGCTTATTGATACTACTGCTACGAGCTTGATTGTACTACTGTACAATCAAACATAAGGAAAGTTCCCTATAGTCCTGCTTTAACAATGGACGATATAATGAGAACGAATTCCAGTAACAATCCAGGAACATTCACAAAAATTTATTACAAAAATGTTTCAGTGTTGAACTGAGTGCGACAGGAAACTTGAGTAGCAAGTAGCAGCAAGTGTCTTCCGTCCGAGTTATGTAGTGTTTATGTCGTTTTCTACATTTATCCTGCAACTTTACAATCTTTTAAAGTTCTTGTTTACTGGGTATGTTTAGATTTAGAAATGGAACGAGCTTACAGACGGCAAGTAATAGGTACCTCGCCGTCTGATCAAAGACCACGCCTGGGTTGACGATGGCGTGTCTTGTACTACGCACGACTAAAAGACCTGTCAACAATTTGACGGGGTTTCCATAGAGGGCAAACCCAGTCACAGAACTGCTTTTTAGCACGCTACATAGTTCACATCATCATCATCATCTCAGTCATAGGACGTCCACTGCTGAACATAGGCCTCCCCTTTAGATCTCCACATATACCGGTTGGAAGCGACCTGCATCCAGCATCTTCCGGCGACCTTTATAAGGTCGTCTGTCCACCTTGTTGATGGACGTCCTACGCTGAGCTTGCTAGTCCGCGGTCTCCACTCTAGCACTTTTCGACCCCATCGGCCATCTGCTCTGCGAGCAATATGGCCTGCCCATTGCCACTTCAGCTTGCTAATCCGGTGGGCTATATCGGTTATTTTAGTTCGTCTACGGATCTCATTTCGGATTCGATCACGTAGAGAAACACCGAGCATAGCCCTCTCCATAGCTCGTTGAGCGACTTTGAGCTTTGAGATGAGGCCGATAGTGAAAGACCACGTTTCGGCCGTAAGTCATCACTGGTAACACACATTGGTTGAAGACTTTCGTCTTGAGGCACTGAGGTATGTCGGACGAAAAGACATTGCGTAGTTTCCCGAACGCTGCCCAACCGAGTTGGATTCGGCGGTTGACCTCTTTCTCGAAGTTGGACCATAGTTCATAGTTCACAGGGTAATAAAAAACTTAAAATACCACATAAATACAATAAATGTTTGAGTTTACTATATAAAAACAATATCATTATTAAGATCTTTCAGAAACATCTCTTATCGTAAACGTTGTTGTTGTTTTATCAAAAAAAGCCCCGTTGACATACTTTAACGGCACCGTCTAAAAATTCAATGTTTGCTTATTTGGTTTTCTTAACATTCAAGGCTGCAACTCATAAATTCTGATGATAAATATTAGCTCAGTCACTCAGATAAACGGAAGTTTTTAGATTAATCACTCTCTCTTCTATCAATATTTTAACACTCATCTATCAACACTTTTGAAGCATGATCTGATTTAAGAGGCACAATTTTTGCGATATTAACCACTCATTTTTAGAGTTCCGTGCATGAAGGGTAACCTACGGGACCCTATTAATATAGCTCCGCTGTACGTCTGTCTTTTAGCGGACTGTATTTTATGATCTGTAATAGGCAGACGGTAGTTGAAATTTTTAAAGAACGTGTATTTCTCTTGCCGCTTTTACAACAAATAATAAAATCATTATTAAATTAAAGGGGCTCCCCTAGTTTGACCTTGTTTTTTCCAATGGCTGTCTGTCATCGAGCTCTATCTCATGATTCGTAATAGGTGAACAGTTGAAATTTTCACAGAATATGTATTTCTTTCAATAACAAGTACTACGGCAACACAATACTGGATTGTCAGACTCGTTTTAAATCCACGGAGCTCCTTTAATGTTTAATAGCCCTTTACGTTACAGGGTCACGGTTACCTCAATAAGACGGTCCCGTGACCCCGGCAGACAGAGAAAGACCTGCTGTTAGATTGTTGTTAGATTTGTTAGTGGCACAGAGTAGCGCCATTCCACGGAAAAAAGCCATGATGGTTTCTACGTCGGAGATGGCGCACACTTCGATGTTAATGCACTAAACGACAATACAGCAACTTCAGTGCCATTTTGTGGAAATTGACTACTAAAAATAAGCGTTAGATTAAACACTAAAGAGCCATTAAAAATGTATACCGAATTGCAACAATCGCCTTTACCTTCAACCATTTCGATTCAGGTAGATTTGAACTACGAAATAAAATACAGGAAAACGATATAGCCAGTGACATGACAGCACAAGGAGAAGCTTGTAAAACGCTTTCGCAATATTGTTTCCCCGACACTCCTTAACTGACATCTGTATGAACTTTCTTTGCTTTGAGCACATATTCGACGATATTCCTTTTGTGCTTTTGTTAACTCATAAGATTTACGGGTTCATTTTCAGTTTTATTGTGGAAGCTTCTCAGCCAGTGCGACGCACTCATATAAGAATTGGAACGTTATTTTACACCCAACCAAATGATGCCAGGAAAACCTGATTAAACCATGACTCTTTTATTATTGTCTAAGTGATAGAAGAAAGAAAGAAATAACATTTATTTTTACAGACAGATAAACAAACGACTTAGAAAGTATAACTTAAATCTATAGAGGCTTCGCCAAACAGGCCAAGTTCGGCAAAAATACCATCTAATCTAACAAATTTAATTAATATTTATAAATGCGACTGTTTGGTAATTGGGATGAAATACTTGTTTGGTACTCCAATCACGTCAGAACGTTTGAACCGATGTGGATAAAATAGACAGAGATAGATATAGTCTGATATACGGTATACAAAAATCGGAAACACAATAAAACTTTGCGTTATTTTATTGTGTTCCCGTATTTTATTAGACAAAGCCACTTTTAAGTCGAAAATTTATGCAACTACTACTTGTGTCTCACAGTGCAGGGTAAAGGGCTCGGATTCTTCCTTCCATTCATTCATAACTTAAAGGACTCTTTGTCCCGTGTTCTTTTATGTTTACCTCAGAGTTCCAATACCTACCGATAGGTAGGTACTATTCAGGACATAAAATGCAATCAACGATGCAATTGGCGAGGCCATATTGGATTCTAGAACCGAATAGTTCACCAAAATAATAAACATTATGTACCATCGATTTAAAAAAATTCCGAACGAAACGGTACCCATTCAGGACATAAAATGCAATCAACGATGCAATTGGCGAGGCCATCTTGGATTCTAGAACCTAATAGTTCACCAAAATAATAAACATTTACCATCGATTATTACAAAAAATGCCGAATTAACGAAACGGTAATTCCGAGGAGGAGGAGCAAAAGAATTCTACGTGTTTGGCCGTACTTTCCTTCCTTACTGAAAGTCAAATTAACGTAAAAGTTGACGCCTCTGATAAAAAATAGACCATGATAATGCTTATGTTCTTCCCATGTCAGGTGGCAGTAACTATCCATACTTACCAAAGAAAATGGCGAACTCGATAGCCTGAGACACTCCTCGATACTGCGGTGAAGTGTACGCGGTAACGATAATGACCAACACTGTAATGGTGCTAGCAACATGCTCTGCATTATTTAGCTTATTAACTATTGAACTGCAGGAAAACACTAGATGAAACCTACTCTAATGTATGAATTTCATTTAAAAAAATGGATTTTACTTTCCACTGGGCGGATTTAGCTGGCAACACTGTATTGCGTCGTGCTATGTCAGATGTAAATTCGTTTAATGATCATCAAACATTTATATGAAGTATTTACAATGTGTCCGGTTTCGGTCTGTACAAACTTAAAGGGGACGTAGCTTGCTTAATTCTGGCAATAAAATTATTCTACATTTGGGGTCGGAAACCAACTCTTACTGAATGGTAGCAATTTCTGTGGTTGGATAGTACTTTGTGCGACAGAGATAACGCTCTACAATGCTGCCGAATTTCTTTTCTAAATTCGGTGTGCATGTATCGTCAGCACCCTTAATATTAACACATTAGTGTAGTGTTGCACCTTTACTACTGCAATAACAAGAATGGTAATGCAGTAACAAGCCTCGGAAGCAAATAAGTTTATATGAATACTAGCTGTTGCCAGCGGTTTCACCCGCTACAACTCAAAGATCATCCCGTAGGAACATAAAATAGGGATAAAAACTATCCTATGTGTTAATCCAGGTTATAAACTATCTATGTACCGAATTTCAACCAAATCCATTCAGTAGTTTTTGCGTGAAAGAGGAACAAACATACATCCATCCAAACAAACTTTCACGTTTATAATATTAGTAGGACAATTTGCATGTTATTTACTTGTACTTTTTGTCACGTACTGAACAAATTCTGAACTGGAGTTGTTACAAGCAAATGCACTTTAATGGCCTCGCGCCAATTATTTTGCCTAATTGTGCTACCTAAAGAGGCAATGTGGCAAATTACTGAGAGCAGCTGCTGTTTCAATTCATCCCGTTTTATTATACGGTTATTATCTAATGTGGCAATTGCATTTTCCTAAATACCTACTTATTATCGTAGTGTAACGAATTAAGACTACTATGTATTTATTTGTTAGAAATTAGACCATATTTATTTTATTTTTAATTTTACGATAGGGTCGCGTTTGACCACTATCTCGCCTAATGGTAAGTGATGATACGGTGAAGCACTCTTGCCTAGAAGTAACCTATTCACTCTTAACTTAAAGACCCCAATGTTGTAACTATCAGGAAATGCAGAGTCAATACTACTTTAGCTGTCTCCATATTCATACAAGCACCCTAGTTGCGAGTATCACGTACGTGAACGTTCTCAACATCCTCGTTAATCTCAACAATATACCAGAATACTACATAACGAAGTTACCAGGGCACCATACTTTGCTGAAGTCAACCGCTTCCATCCTAATTTGCGGAATGAACACTGTAGGCGCACCGAAACATAATCCAAGCACGAAATATATTGAGCAGACGCCGCGGACACAAATAGCTGCAACACAGATATAAACAGGACTATAATTATTAGGACATCGCATGTTGGTAGCAAAAGGACTCGAGCCTGAAAATGTTATGTAACCAGAACACAAGACACTTTTGTAAGTAGATAAAAGGATAATCACTGATAAACATTTTACTATAACAATTTATAGCTTTCTATTGGAATTTCACTCGCTTTGGTTAAAATTTTGTTATTAAATTCATTGGCAATAGGTAAATTATAATTCTGCGAAATAACAAACGCGGATGAATCATGGTCTCACAAAAAAAACGTAACAAACATACAACTCTTTTTATAATATTTGTTGTGATAATAAATGTATTACAATTCTGCGATACAAAAATCGCTACTACCACTGATTTTAATAATAATTATGTTACTTTCATTACAAAAAGTGTGAACATTTGATTGTTATTTTATTTCCATTGTCCAATAAATAAAAAATGATCACTATTATTATTATTCATATTCAAGCCACGACTGCTCTGTAACCGCAGACCGCACCGCAGTGGGGTTGTATGTAAAAGGGTCACTGATACAACTTTTGCATTATGAGATATGAGAGGAATCAATGTTTTAAAATAAACCCACAATTCTTTCCTGAAAATGCGATGTTGGAAGAATTTATTTTATTTTATTGAAATGACATGTCATTGAAATAGATTTAATAGCCAGCTTGTCTAGGCCATCAGGTTGATTAACAAAGATATCTCAATATACTTGTCTTATTGATACATCAAAATCATTAAAAAAAAACTTTTCATATAGGTAGGTACATAATTTTCTCACATGCACACTGGAATTTTATAATCCACAGTAATTACATCTTCCAAGTAATTGAGGAGTAGGGCAGGGCGGGAGGGGCTGTCAGACTTGTACGGACTAAAATCCACGGAATCCTTCAATAGCCCTTTACGTTCCAGGGTCACGGTAATTTGATAAGTCGCGCAACCCCCGCAAGCCCTCTAAAGGGGGGCCCTGTCATCTTGCTGACACTCTTTGAGGCGCGCGTGGAACACAACGCGCCGTCGACCCGGGCATGGTCCATGGTCGGACAGCGAGTCGCCCATTACTCGCCGGTGGCTGGAGATCGTCTGCCGACAGACGTCCGACGACGCGTCTACCACTGCGGCTGAAAGTAATGAAGCCTTTACAAAACAAAAACTGGTCAAATGCGAAAAAAAAAGTCTAATGGTCTATTTCAATGAATAATTTTGAAACTAAGTATTTTAAAATTACATAAAATAATAGTACTTTGGGTCATAGGAATTGATATAAACAAACATCTTAATCAATCAAGTAGGTTCTGAGTAAAAATGGCTGTTAAAGGTGGACAGACGGACACACCAGTGATCTATAAGTGTTTCGTATTTTCATTCGGACGTACGAAATCCTAAAAACAATGAATAAGAAGCTACAGAATTACGGAGTGTCACATTCAAAACGGTACACTCAAACTCCCGAGCGGTGATCGATTCAAAAGAATTAAAACTTACCCACTAATAATAAACCGACCCAGTCTGTCTCATTAAACCTTTTCATGGAGCTGCATTGTTAAATTCGTCAGGATCATTAACATTGACAGCATTTTATTTACACACTGCCATAGACTTGTACTCATTCACAGTATCACTACGCCACGTCTTTATGTACTGGCTATTTATTGCACTTTCGATATTCAACTCTCATACCTTTTTTTAGAGTTTAAAATCATCAATTCATCACTAAATAAAACTTGTAGCTGAACCTAACTTTGGAAATCTATATTAGTGAGCTTGGACTTGGACATTTCGTTAATCGAGCATTATCTGCTCAGCTATTTTGGTAGTATCGGCTTCCAGTAACCTAACCAGATGTAGCAGAATACCAGTTTTCTAAATGGAGTGTCTATCTGATTATCTTAACCTCGCACAGTACTAATTTTGTTTGTTTTTTATTTAGTTTTTCTTTTTGTTGTTTTGTTTTTTACAACAATTTTGTTTTTCCTTTGTTGTTTTCCTTTACCTATATAATTTTGTTTGTTCTGTCCTGTGTGAGTCAATAAATCCATTTTCTTTTTAACCGACTTCAAAAAGGAGGAGGTTATCAATTCGACGGTATGTTTTTAGGGTTCCGTAGCCAAATGGCAAAAACGGAACCCTTATAGATTCGTCATGTCTGTCTGTCTGTCCGTGTATGTCACAGCCACTTTTTGTCGAAAGTATAAGAGCTATCCTGTTGAAACTTGGTAGAAAGATGTATTATGTGAACCGCATTAGGATTTTCACACAAAAATCAAAACAAAACAAATTTCGGGGGTGCCCCCCATACTTAGAATTGAAACTCAAAAAAATTTTTTTCACCAAACCCATACGTGTGGGGTATCTATGAATAGGTCTTTAAAAATGATATTGAGGTTACTAACATCATTTTTTTCTAAACTGAACAGTTTGCGCGAGAGACACTTCCAAAGTGGTAAAAAGTGTGTCCCCCCCCCCGTAACTTCTAAAATAAGAGAATGATAAAACTAAAAAAAATATATAATGTAGACCTCAACCAAAACTACCAACGAAAATTGGTTTGGATGAGATACAGTTAGCAGTTTTTGAGATATAGTACATTTTCAAAAACCGCAAATATAACTTTGCCATTCATACAAATACTATGAAAAACAAAGTTATTTTTATTGTTTGTGTATATTACTTACTAATCTCAATATAATTATATCTCTAATCTATGCTTGCTGCTACGGAACCCTTCATGGGCGAGTCCAACTCGCACTTGGCCGGTTTTTCTTTTTGTTTTTTTTTTTTTTGTATATTTGTTACGCGATTACTCCGCCAATTGTGGACCGATTTTTAAAATTCTTGTTTTGTTCGAAAGGAGGTACTTCTGAGGTGGTCCCATAGTCACCAAGTTGGGATCTGATGATTGGATCCTGGAGAAATCGAGGGCAACCCTCGAATTTTATAGGCCGACACACTGTTTTTCGCAAATTTTATGAAGAAATTTAAGTACTTGCGTATGGTAATCATAATTTCATGTAGCTGAGCTGATGATGGAAGGTAGAACTCCTTAATAGTAAGGAGTAGGCATCGACTGATTTAGTTTGAGTTCGCATATCTCTGGAACTACAAGTCCGATTTAAGTAATTCTTTTTTTGTTGTACTAGGTATCATTTAACTTAGGGAATATTGCAAGTTTCATCAAAATCGGTTCAGTAGTTTTTGAGATAGGGAATTTTATTAGCTTATTGTGTACATGAGCGATGTTATTACCGGTGTTATGGATTACAAAATTCTAGTGCACATGTTGTATTTGACAAGAATTCGGGTTGAATATTTAAACTAAAAAGAGTAAAATAAAAACTTTTTCAAAAAAAAAAGTAACCGCCTTCAAAAACAACCATAAAAAACGGTAAAAAAACCTACAAAATAACTTTTCTTTCGGAAGTCGGTGGCAAAAAAAGACAATGAAATAAAGAAGACACCGACTTCCGAAAGAAAAGTTATTTTGTAGGTTTTTTACCGTTTTTAGGGTTCCGAAGTCAACACGGAACCCTTATAGTTTCGCCATGTCCGTCCGTCCGTCCGTCCGTCTGTCCGCAGCTTAGCTCAGAGACGCCTAGTACTAGAAAGCTGTAATTTGGTGTAAATATGCGAATTTTTTGTGTCAAAAAAGTGGTAAAATAAAATCTAGTAAAATATTTTTTTTTAGGGTACCTCCTGTACACGTAAAGTGGGGATGTTTTTTTTTTTCTCGCGTACCCCTTAGTGTGGGTTATCATAAAATAGGCCTTTAAAAAATATTGATAGGTTCCATTAACAATTTTTTGATAAAAAGATTCGTTTGTGAAATATTAAGCTTTAAAGTGCAAATTTTTGCTCGACTCGAGTGTCCCCCCCCTCTACCAGCTAAACGGTTATGTTTGGGGGTGTGAAAAAATTCACAATAGTAGTATATATAACGAAGTTTAAAAGAAAATTATCATGACTAAGTAGGCTTTACAAGTTTACGAGTAATAGTCGACCAACTTATAAAACGTACTTGGATTACATATTTTCCTAAACAAAATGTATCGGAGAACAACTGCAAATGTAAGTTTGTCAACTTTATTTTTACAGCTATAATAGGTAGTGGAGTGGAGTGGAGTGCAGTGGAGTGGAGTGGAGTGGAGTGGAGTGGAATGGAGTGGAGTGGAGTGGAGTGGAAGGGAGCGGAGCGGAGTGGAGTGGAGTGGAAGGGAGCGGAGCGGAGCGGAGTGGAGTAGAGCGGATTGGAGCGGTGTGGAGCGGAGTGGAGCGGAGTGGAGCGGAGTGGAGCGGAGTGGAGCGGAGTGGAGCGGAGTGGAGCGGAGTGGAGCGGAGTGGAGCGGAGTGGAGCGGAGTGGAGCGGAGTGGAGCGGAGTGGAGCGGAGTGGAGCGGAGTGGAGCGGAGTGGAGCGGAGTGGAGCGGAGTGGAGCGGAGTAGAGTGGGGTGGTGTGGGGTGGAGGGTCGAAAATCGCTTGAACCCTTTTAACAGGTTCAAGCGATTTTCGACGTCCCTTGACACCTCTCAAGTTTTTTTTTTTAATACATCATAAATCGTAAACCTTTCAAAGTTGGAACCAACTACAAGAACTTTTATATTATGTTACTTGCTGCTATTTATGGTTGTTTTTGAAGGCGGTTACATTTTTTTTTGAAAAAGTTTTTTTATTTCTATCGTTTAAATAATGTACCTATAATTTGTATCTTTTTTAAAATAATTCATCGCCCACATCAAACATGTCTCCTGTGTCGTAATTGGTACAACTTAACAGTCTCTGTCAGTTTTGCGCTATCTCAATAACCTTATCTGGTTTTTTAGGTTAAGTTTGAGTAATTAATCACCTATGTAATTGTAAGTCATCAAGGTGAATGCTCCAGGGTAGCCCGCGAAATTCAAATTTTATTACGTTTTTTGCAATTTGCAAGCCTGTGCTAGGTTGTATGTTGGTTAAAATATTATTCGCGGTTGTAAAACGTATGTAGTTACAGAATTATAATCAATAAAATCATCAATACAACGCTCTATGTTCATAAAGCTCTAGGAATGACTTTTTATATTATTTTTTTGTTCCTACGCATTTATGAACTTGGAGGGTTGTATTGGTGATTTTGATGATAATAATTCTGTAACTACATACGTCTTACAGCCGCGAATAATATTTTAATCAACATACAACCTAGCACTGGCATGCAAATTGCAAAAAACGCAAGAAATTTTGAATTTCGCGGGCTGGTTAGAGCATTCCCGTTAAAAGGTTAATTATTAAGTGCGTGCACACAGAGCGCGCAGCCTCGCGAGGCATTCACTGTGTAACGTTGTGAATTATCAACGTTTTCCTTTGACCTATAATCAACGTATAACAAAATAGTTACAATGGAATGCAAGGAATGCCTACACATTCCTTTTCGTGTTACAGTCATACGCAATGTTCTTCGTCAACCGACTCAGAAAAAACTCGTACTTGAGGGTATCGTAGAATGTTTTATTTCGCGTCGAGACTAAAAGTCATTTATAGGCGGGTAGTTCGGAATTTTTACAGAGTTTTGGTGTTGTAGTCGGAAGACACGTTGTTCAACGTTAACCGGTTGATAATTAAAGTGAGGTACCTAATGTGCTCATGAGTATAAATAAGCTCGCACAGACGTCAACGGCACTCATTTACGATTAAACTTTGTCGGCTGTTACACTGTCTCTCTTTATTAGAATCTTGTGACACCTTGCGTAACAGATTTTTGAAAAAATATTTTTGTATTCAATATTTTATTTAAAATAAACTTAAGTAAAAAAGTTAAGTGTTCGCCCCGGATTAGGGTAAGTGCCAAAAGCAATCCAAAAAATTATTATAACCGCTAGCTCATATTTTGTTTTTTTTTATATTGAGTAGGTACCTTCGGACTCAATTATTGTGTGTTCATATATTTTTTCTTTGTCCGTTGGTTTTATTTTTTTTAAGCCTCGAGTATTTGATACGCTCGTAGGTCTTACTATGATTTTGTGTGTTAATGCTTCACGCTAACTAGAACTATTGTTCCTGTCTTGTAAACTCCGATCTGATGACGACCAATAATCACAAACACCCTTAGTGCCGTACGTCCTAGCTTTCGCCTATGCTGTGAGGTCATCATCAGAGAGGATTAGCAGAGGACTTTTATTTACCGCTGGACGTTGATTCCAGGGAACAAGATTGGGAGTTAAATAACTCCATCTTCAACGTTCGTGAGTCCAGCTCTGACTCACCCTACCGAACGTTCGAGACCTGCGCTCACTGCACCAAGCGACACACACACCAGACCTGCCGGCGCAACCACCATCTCGTCCCTGCGGTCACTCTCACCTCAGGGTCAACTCCACGGCGTCGCGTCGCTCCACTTACGCGATAGCCAGGGCAGTACTAGTGCGCCTATTTTCGCGGAACAATAAACTATCAAGTGACGGCTGTGAACCACGACCTGAATAAATTTCTTGTTAACGTTGGTGAGTTTTTTTTTTCTTCATCTCACCCACATACGTTACAGTGGCGCCCAAAAACGTGGTTTTTTTTATAAAGGTCGCTTGGTTTTTTGTTGTTCTGTGAGGTAGTGTTATATTTTGGTGTTTGTGTGTTTTGTGTTCTTTATTTTTGTGTTTGTGAAAACGTTTTTTTGGTTTAACGCAGCCAAAGTGTACCCTACCCTACGCATTTTTTTTTTGTTTTGTTAAAAAAGGAAGTAACGGTTTTTTTTTTCTGTTGCTTTATATTATTATTTATTTTAAAAACTTGTCATAGTAGTAGGGCTCTTGTGAAGGCCCGTCCGGGGAAGTACTACAACCACACTTATTTCAACCGTATAGCATTTTATGTTTCGGTTGTAGGGTGTGGGTGCCGGGTTTCAATTACAGGCACGTAATATTTATACAACCTTTTCACCTGGGTTCGTCTGCCTATAAAAGAATTTTTACTTTCTTTTCTTTTATATAGGTACTTAAATTGTTTTTTTTATTGGTTATTGCAGAGTACCTCATTCTGTCAATACCAATATTTTTTTTTCAATTCATTATTTCAACTGTAATAATTTTGAAACAGCAACTTAACTTTATTTTTAAACAGTACCTACACAATATTGCAGAGTACCTCATTCTGTCAATATTCTGTCAATTTATAATTTCCTCTCAAATCGTTTTCAATTGTAATTACTTTTTTTAAAACAACTTAACTTTTGTTTAACCTACACATTATTGCAGACTACCTCATTCTGTCAATATTCTGTCAATTTTTTTTTCTCAATTTGTTTTCAATTGTAATTGTTTTTAACAACTTAACCTTTTGTAAAGCGTACACATTGGTTGCATTAACTCATTTTGTGTGTTATTTTATTTTTTATTTCTGTGCAATTGTTTTTGTGCTTGTTTCTAGATTGTTCTCAACCAAAACGTTTGTAGTTTTAAATTTAAATTGTAACAGACGGAGTCTTAGTAGAATAACCGTTAATTTTTTTTTCCTTGTAAAAAAAATTTTTTTTGGCACTTACCCACACTTACACTTATATTTTTTTTTCTCTCTTTTGAAAAAAATTTAAATCATGGCTTATCCAGTTAAGTTTATTTCGCTTCATAAGTCTGAACTCGAGTATGTAGTGGCCATTAGAGGCGTATCACCAGCAACGGTACAGGACTTACATAAACGGATAGCTAAATATGGACCATTATTTCCATTATGACATTCTAGTCTAGTTAGTCTTTAATCATTATAACTTTAACTAAATTTTTTTTTGACATTCGTAAATTAATATACTCGTAAAGGGGTTTGCAACTTTTAGTACGGACCTTGGCATCAATTTTTTTTTCTTTCGCCAGCGATGAAACTTTGGGCACGATTAGACTACTACCTAAGAAGTTCATAGAAAAAAAAATAAGTTTCTAAACCGTAACCAACCAGAGATATGGCGGTTTGAATTTTGTTCTAATCTGGAGTTATTTTTTGTAGGAATCCATAGATTTTTTGACGTACTTACTTGCTTTTGCCCGCGGCTTTGCCCACCCCAACCGCCTTTATGTATAGCCCATAACCGTGTCTAGAGACCCATCTATCTCTGTGTCAAAATTCATCAACATCGGTTCAGCCCTTTTGGCGTAAAAACGGAGTAGACCTATAGACTTAATTTCGTATTTGTAATACTAGTAGGTTAACGAGGAATAATGAGTGGTTTATTTATAATAATGTTAAGAAGATCTTATCTTTTAACCAACTTCAAAAAAGAAGGAGGTTCACAATTCGTCAGAACATTTTTTTATGTATGTTCCCAGATTTCTCAATGACGCCTGGAGCGATTTGGGTAATTCTTCTTTTGTTTAAAGGGGTATCTTAACAGTCAGCAATCTGACGGGCCCCCCTGAGAGTCAGCAATCTGACAGGGCCCCCATAAGAGTGAGCAATCTGACAGGGCCTCCTAAGAGTGAGCAATCTGACAGGGCCCCAAAAGAGTCAGCAATCTGACAGGGCCCCCCTAAGAGTGAGCAATCTGACAGGGCCCCCCTAAGAGTGAGCTATCTGACAGGGCGCCCCTAAGAGTGAGCAAGCTGACAGGGCCCCCTAAGAGTGAGCAGTCTGACAGGGCCCTACTAAGAGTGAGCAATCTGACAGGGCCCCCTAAGAGTGAGCAATCTGACAGGGCCCCCTAAGAGTGAGCAATCTGACAGGGCCCCCTAAGAGTGAGCAATCTGACAGGGCCCCCTAAGAGTGAGCAATCTGACAGGGTCCCCTAAGAGTGAGCAATCTGACAGGGCCCCCTAAGAGTGAGCAATCTGACCGGGCCCCCTAAGAGTGAGCAATCTGACAGGGCCCCCTAAGAGTGAGCAATCTGACAGGGCCCCCTAAGAGTGAGCAATCTGACAGGGCCCCCTAAGAGTAAGCAATCTGACAGGGCCCCCTAAGAGTGAGCAATCTGACAGGGTCCCCCTAAGAGTGAGCAATCTGACAGGGCCCCCCTAAGAGTGAGCAATCTGACAGGGCCCTCATAAGAGTGAGCAATCTGACAGGCCCCCCTAAGAGTGAGCAATCTGACAGGGCCCCCTAAGAGTGAGCAATCTCACGGGGCCCCCTAAGAGTCAGCAATCTGACAGGCCCCCTAAGAGTGGGAAATCTCACGGGGCCCCCTAAGGTCAGCAATCTGACAGGGCCCCCTAAGAGTCAGCAATCTGACGGGGCCCCCTAAGAGTGAGCAATCTGACAGGGCCCCCTAAGAGAGAGCAATCTGACGGGGCCCCCTAAGAGTCAGCAATCTGACGGGGCCCCCTAAGAGTCAGCAATCTGACAGGGCCCCCTAAGAGAGAGCAATCTGACAGGGCCCCCTAAGAGTCAGCAATCTGACAGGGCTATCTAAGAGGGCCAAAGCCTGCCGGGGTCGCGGGACTGTCTCACCTGGTAACCGTGACCCTGGTACGTAAAGGGCTATTGAAGGATCACCGTGGATTTTAGTCAGTACAAGTCTGACAGTCCCGCCCCGCCCTGGGCGGGAGGACTCATTTGATGATTTTACCACGCAAAAAAATAAGGGTATCTTAACAGATGGTCCCATGGTTACTAGGTCATGACGGAATCTTGGAGAAGACGAGAAATCTCTTCAATAACGTCCCATGTTTACTTGGTCAGGATCTCATGATACGATCTTGGACAAAATCGTGGGAACTCTTCACTTCAATAATGACAGCACCTGTACCTACTAAAAAGAGCAAAATATAACCGGCTTCTAAAAACAATACAAAATAAATGTAAAATAACTCTTCTTTTGGAAGTCGGCGGCAAAAAAATCAAGGAAATAAGAAACAAAGTCACCAATTCCCTACAGAAATGATATTTTACACTTGGATTTTGTTTCTCAACCTACTTCGAAAAAAAGGAGGAGGTTCCCAATTCGTCGTAACCTTTTGTTATTTATGTTCCCCGATTTTTCGTTGACGCCTGGACAGATTTGGAAAATTCTTCTTTTGTTTAAAAACATTTACATCACAGATGATCCCATGGTAATCCGGTTAGGATTTATGATGACGGGATATTGAATAAATCAAGGGAACTCTCTATAAAAATTACAGCAAATCAACGGATATCTAAGCATTATTTACGCAATCTGAAAAAAATATACTATGTCTGTGCCCACTAGGCGGGAAGAGCTCCGGCGCGATCTCAGGGCAGTATGGAGGGGACGACTGTCGCAACCGAGGTCCGGGCACGCCGCAATCGCGGCGGTAAGACCCCTCTTCGAGGAGTGGCTGGATAGGCGTCACGGCGTCCTAACCTTCCGCCTGGCGCAGGTCCTCACCGGACACGGCTGTTTCGGGAGGTACCTGTGTCTGAGGAGAATGGAGGAAACGTCTGGGTGTCACCACTGCGAGGATCATCCGGAGGACACGGTGGAGCATACGGTGCAGGACTGCCCCACTTGGGCAGAGCACCGCCGTGTCCTCAGGGCGGCGACAAGCGGAGACCTCTCGCGCCTGGCATTGGTCGAGGCCATGCTGCGGGGCGAGACGGAGTGGGAAGCGGTCGCCTCCTTCTGCGAAGCAGAAATGCTCGCGAAGGAGGAGGCGCGCCGCGTGAGGGAGAGGACAGCGTCCTCCCTCCACCCCAGCCGCAGTGGTAGACACCCACGGCGACGGACGTTGCAAGACGATCTCCGGCCACCGTAAGCGCGTAGTAATGGGCGACTCGCTGTCCGACCATGGATCATGCCCGGGTCGACGGCGCGTTGTGTTCCATGCGCGCCTCAAAGGGTGTCAGCATGATGACGGCCCTCTGAGGGGGGCCCCGTCAGATTGCTGACAGCTCTTTGAGGCGCGCGTGGAACAAGACTCGCCGTCGACCCGGGCATGGTCCATGTTACGACGGCGAGTCGCGCATTACTCGCCGTCCGCTGTCGTACGGTGGCCGAAAGTCGCTTCGCCACTTCCGATACTGTCCGGCTGGGTTGTGAGATTCAGGCTGCGCTCCCCCTCACGGCGCCCGCCTCCTCGCCTCGCAATAAGGCCGGGCGCGAGATGTCGCCACCTATCGCTTCCTTGAGGACAGGGCGGTACTCCGCCAAAGCGGGGCAGTCCTGCACCGTATGCCCCACGTGTCCTCCGAGCGATTCTTGCAGTAGTGACACCCAGACGTTTCTGCTTTCCCTAGTGGCGGGGATCCGCCCCGGGCGGCGTTGCGCCTCCACGCGCCACTCGTAAACGCGCCAGAGAGCCTTCGCCTCCAGATCCCAAGGTGGCAATCCGGCAATTAGATTGGCCGATTTGCCGGCGATCGTGTGGTATACCCGGATCATCCAAATGGCTATGACCCTCTGGCACGCCGCCAGTTTTTCCGGTCGCGTGCGCATGCACAGGGCCAACACGGGAGCCCCGTAGAGGGCCATGGACCGCATGACAACGGCGTACCTACATCCTCCGGCAGGAGGTGTTTGGCCCGCCGAGATTGGGCAGGAGCTGCTTGAAGGCGGCCGCTGCTCGGCTCAGCTTGGGGGCCAAACGCAGGAAATGCTCCCTGAATTTCCACCGGCTGTCGAGGACGAGTCCTAGGTACTTCATTAACCCGACGCCTATATCAAACCCTCCCACTGTTATTTGGGACTCTGACCGTAGCACGTTGGAGATCTGCCCCGCTTGCACAGAGCTACGCTATGTCCTTAGTTACTTACGGAGGCGGTAGGTAGGTGGTGGCGACCTCTCCCGCCTGGCATTGGTTGAGGCCATGCTGCGGGGTGAGATGAAATGAGAAGCAGCCACCTTCTTCGAAGCAGTTATGCTAGTGAAGGAAGAGGCGAAATGCGTGAGGGAGAGGACAGACTCCACCCCAGCCGCAGCGGGAGACGCCTGGGGTGTTGAACGATGTGAAGCGATTTCCGGCTACTAGGCGCGGGCATGCGGACGGCGACTAATGGGTGAGTCGACGCGACGGGTCATATTCCACTTGGATCGGAAATGGAAGTCATGGTGGATTTTAGTCCGTACGAGTCTGACAGTCTCTTCTGCTCCACCCAAGGAGGAAGAACTCACTTTTTGTGTTTTCAACGTTAGAAACAAGACGATTTTGTTTTACCCTTTTTAGTGGGTACAGGCGTAATATTATGTTGGGTGTTTACGTAAACAATGCATAGATATGCGATAGCAGCAATCGCAGATGACTTGCTGTCATTTACTGAAGAGTTTCTCCAAGATTCCGTCATGACCTTAGTAACCATAGGACCATCTGTTAAGATACCCTTTCAGACAAAAGAAAAATTACCCAAATCGGCCCAGGCGTCATTGAGAAATAAGGGAACATACATTAAAAAAAGTTCCGACGAATTGTGAACCTCCTACTTTTTTGAAGTCGGTTAAAAGATAAGATCTTCTTAACAATCATTATAATAAACAAACCAATCATTATTCCTCGTTAACCTACTAGTATTACAAATACGAAATTAAGTCTATAAGTCTGTTCCGTTTTTACGTCAAAACGGCTCAACCGATGTTGATGAATTTTGATACAGAGATAGATGGGTCTCTAGACACGGTTATGGGCTATACATAAAGGCGGTTGGGGTGGGCAAAGCCGCGGGCAAAAGCTATAAGTACGTCAAAAAATCTATGGATTCCTACAAAAAATAACTCCAGATTAGAACAAAATACAAACTGTCATATCTCTGGTTGGTTACGGTTTAGAATTTTTTTATTATTTTTTACGGACTTCTTAGGTTGTGGTCTACTAATGACCAAAATTTCATTACTGGCGAAAGAAAAAAAAATTTGATGCCAAAAAGTTGCAAACCCCTTTAAATATAATAGTAAATCTTAACTTAATATTTTTAATACTACTATACCGAACTATCCAACCTACCATTGCTTTTCTATTGTTTACTTCTAGTCTTTTGTATAATGATGGCCTACACCATTCATTATATTTTATGAAATATTTTAAACCTTTCGGGACTACACCGACGGTTACTATAATGATCATGGCTCTAACCCATCGATCACTTCAGTTATGTATACATGGTTGTGTTTTCTTTTCACGGTTGTGTTTTTTTCTTTAGAGCGGTAGCAACTCTTTAAATAAGCCCTTGCAGGAGCGGTCGATTACTCCATAAATAAACCATAAATCATAAAAAACACAACTGTGTCTATAGAGCGGTAGCAACTCTTTAAATAAGCCCTTGCAGGAGCGGTCGATTACTCCATAAATAAACCATAAATCATAAAACACAACTGTGTCTTCAAACATAACTTGTTCTTTAGAGCGGTAGCAACTCTTTAAATAAGCCCTTTGCAGGAGCGGTTGATTACTCCATAAATAAGCCATAAATCGAAACCAAAAACATGATTTTATCATCTAAATTTAGATTCAATTACATTAAAATCTAAAACTGGTAGGTGGATTAGTATTGGTCGGTAGATGGTTAAAGAAAAAAATAATTTAATAGTAATATTTTATTGAACTCAATACATACGATTGCATTATTCTCCCGCTTAGTACACTTTCATCCTTGAAGAAAACTATTGTAAGGCATCAGGTTAATGACAACAGGATACCTAAATATTTTATATTGTGCGACAGCTATCTCTCGTATCACTGAATACAATAGCTGCCGCTAGTTATGATTGCGAGAAGTATGAATGATGATTTTGATAGGTAAAACAGTAGTTAGCTCTAATTCTTCGTGCGGATTTTGTCATTATAGAAGACAAAATCCTTGACTGCGCGAGGGGGTATTGTAACGTTGTGAATTATCAACGTTTTCCTTTGACCTATAATCAACGTATAACAAAATAGTTACAATGGAATGCAAGGAATGCCTACACATTCCTTTTCGTGTTACAGTCATACGCAATGTTCTTCGTCAACCGACTCAGAAAAAACTCGTACTTGAGGGTATCGTAGAATGTTTTATTTCGCGTCGAGACTAAAAGTCATTTATAGGCGGGTAGTTCGGAATTTTTACAGAGTTTTGGTGTTGTAGTCGGAAGACACGTTGTTCAACGTTAACCGGTTGATAATTAAAGTGAGGTACCTAATGTGCTCATGAGTATAAATAAGCTCGCACAGACGTCAACGGCACTCATTTACGATTAAACTTTGTCGGCTGTTACACTGTCTCTCTTTATTAGAATCTTGTGACACCTTGCGTAACAGATTTTTGAAAAAATATTTTTGTATTCAATATTTTATTTAAAATAAACTTAAGTAAAAAAGTTAAGTGTTCGCCCCGGATTAGGGTAAGTGCCAAAAGCAATCCAAAAAATTATTATAACCGCTAGCTCATATTTTGTTTTTTTTATATTGAGTAGGTACCTTCGGACTCAATTATTGTGTGTTCATATATTTTTTCTTTGTCCGTTGGTTTTATTTTTTTTAAGCCTCGAGTATTTGATACGCTCGTAGGTCTTACTATGATTTTGTGTGTTAATGCTTCACGCTAACTAGAACTATTGTTCCTGTCTTGTAAACTCCGATCTGATGACGACCAATAATCACAAACACCCTTAGTGCCGTACGTCCTAGCTTTCGCCTATGCTGTGAGGTCATCATCAGAGAGGATTAGCAGAGGACTTTTATTTACCGCTGGACGTTGATTCCAGGGAACAAGATTGGGAGTTAAATAACTCCATCTTCAACGTTCGTGAGTCCAGCTCTGACTCACCCTACCGAACGTTCGAGACCTGCGCTCACTGCACCAAGCGACACACACACCAGACCTGCCGGCGCAACCACCATCTCGTCCCTGCGGTCACTCTCACCTCAGGGTCAACTCCACGGCGTCGCGTCGCTCCACTTACGCGATAGCCAGGGCAGTACTAGTGCGCCTATTTTCGCGGAACAATAAACTATCAAGTGACGGCTGTGAACCACGACCTGAATAAATTTCTTGTTAACGTTGGTGAGTTTTTTTTTTCTTCATCTCACCCACATACGTTACAACTGCGTGAGGAAACTGACAAGCAGGCTGCTCACTCTGTGTGGACGCGTTTATTGTTTTTCGACCGAAGCAGGAAACAATATACGCGAGCAAAACAAGAGCCGACATCGACACTGGATGGCTCGGGCGCTCGGTCGCTCGACGGCGGCAGCGCTGACAGCGCTGCAGACTTGCCTCGCCCGAGACACGTCCACACCAACCGAGCTGTGGGGACGCACCTAATGAATATTTCGAGTGAGCGCATTAAGCATTATTTAGATAATTATCTACTTTATTAGAATTAAATAAGTGGCCAAAACAAAAAAAAAACATAAAATTTGAATTCGATACAACACGGACGTATACGTACGCTTACGTGATACATACATAGCTTTATCGATTGTGGACACAAATATTCAGAATCATTTAATGTTAATGCTTATGTACATAAAACTACGTAACTGCTAGAAATAACCACCTCGCAATATTATAGACAGGTAGATTGCAGGGTCAGGGGGGGTATTACAACGTCTTAAAACCAGGCTTGTTCCGGCGAGTGAAAGTGACAGAGCTATACAAGTCGTCTAGCGCCATCTCGTTCATTCACTAGAACAAGCCAGGTTTTAAGACGTAATACCCCCCAGGTGGCCTACCATGACGTCTTAAAGTGAGAGTAATTCACCTGTGGGAAAGAGACAGAGCTATACAAGTCGTCTAGCGCCATCTCGTTCCCACACGAGGCCATCAGAGGTCATTCCTGAAACAGCTAATCCAATTTACAAAAATGATTGAAAGCTTTTTTTCATGTGTATAGGATCAACTTCCTAGAAGACAATGGCACCTCAGGCTACCTTACCATGTTTGCCGTACTTCATTACTTCCCAGAGTTTGATCCTTATTATTCACTACGTACGGATGGTGTAATAATACAGATTCCTGGCCAAGATTATTAAATTTTCTAAAATACTTTTAGTTTTGGCCTCAAGATTCCTTTTAGATACTCCGCATAGTTTCGGATATGGCCATTCACGTCCAGTTGAAAAATTCACCCTGTATATAAATAATCAGATCGAAAACATAAAATTTTCATACTTCTTATTGCAGAATACGTTTCGTTTACCAACTTCATTATAAAATTTCTATTTTAATTTAAAGACCTAATAATAATTGATCGTCGGGCAAATAACAGTACTAAAATAACTGAAGCCTTTCAGAACAATACAACTTAAGTAAAGGTTCATTCACACGGGATCCGTCATTGAAGATTCTTCAAAAAAAAAACAGGATACGAAAAATCCTGAAGGATAATCCTTCAAATTGCATATTATGGAATTTTGTATTTCCACGGATACACAACAAAAATTCGGCTACCCAACTTGTGATTTTGAAGAACGTAAAACTTAAAAGACGATAAAAAAGAAATGCCGGTAACAAAAAAAAGCTAATAGTAAATTAAAAAAATTTAAAAACCCACGTTTTTAAACGTCCTAAAAATAAGATAATAACCCTACGGGGCTGAGAGAGGGGCCACTCAAAACGTGGGGGCGTATATTATTTAAGGGATTATTTATGGGATATATTCACATGACGTGTATAGATCGTGGGTGTAACTTGCAAAGATACGCCCCCACGTTTTGAGTGGCCCCTCTCTCAGCCCCGTAGGGTTATTTTCTTATTTTTAGGACGTTTAAAAACGTGGGTTTTTAGATTTTTTTAAATCTATTAATTATTTTATTATTTTTATCTTTGTTCATCGGGTTTGAAGCTACCCTGAAAATTTCAGCCTGCTAGCTTATCGGGAAGTGCCTCAAAGCCTGTCCGCCATCTTGGACGTCCGCCATATTGGATTTAAGTCACATGAGTATTTTCTTCGTATTCCTGACAGCAAACCCTTTCATTTGATATCCATATCATAGAGGTGCATTTCAAATAGCCTGTCTGTCATCTTGGACGTCCGCCATATTGGATTTAAGTCACATAACTATTTTTTTCGTATTCCTGACAGCAAACCCTTTCATTTGATACCCATATCATGGTGGTGGATTTCAAACAGCGAGTCCGCCATCTTGGGGAGGCCGCCATATTGGATTTCTTATGACGTTTCTTAGCTAGTCATGTATTGTCATCAGAACTCAGAGCGTGTGCAAAATTTCAGCCTGCTAGCTTATCGGGAAGTGCCTCAAAATTGAGTTGCAAAAGTCCAACCGGAACGACAAACAAACAAACAAATTAACAAACAAACAAAAAAAGTGAGTGTATAAAAACGTGGGAACGTGGGAAAAAAAGATCTCAAACCACTGCTACTCCTGCCAGTAATCCAAAATCAACAATGGCGACCAGAAAACTGGAAGTACAATGAAGCTCGACGAAGTGATGTTACGTAGGGGAACAGTGTCTAAGACGGGGTATAATGGGAAATCACACACTTAAGGCAAACTTAACACAATACTAACGTAGCGCAAGCGCCAACCGGACTCCTGACGCAGGTCCTCACCGGACACGGAAGCTTCGGGAGGTACTTATGTCGGATGAGGAAGGAAGAAACACCTGGGTGTCACCACTGCGAGGATCGCTCCGAGGACACGGTGAAGCATACGGTGCAGGACTGTCAACTGTCCGCTTGGGCAGAGCACTGCCGTGTCCTGACGACGGTGATAGGCGGAGACCTCTCGCACCCGGCATTGGTCGAGGCCATGCTGTGGGGCGAGACGGAGTGGGAGGCGGTCACCTCCTTCTGCAAAGCAGTCATGCTAGCGAAGGAGGAGGCGGGATGCATGAGGGAGAGGACAGCGTCCACCTCACAGCCCAGCCGCAGTGGTAGACGGCCACGGCGAGGGACGTCGCAAGACGATCTCCGGCCACCGTGGCGAACATGTGGGCGGCGAGTAATGGGCGACTCGCTGTCCGACCATGGACCAGGCCCGGGTCGACGGCGCGTGGTGTCCACGCGCGCCTCACCGTGACCCCGAAACTTAAAGGGCTATTGAAGGACACCGTGGATTTTAGTCAGTACGAGTCCGACAGTCCCCCTCCTGCTCTGTCCTGGGTAGGAGGACTCATTTGATGATTTTCTAGAAAAAAAAAACAATAAAAAGCGCCAACAGGACGCCATTTGTTAATGGCCGCTTGCAAATGACGTCCTTGTGGCGCTTGCGCTACGTTTATGTTGTGTTAAGTATTGCCTAAAGAGTGTACGTCCCCATTAGGGATGCATCGATACGCCTTTTCGCCGATACGATACCGATACCGATACTCTTATAAAAATATCGGCGATACCGATACCGATACCGATACGCTTACTATGAATTAAAAAAAAACAACCACAAAAAAGGGTAAAATAACCTACAAAAAAAGAGTAAAATAAAAAAACTTAAAAAAAAAAAATTAACCGCCTTCAAAAACAACCACAAAAAAGGGTAAAATAACCTACAAAATAACTTTTCTTTCGTAAGTCGGTGGCTTTGTCTTTTTATTTCGTTGTCTTTTATGCCACCGACTTCCGAAAGAAAAGTTATTTTGTAGGTTATTTTACCCTTTTTTGTGGTTGTTTTTGAAGGCGGTTAATTTTTTTTTTAAGTTTTTTTATTTTACTCTTTTTAGTTTAAATATTCAACCCAAATTCTTGTCAAATACATCATTTTCTTACATGTGCACTAGAATTTGGTAATCCTTAGCACCGGTATTAACATCACTCATGTACACAATAAGCTAATAAAATTCCCTATCAAAAACTGCTGAACCGATTTTGATGGAACTTTCAGTGTTCCCTAAAGTGAACTATTTCTCGTACAAGAAAAAAAGAATTTTGAAAATCGGTCTACAATTGGTGGAGTAATCGCGTAACAAACACTCAAAAAAGTAAAGATCATCACATCATCCATCAATAAAAATGCTCACAAAATAAAAAGTACTGAACCAAATTGGATGAAATTTTTATGGGACCAAACTGCAAGTATACTGCATCGAACGAAAAAAGAATTACACCAATCGGACCAGAAACCTCGGAGTAATCGGTGTACATACAAAAATTTACATTTTTTTGAAGTTGGTTAAAAAATAAGATAAAATAAATAAATCACGTCAGATTATTTTTTTAGCATAAAAGTAGTGACATAGGTTGATATTAGATAATTAAGTATACATTTTAAGTAATTGAAATTAACGTTCTTAAATTTTTCGGAGAAAGGCGATTTTGCAAGTCTGTTTGGCAAAGGTTTCCCCGGGCATAGTTCGTGCCGCGTTTGCAAACGAAATAGACGAGACAACACGCTCGTTTACACTACATTTTTTTAAATTAAAAGTATCGTTGAATCGGTCATAAAAATATCGTCGATACCGATATATCGGCTAACCCAAAGTATCGCCGATATATCGGTATCGGTATCGGTATCGGATGCATCGCTAGTCCCCATTATACCTCGCGTCCCCGTCTTATACACTGTTGCCCTATATCTCCAATATTTTTAGATAACCGCAAAAATATTTTAAAACAACAACATTTCAATAACATAATTATGCTATCTCACACTTGAATTCTCTGAACGGTTAGGCAGAGAGAATAGAAACCAAAACAATTCATAAACCGAAAGGCAAACTTTTAAACACGATTCAGCAATAGTGTTACATTAGGTAACAATAAACACACCAAATAGACAAATATTGTCGAATTACAACAATGGCTAACCTATTGACAATATGAACGAACGTTTGCACTTATTTTGGTGAACAACGTGATATGATGTTATCGTTAACAACTAACAACAGATTTCAGTGGTTAACCGCTTAATAAACATGGATATTATAATAATAATATTGAGCCAACGTATTTGTTTGTGACAAATAATTTGTATCAAATAGGTGCGTCCACACAGAGCGCGCAGCCTCGTGAGGCATTTGCTGCGCTAGGAACTACTGACAAGCGAGGCTGCTCACTCTGTGTGGACGCGTCTGTTTTTTTCGACCGAGGCACGAAACAATATAGGTACGCGAGCAAAACAAAAGCCGACACTGGATGGCTCAGGCACTCGATCGCTCGACCACGGCAGCGCTGTCACTTGCCTCGACCGAGACACGTCCACATCACCAACCGAGCTGCTTCGCGCGGTCCATGTCTAATACTGATAGTCCAGAAGGACTATCAGCTGCAACGCGTTGGACTGGAAGCTCAACTTAAGTGTCCACATCTCAAAACAATTTGTAACAGAAGCTTAAAATTGCGTTCCAAACTAAACAGGGTAAGCCAGTTTAGTTTGGAATGCAAAAGGACTGTTTTTAGTGAGTACGAGTCTGACAGTCCCTTCGGCTCCTCCCAGTGCGGGAGGACTCATTTGATGATTTTTTCCAGATCAAAAAAACTGAGAAAAAAAGTACTATGACAATAGTGAGACCATAGCTATAAAGTAAGACATTGAAAATAAAAAAATCTGTAGTCTTTAAAGTCGGTTTACTGACGATAGTTGAACGTGACAACGTCATAAGAAAATACTGCACTTACGTCGCTATAAACAATTGAAAGTTGGAACGCCTCAGAGCGAGGTAACGCCGAATGATGTCATGTTTTTCGTGCGTGCAGCCGGCTCCATCGAATTATAAGACGTCACGTCAAAAAAAAATGTAAAGAAATAAGAAAAAAAAGTAAAAGAAAAAAAAACTGTTTGTGTCAAACTACAGAACCCCACAGCAAAGCCCATATGATACCACACTATTTTAACAAAATTATCGTTAAAATGCACAGTTACAACAACGTATTTTCTGAATTAAATAGCTGTTGTGCTATTTTTTATTTCACTTTGTAAATAGCCTCGCTGATATTGTATGGATGAAAAGACAATAACAAATACCAGAACATCTGTATAAACAAACACTTGGATAAAAACGTTTTACTGAAATACACTCGTTTCTTTCGACCACTATCAATGAGCGTTGTTTTTTATTAGGGTTCCGTAGCCAAATGGCAAAAACGGAACCCTTATAGATTCGTCATGTCTGTCCATGAGTCCAACTCGCACTTGGCCGGTTTTTTACTAAGCCATTGCCCACTCTTGGAATTTCTCCTGCATCGTTGATGCTTTCACAAACATTTAAACTTATACACATTTTACACACCTACTTAGTTTCTAATTTTAACAAGCAAAGCCCGACCCACACAACTTCAGGGTACTAAAATATGGAAATCAGCTTTAGTACTTCTATATTAAAATCAGACCTTCCCACAAATACCGTGGAGTATTTTAAAATATCCGCTGATTCCGTCTTTTTCGTAAATTAAAGTCGGCTCTCAGATTGAACGCGATAAGAAACTTTTTTGGCTGAAAATGAAGCTAATCATTCAAAATTAGCAATGGAGCTGAAAGGCGGTGGGAATTGGCGGCCTTATCTACTTTAAACTACGGAACTATTAAGTTGATATCGTACTTATAATGTAAATGAGAATGTTTGCTTGCTTTGATGGATGGATGGATAGTGGATGGATGGATTTTCGTTACTCGATGACATCAAAACAGCTGAATGGACATTAGGTGCGTCCCCACAGAGCACGCAGACTCGCGAGGCATTTTCCGCGCGAAGCAGCTCGGTTGATGTGGACGTGTCTCGGGCGAGACAAGTGACAGCGCTGCCGCGGTCGAGCGACCGAGCACCCGAGCCATCCAGTGTCGGCTTTTGTTTTGCTCGCGTATATTGTTTCGTGCCTCGGTCGAGAAACAATAGACGCGTCCACACAGAGTGAGCAGCCTGGCTTATCAGTTTCCTCGCGCAGCAAATGCCTCGCGAGGCTGCGCGCTCTGTGTGGACGCACCTATTGTCTGAATTAAGTTCCTGCGGGGAGAATTACCGATTTACACTGAAGCGAAGTCGTTGGCAGCAGCTAGTATATCAATGCGTTCGTAATTTATTGACCCAGCTCCATCATAATGATTTAAAAGATATTGACCTTATACTTTTGCATATACCTACCGTTGAAATTAATTTAATTGTGCACCTTCATACGGAATCGTTTCCGATTTAAATACTGATAAGATTACACGCTATGTGCAATTTTGATTGCAAAGTCACGCCATGTGCGAGTACCATAAGGGCGCGTACCCACTATGTCCTAACTATTAATTTATCGTTGGACGACTGTCGTATCTAGCTGTTCCCATTGGATCGGGACGACATATTATCGTTTCACGGCAATCGCTTTATCGTTTACAAATCATTAGCAAGCTACAAATCTACAGTCGTCTCCAAGTTTTCTTGGAGATCAGTAGTGCGTTTAGGCTCCTGAGTTCAATGGACATAAAGACGAAATTATAATAATGTACAACTTTTTGAAAAGAAGTAAGATGTCGCATTAAGTAAACGAAGACGAGACGATATTTTTATCGTGATTACGATAGATTTGTGGTCACGATTTAGTCTTAATGATTTTTTATCGTTTTAGGACTGTCGAGCTAGCCGTTCCCATAGTCATGACAATCTGTTGTCACTGCAAAACATGTTGTAGACGACAGTAAGTCGTGTCGTTCTTTAAGTGAACACCTCCATTTAAATACATAAGCCACGACTATTAAAACTACACGATTATCTGTCGTCATGACATAGTGGGAACGCGCCTTAAAATCTTTACTATATACATTATTATATTACATTTCTTACATTATATATATTATATTTCTTCTATTTTTGTAAACGTGGTCCCAAACCACCTGTACCTAAATTATATGAATCTTATTCTATAAATAAACAATCATGAATATTATGTGAACACAACTACGATACCTACATGAGAAAATTGTAATGTGATTTAAAAATTTAAAATAAAAAAGAACTTTTCCAGATATACCATACATAACCTATATAGACACGTTCACAAGTCCCACCACAGATTTGCAATAAAAGACAAACAAAACATCAACATACTGTATCCTGTACAGTCGTCAAACTTGCCAACTGTCACTTCCTATTTATGTACTATTGCTATTTTGAATCGTATCTACTCTTAGTTTGGTATCTATTCAAGTGTATGTTCTTCCTCAATTCTCTGCGGTACTTGACTGGCTAGAATTCTGGAACAAGAAAAGATCGCTGCAAAGAAAAAAGTAGGTATGCATGTGTAGATGCTAGCGTCCAATTTATACCGCTGGATCGGATTTGACACAGTGACACTGGATCCAGTTACTGGATCAATGTAAATCAGCCTTAATATCGGATCAAAGGCGAACAATAAACACGTAATTCGGATCAAAGAAGCTATACAGACAAAGATGCAATTGAGTAGGTATTCAGCGTCAGTGAATCCTGGCATTTCGGTCATTGCTCAGTCAACCCGTGTTGTCGACAAGGAGTGTGCGGTAAAAGGTACTTCATTGTGGCTTCGGTGAATCAGTTATCTTCAATGTACTCCAACTTAAAACTCTGGCTCAGTCCCAGCTTGACCTATTTACGTCGAGAGACACGAAACTTTACAAGAGTTTATTGGACAATTCAAAATTGTGGAAACAGTCGTTATTGTGATTTAAACAACGTCTCTGATAATGTTATTCTAGATTTTGAATGCTAAAAGTATTGGTTTAAGAAAAATAATGTATTTAAATAATGAAACATATAGAAAATAAACATGACCGTGTACAAACCAATTAATTTAGACAAATATTTATCAAGCTTTCAACTCAAAGCACATCAAAGAAAATTATTTATTTGAATGAAATACAAACGTGAGAAAAATAATAATCAAAACAAGGAAATATTGTAAACATTTTAATTATACTTAAATTATGTTTTATTATTTACACAGTAAATGCCATTAAATATAATTACAAAAACATAAAAATCTTCTAACATTTCTGAGTGTCATAATTATCCGGTTTCTCATTAATAAACGCTTTAGCGGCATCCTCTTCCATTTTATGCGACTCTTTAAAATAATTTTCTATTTCTTGCAGGGTTTTATCTTTGGTTTCAGGTAAATATTTGTACAAAATAAATGCAAAAATGGAAGCTGATATACCGTAGAACAAGAATGCACCTGGCAATGTAAGTGCTTTAAAAATATACGGTGACAGTTTTAATACAGTTGCCATTAACAATTCAGAAAACAATGTGAGAATGAGCAAAGAGGAACTTTTGTATCTTAAAAATATTAATTCACCAAAAATAGTGGATGGCATAATCATCGGACCACATGTAATGGCAACTGAAAATGAAGTCAGTAAAACAATAGAAATTATTTTATTTTCTATTATGGCTTGCAATTTAATTAGATAAAGATATAACGATATTAAAAACAAAAAAGTTATGCCTAGAGCTGATGATGATAGCAACAACGTCCTTCTATTGATTAACTTTGATAAAACACAACCGACCTGCATACCGAGGATAGTAACAGCGTCCAATATGAGCATACCGGTGTAAGCAGCAGAGTCACTCGAAGTTATTTGTTTGATCAAATCTACAGCATACATAGAACACACTAGTTTTCCTGAGAAATGATATAACGCCATAACAGCCATAGAGAGCAACAGAGGTTGATAGAAACCCTTGGCAGTAGCAGTTTCTTTGATGATACGTAGTTTATACCACGATGTGGATTTCACTCGAGCAGCGCACTGTCTAAGATACTCTTTCTGAGATTTTATCAGACTCTCTAGTTCCTCTTCTGAATCTTTGTCATATCCTTTCAACCAATGATGTGCTTTGGCGCACTCTTCGAAGCGTCCGTTCATCGCTAACCAGGACGGTGATTCAGGCATGATGATAGCGGTTAAGGAATAAAGGCAGCATACGAACGCGATGATGGCAATGTTCTTCCAGTGGGTGAAGGTTCCAGTCACGTTGGCTATCCATACGCCCCAGAAGAATATTGACGATTCGATCATCATGAACACGCCTCGATGTCGCGGTGATGAGTACTCAACGATGATGACAATGAGAACTGTCATGTTACTGGCAAGAGTTACTCCTTGCAGTACCTCACTGATCAAGATGTGCATTGGACTTGTGCTGCAGTAGAAGACGATGAAACTGACGATTGTCAACACCGTTACGATGAGAAACGGAATTTTCCTTCCCACATATTGTGTGAGAATTGGCAGAATGATGACCCACGGCATCGAGCTGTAGCCAAGAACGGATGCTGAAAACAAAATAAAGTTTACGTTATATGACTGAAGCTGTGACATACTCGTATATCTTTAACGATTAGAGGTTTTAAAAGGAAAATACAAGGCCTTGAATAACATTTTAAATACTTTGTTTTGTTTTTCCTACTACTAAGATAACCACTATTGTTTATCAAGAAAAAATAAAATGTTAATATGAGTAATATTTTGTAGACAAAAATTGCAAAAAGATCGGTCTTGCACTTGATCTCTCTAGGACTAGGATTTCAATCCGTAGATTTCCGTTTACGAATACACTTTCTCAATAATTAAAACATTTCTTGCGTCACGAATGCAGTCTCCGCTAAAATTGGCCGCCATGACCGATATTCGGTCAAGAGAAGTATTTAATATAAATAAACGTGAATATTATTACACAACCAAGATGCCATATCTTCAGTCAGCGGTTCCGTAGCATTTTTTTCTTTCCTCAGTTGTGGTATTAAGACTGTAGGTGCTCCGAAGCATAATCCAAGCACGAAATATATCGACGTGCAAACCGTGCATACATATAACTGAAAAAGAAAAAGTTTTTGATTATTATTAAGTAAAAAAACACTCAAGGTCAATTAGAATACCAAGAACTACACAATCTTCATACATTTTTATGAAAGTCCATAATTAAAAATAATGAGACAAAAAACTACGCAAGTTTCGGTCATTGACCCCAAACAATATTTTTAACCTAAGAAAAGTCGAACGCGCTTTTAAATTTCAAACCTCGCAGTATCGGTTTGTGACTTCATAAAATAAAAAAATGTGTATGATTTAAAAAAAAAGATCTTTTTTATGTTTTGGTAGTATTTTGGCCCACTGTCGTACGCTGGCCGTGTCTATAGCTTATTTTGTCAATGTAAACAATTCCTCGTGACATTATTACGACATCTAAAATAACAGTTAGTAAGGTACAAAGTTCCTTAATAAGCAGTGCACTAGATTACCTAATCAATCATAACAACTTCCACTCATGTTACACTGTACTAGAAGTCCTAGAAATATGCACTAGAATACATTTACCAACCTGTCTTAAGAATGGTTGGCGTGAGAACTTTGCGTGTTTCCGACATTCTTCATTGTCCTCACTTTCTGCACCTTCCCGACTTCCTTTCTCCATTTTCAGTGAAAATTCTCAATTTTTATATGAAACGGCACTTCAGCAATCGCGCAGGGACTTCTGAAAGAGAATAAAAATACATATTGTTGGTAATCCGTAAAAAATACAAATACATTGTATTGTTACGATACTGTACAAATACAGATGCTTTTATTTTTTTCACTATTTTCACATTTTTATTTGTCACACACAAGAACGAATTTGTATCACATCAATATTGTTTGTACAGAATAATTTAAGATAAATATTATCATTGAACATTGAAATATTATTATCACACATATTATTGTAGCCTTCAAGCTACATTTGAACCGGGTCGACAGCCGCTCCATGTACAATATTGGTATTTCAAGACGGGAAGCCCTCCCCAACAGAATTGATGGGAACTGCTAGGCACACATGATGCGATGATGTTTTGTACATTCACATTTTACGTTACATTTTAATAATAAAAAAAATAATAATAAAAAAATCCACTGTAGGTCACATTTCTTAACCTTACACTAGCATTAGCAAACCTTGTATTTTCAAAACACTAATGCACAAATAATTCCTCACCATGATTAAATTTTATAACTATTTTAATTTATAATTATTTATGTAGAAAACGCATTTTAAAATACATTTTTATAAATTTATTGAAAACCACTGATCACAGGTAAGTCACTCAGACAGTAACAATCAATGTCTATCACACTGAACTCACACTGAATCGGATGACTTCACTTGTTAGGGCTCGAACACATCGACGCGACGGTGCCCCGATGTTTGACCGAGTGCGCACTTCTGCATAAACAAGTGCATCGTAGCACAAATAAATCGCTTTATCGTTGTATTATTAACGCTGATTTATTCGTAACACGATATAATTACATTTACCGTTGATACAGAGTTTTCCAGTAACGTTTATTACGGCAATTTGCTTCACAAATATATCTATACACTTAAGTACCTATATTTAAAAGTAACAAATTATGAGAAATTTTGACAGCACGTGAATGAAATACCACCTTTATGTTCACGCGCATATGAGTCGGGCACGTCAAATGATTGTTATGGAAAGATTCGTCCGATCGGTATGCACAGTAACACGAAAGTACATGGTATGGCATGCAACTGGATATACCTTAAAGTTGCTCCTAATTAGACAGATAACAATGTCAACAATTTTGTGATAATAATACATGTATCAATTAAGTAATGGCATTCATTATCTTTAATCCTAAGTACCTACTAATTACTGGAATAAAACATTTGAAGTGTACATTAACCTTCATGTTTTTAACATTCTTAGGTTAAATTATTAACTTCCTAAAGTTTCTAAAATTTTATCCTGGTTATTTTTTCCATCATCTTTCTATCAGTATCCCAATTTACTTGGGAAAGAAGCAGCACGTTTTCATCTTCCATTCTCCCCAGTCAGAAGTCACGGCATCATTTACTATTTTTTCTTTCATATCATTCTTCACAAAATGCATCCATCTCTTCTTTAGTCTTTTTCTCTTCCTCTTCATCCATCAACATTACAACTCTAAATCACATGCGTGTATATTATAATCTCTTCATCATTATGTCCATACCAAGACAGACGACTCCCATTCAATCTAAAATATAGAAAAGTGAGTGTATAAAAACGTGGGAAAAATCAATGCCACTTTTCGTTGTTACTTTATAACTCAAGAACGGGCTCACCTATCCAAATCAAATGTTTGGGCTTTGTTCGGACTATTTAGTAGATTATTTATGTGAAGTTTGCACAAAATCGGTCGAGCGGTTCTTCATATAACACTTTTTTTGTAACACGTAGCGAAGCACGGGGCGGGCTGCTAGTAGGTAATATTTTAGTGTTTTCATTTTATTCAAAATAAAACTTAGTCCTCACCTCTTTTACCACTATTTCCTTTAAATAATTCCACCGGTAAACTGTTAGTAAACTGGAAACACACATTTGCTTATTCCCCGGAAATTATTCCAACTGACGGGAAAGTTATTAAACACACGGTTGACTGAAACACTGGCTTCCGCGGTTATGTCAAAAATCTCAATTTTTACATTGGCAGGTCAAAGTGTTTAGGTTATAAACCCGAGATAAAGAGAACTGATAATATAAAAAAAAAACACGTAAATTAAATCTTCAATGGGGGCTTGTCTTTTTCAATAGCGGTTTGTTTTGGTCGTTCAATATTTTCCAGATTCAGTATTTAAAGACATCAAAGGTTATTTATAACGTGGACTTCGACTGGATCTAAAAGCAATTTTTCAATAAGATGGGCTTAGTCACACACCGTCTATATTTAGTGGTAATAGGAAGATAGGAAAGTACACTAACAACCGCACGATGAGATAACAACTGACACTGTCTCTCGATTCACTCCAGTTTTTGAGTTGAAAATAACTGAGTAGTTTATAGCTATACATATATAACAAACTACGTCAGTGCGTATTCGCAGCATAGATGCGTATTTTTAATTCGTATACATTCCGCGATGGCTATTCGTATGTTTCTTATAAGATCTAGGATATTGTCGTTTAATTATACCTTCTAAGTTGTAAGAAATAACTGCTAAAACTGTTTTATTTTTGTTTCCTAATTTATATTTCATTTTATCTGCTACCTTTCCGCCAAACGAGAATATAATCGTGTCTACTTGTGCACCTCAATGACAAATTCGTTTCACGACTCGTGCATTAAAAGTTCCGTATGTGGGTAGGTTCACATTTTTCTCCAGTCAAAGAGCGACGGATTACCTCCTTCTTGGTAGTCATCATTTCATTTTGTGCAGCATTTATAAAACACTTATTGTGTTTATGGTAAAACTGTTCATGTTTTGTTCATGAATGAATTCGGTACTTACGAGTACATCAACACAGTGATTGGTTTGTTTACTAGTCTACAGAAACAATCATTTTAATGCGTCTGAGATAAAAATAGACAATTCAATGACCTCCATTTGTCAACTGTCACTTGAAAATTAAGCAAAAAAAAAAATGTGTATTTTGGGCCATAGTGCAGTGTTGATGTAAAAGTTTAAATTAGCTGCTAGTTAAAGGTGACCGGACGTTATGTATTTGAATAATATTTCTATGTTCGGGACGGTGATGACGGGGCCCCCCTTTATGACGGGGCCCCCCTCTAGAGGGCCAAAGCCTGCCGGGGTTGCGGGACTTATCTCATTACCGTGACCCCGGGACATAACGGGCTATTGAAGGACACCGTGGATTTTAGTCAGTACAAGTCTGACAGTCCCTCCCGCCCTGCCCGGGGTGGGAGGACTCATTTGATGATTTTACCACGAAAAAAAAAAAAAAAAAAAATGTTCGGGACGGTGACTCAGTCGTTTGATTTAGATGCAGTCCATTATTGCATTTTATAGTATTGTCTAATGTATAACTGAACTTCTAACTTTCTGAAGTACGTTTCGATCAAGCAGAAAATTCCACGTTCACTTTTTTAAGGGTTCCGTTTTACCCTTTGGACAGTGACAGACAGGACAGTTCCCCTTGGGAAAATTTGATTGGTAAAATTTTAATGGGCCCCGACTGTGAGTCGTTCTGTTCTGCTTCTTCCTGCTGTTCTGTTGGGCTTGTTTCTTTTTTTTTAGTTTTTATATAAGTTAACTTTTTCATGTATTTGTCAAAATTAGTTTTTACGCAGTCGGGTTTTTTGTTTTTCTTTAAATTATTTTTTTTATTTAACACTTTTTAGTTACGATTCATTGTTCTCTTTTTATTTTTGTTTGTATATCGTTTATACTTGAAATAAAAAAAAAACTTAAATCAATAAGTAAGAAAATTAGCGAGAATGATTGTTTTATTAAACAACTTTAAATCGTTATATATCCTAAACTATTACTTAAAATGAAAAATGATGAAAGAAACCTAAAGATGATTTTAAAATACCTATTCAACGACACCCCACTTGACATAGTTCATCGACTTTTATTTTTTTCATTTTGACAATATGGCGTCTGGTTGTCGCTGTGGTGAATTTTGATTACTGTCATGTCTTTAGTGACACTCGCAAGGTTAAGACGAATCGATTGACGTATGAATTATCAAAATCGGCCTACGCGTTTGGTCTCTAGAACGCCACATAGAAACAAACATACATACATACATACATAGACTGATAAACACATTACCCTCCTTTGCGTCGCGCAGTCGGGTAATAACACCTACAAAATAACTTTTCTTTCGGAAGTCGTTGGCAAAAAAGTCAATGAAATAAAAAAGCCACCGGCTCCTGAAAGAAAAGTTATCTGGTAGCTTATTTTACCCTTTTTCGTGGTTGTTTTTGAAGTCAGTTACATTTTTTTTTGAAAAACGTTTTTTTAGACATACATTGAGGCAGTCACAGTGAGTTACGGAAGTACTTGTGTTGGGACTAATTAAAATGACATAATGGAACACCTATGTGTTATAACTTACCTATACCATTAAAACTTGCTTTGATAAATGCAATACAAATTAGTTTCCTTCAAAAAAGATACTGTCATCGTATTCCTTCCACATACTTAATTAAATAAAAACCGGCCAAGTGCGAGTTGGACTCGCCCATGAAAGGTTCCGTAGCAGCAAGCATAGATTAGAGATATAATTATATTGAGATTAGTAAGTAATATACACAAACAATAAAAATAACTTTGTTTTTCATAGTATTTGTATGAATGGCAAAGTTATATTTGCGGTTTTTGAAAATGTACTATATCTCAAAAACTGCTACCTGTATCTCATCCAAACCAATTTTTGTTGGTAGTTTTGGTTGAGGTCTACATTATATATTTTTTTTAGTTTTATCATTCTCTTATTTTAGAAGTTACGGGGGGGGACACACTTTTTACCACTTTGGAAGTGTCTCTCGCGCAAACTGTTCAGTTTAGAAAAAAATGATGTTAGTAACCTCAATATCATTTTTAAAGACCTATTCACAGATACCCCACACGTATGGGTTTGGTGAAAAAAAATTTTTTGAGTTTCAATTCTAAGTATGGGGGGCACCCCCAAAATTTGTTTTGTTTTGATTTTTGTGTGAAATTCCTAATGCGGTTCACATAATACATCTTTCTACCAAGTTTCAACAGGATAGCTCTTATACTTTCGACAAAAAGTGGCTGTGACATACACGGACAGACAGACAGACAGACATGACGAATCTATAAGGGTTCCGTTTTTGCCATTTGGCTACGGAACCCTAAAAAATAGCATTTTACTATCCCCTTGACTCAATAAAACTAACAGCATAGCGTATATATATTTTTTTAATCCACTCCAATTATTCTTGAGCCTGTGAGATTTTCCAGTTCAATTTCCGAATCTCTGCGGAACCCTTTTAACCCCAATGTGACGCGGCACATTTTTCGGTAAATCTAGTCATCGTCAAACAAGAACTCAGAACAGGCTTAACAAAATGTTTTCAAGATGTATGTGGAAAATACTACTTGAGTGACGTTAACCCATTTATACCTAAAACACAGAATAATTAATAGTACTATACGTACAGAAGGACTACTCCAAAAAAAAATCAAACAAATGTAAAATCTATATACGAGAGAATAAAGTACATTTTAACTGGCAGCCGTACCGCCCACCTACTTTTATAATAGCCTAAACTTCCCGTGCGCAAGCAAAAATGTACTGAATGGTTACGCCCGAGAGTTTATTTTGGTTTATCTGACGCCAACGACATTAAAAGGTTACTATGGGTCAAGCTCAATAGGGTTGCGACTTGCGAGTTTAGGCACAAATAGGTAGGTACCTATGCGTATTTTATGCATTTGCTAAATTACATTATTACCATAAATACTTATGTTCCTCAAGGAATTTTGTTTTTATCATCAGCCTATATCTTTTTGGTTTCGTCATCGATTACTACATACATTATTGATTGTTAGCACAGAATGATAATAGTAGGTACCTACGGCACCTTACGTGAGGAATAATATTTATAATAATATTATCTTTTCTACCTATTACTGTTATATTTTTGAACATTTATCTTACAAAAAAAAAGAATAATATTTAAAAGATTTTTATTGTCTATGGCAAAATAGCCAGTCCTTATTATTTTGCACTCAACCTAGTAACCGACCAATTACTATCGCATACTGTCACAGGCCCCGCGTTGCGTGTCTTTGTAGGTAGGTAAAAAAATGGCGCAGCGAATTACGACCGCTGACCTTGAATGCGTAGTGTGGCCATTTTCTGAGTTAGAACTTTTAAACAACAACGCAAACATCTTTCTACTTTCTACCGATCTTAATTCTTAGTACTCAGCTTAAGGTGAGTGAGAGTGTCGTCTTTTTATCTTGGTCGTCCAGTAGGCTCACCCCCCCCCTCCCCAATTAGTATCTCGCCTCATTTCCAAACTTGTAACCTCATGATTAGGTATCATGATCAGTTAAGCCCATACTTCACAAGCAGGGAGATAATTTTGTTGATCATTACTAAATATGTACTATAATTATATTTTTTTTCTTCATAATAATATTGTGTTATTAATTTACCAAAAGCACCTAAAGCAAGAAACTTGTGCGTAACTACACGTAACGTAACAAAAATATTAAGGAGACGGAGCGCGTGCGTAACGGGTGGCGCGTGGCAGCCGTAGTGAATGGGCCACGACATAATGGCCCCGCAACTACTTGCAGTTTTATGCCTACACCGCGGAGTGAGACAGGCCTGCCTAAAACAAATTAGGCAAATTACTTGCACGTTGTATTTTTTTTTTGTTTTGACCCGCACTGTAATTGTTGTTTTTCCTGTATCTTGAGTGCGTTTACAAACATTTAAACTTTTTTACGCAACATAATAATATATTGCCAAACCAGTAACACACACCTGAAGGCTTTTTTTTTTTTAGCGTATTAAAATCGTCAAATGAGTCCTCCCACCCCGGGTAGGGCGGGAGGGACTGTCAGACTTGTACTGACTAAAATCCACGGTGTCCTTCAATAGCCCTTTATGTTCCGGGGTCACGGTAATGAGAAAAGTCCCGCGACCCCGGCAGGCTTTGGCCCCGAAGGAGGGAGGGGGCCCCGTCACACACCTGTAGGCTTAACAAATGACGGGGTTCGAACCCACGACCTACAACTCGTAAGTTGAAGCCGATACCACTGGGCTACCACTGCTCTCGTGGAAAAACACTTCTGTCAAATCTGCCATCGATTTGATCAAAGAAAACTAATCTCTTTAATCATAAACATCCCTTTTTAAAAAGAATATTCAGTAAACTAATATAACTGAAGTGCTACGTTGGTTGCCAGTATCATTTCCACCATTAACCCCTAATTAATAGTTGGATTGCGTTAATGCTGCAATAGAAAACAATAACCCGACCAATATATTTATGCAAATGATTGCGAAGGGTACTTTTCGTCCATAAAAACTAGTTACCATGGATATTGCGAATAGCGGCTGTAATGCACTGTAGCGAACGATACTGGAAAGAAAAACGCCTTCACTGTGTTTTAAAAGCAAATATTTACATGCAATATGGTTGCTAAGTTCATTTATTTGAACTGGTAATTTTAAGATACTTACGTACATTTTTTTTAGCAGTGGTGGCCCAGTGGTATCGGCCCCGACTTACGAGTAGCAGGTCTTGGGTTCGAACCCAGCCAGGCTCATTACTTCGTGTAATTTATTTTTTCACCACTGCTCTCAAAAACGGTGAAGGAAAACATCGTGAGGAAACCGGCATGTCCTAGGCTAGAACCAAAAAATTCGAAGACATGTTTTTTTTAATGGATTATGGGCCACTCCCTCTCACAGAGAGGAGGCCTGTGTCCCAGCAGTGGGAACATTAATAGGCTGATGATGATGATGACTTTTTTTTATTTCTCTACGCTTACTGACAGATAAAATTATCTGATTCCTGTTTACTCTGCAATTTTCGAATAAACGTCCATCATCGCGATAATTCGCGGCTTTTATCGTTAGGGGACTACCCCATAAGTGAATTTTGTAAATTCTTTTGTGTAAATGAATATCTTTCACCGAAAGTTAATTTTTCAAGATGAAATCTTATTTATTTAGCCTCGTATTCTATCTTGCCTGATAGTATCTAATCGATGATATGGTCGACTAGAAGTATCCAATTCAGTACTAAGTTAAAAACACCAGGGCGGCGAGTAAAGGGCAACTCGCTGCCCGACCATGGACCATGCCCGGGTCGACGGCGCGTTGTGTTCCACGCGCGCCTCAAAGAGCGTCAGCATAATGACGGGGCCTCCTCACTAGAGGGCCAAAGCCTGCCGGGGTCGCGGGACTTATCTCATTACCGTGACCCCGGAACGTAAAGGGCTATTGAAGGACACCGTGGATTTTAATCAGTACAAGTCTGACAGTCCCTCTCGCCCTGCCCGGGGTGAGAGGACTCATTTGATGATTTCACCACGCAAAAAAAAAAGTTAAAAACACCAATGTTGTAGCTATCAGGAAATAAAGACTCCGGCAGGGAACTCCACACCTTAGCTCTGTACAAAATAAACGTATTCAAAGGCTTACGGCATCAACGGCTTTTGGCCCATACATACGAGTACATAATAATATAATTACATTTTCTCCCAAAAAAATAAAAGTAGAATTTTTTTTTAAATATTTCTACATCCTTACATATCGTATTAAAATGTCGATATTTCCATAAAATTATCATAAAATAAAATGGCTGGAATTATTTCGATGGCCGTTTTAAAACAGCCAATATATTTACGACTTTAAAAGATATAATAAAAAAAACCGGCCAAGTGCGAGTTAGACTCGCCCATGAAGGGTTCCGTAGTAGCAAACATAGATTAGGGCTATAATTATATTGAGATTAGTAAGTAATATACACAAACAATAAAATAACTTTGTTTTTCATAGTGTTTGTATGAATGGCAAAGTTATATTTGCGGTTTTTGAAAATTTTTGAAGTGCGTTATGGGGCGTAACCAACGACCATTTATATCTAGACTCCTAATCACAGGCGACCGATGTCTGTCAACACATTAGGTAAAAAAATCTTATAACCGTCGTGACTCGACCACTCCTGTGAGTCCCCGTGTCGCACTGACCTTGAGTTAGCCAATCAGAACGCAGACCCCGTCCCCGTTAGCCAATCAGAACGCAGTACCCCGTCCCCCTCGCTTACGTCGTACCTCAGCGACTTGACAGAATAATTTTCGTTAGTCAGATCGTTCATGAGGCGTCTAGTTATAAATGGTCGTTGGGCGTAACCGTCTATTTGAAATATCGCCATCTAGGAAATTTTTATTTGAAGTTAAAACTAGAACTGTTTACCGACACCGCTACAAACACTGCAACTCGACTGGTTTCGAGCATAATTTTCAAGTAGACGGTTACGTTACGCCCCATATGAAGAAATTAGCCACCCTGACCCTATCTCAAAAACTGCTAACTATATCTCTTCCAAACCAATTTTCGTTGGAAGTTTTTGTTGAGGTCTACATTATATATTTTTTTTAGTTTTATCATTCTCTTATTTTAGAAGTTACAGGGGCGGGACACACTTTTTACCACTTTGGAAGTGTCTCTCGCGCAAACTGTTCAGTTTAGAAAAAAATGGTATTAGTAACCTCAATATCATTTTTAAAGACCTATCCATAGATACCCCACACGTATGGGTTTGGCGAAAAAAAAATTTTTTGAGTTTCAATTCAAAGTATGGGGGGCACCCCCAAAATTTGTTTTGTTTTTATTTTTGTGTGAAAATCCTAATGCGGTTCACATGATACATCTACTTACCAAGTTTCAACAGGATAGCTCTTATACTTTCGACAAAAAGTGGCTGTGACATACGGACGAACAGACAGACAGACATGACGAATCTATAAGGGTTCCGTTTTTGCCATTTGGCTACGGAACCCTAAAAAATCGGGAAAACATAGGTTTTTATAAGCGTAGTAGTTTTTCCCAGTTTCACTCGCCCACTTACAGGACCAATACAGCTTTTTACTAGTGAAAGATTTTTTTAAATCGGTCAAGTGGTTTTTGAGTTAACTCATTAGATTTGTATAATAAGGAAAGATTTGTATACTTGTACGTGTTATACCGATGGATGCAAGTGGCGAATTGTCGTTCGGCGTGGCGGTCTAAGGGGGAGGCCTATGTTCAGCAGTGGACGTTTTCCGGCTGATGATGATGATGATGACGTGTTATAGAAGATAAAAATAGGTGTCACATTTCCTCTTAAAACTGAAAATATGTGATACCTAACACTTTTCTTTAGTGTTAGTGACCAGAAGTCATGGGGTTATTGACCCGCACCGCATCAGTTAATTCTAACCCAAGTATCCCAGTTAATAATGGCAGGCACTCTGTGCTACTTCCGGGTACTTCCCTGATTACCTACGTAATTAAGAATGACATGATGTTTTCAAGAGCAAAATATACCTACACGTTGAAAGGAAAAACTACGCGCAAACATTTTCTTTTTTTTTCTTTGCTCGGTGTCTGGGAGAAATGAGTCATCTCTAATAAGCTTTGATTAAAATAAAATAGCGGAAGATATGTCACTACACGATAGCGCATGGACCGCATAAATTAGGCTAAATTGGCCTAACAGTTCTCGGTCGCAATACGAGTAGATTTCGGTTGAGACGTGCGTGCGTGTATATTTCAATTTTGAAGAGCGGGATAGAAACATACAATGCGATAATGTTCGACACGTTTGGCTAAAACAAGGCCGCGCCGCCGCCCGCCGCCGCTCGGCGTGGCGACTACTAACGAACTAATACGAAGAGCGGTGATGCTCCGTCTTGGTCGTACGCCACCTTTGTGCATTATTCTGTCTCTTTCTTTGTTGGCGTGTAATAACATTGATTGTTTGTGCGAGTAAATGTGTCTGTGTACGTATAAGAGTCGCTGTTTGAATACTTAACGTAAGAACGTAACATATCTACCGCTATTTTATTTTAATCAAAGCTAATAAGTATTCCCGCTAAGGGTGAAACTCTACGCGTACTGCCTAAAACGCACTCCTTTCTTACAATTTCCCTTTGCTTGCCAGAGCTGCAGTTACTTCTTGAGACATTCCACAAGGTAACGCAAGTCTGCTACCTTACGACTTTGGTATCCAGGCGACTTTCGCAAATCAAATTCATAGAGGTTCGGACACAGTCACGCGTCAATAGATAGCAAAATCGTAAGTTATCGGAGACTTGTGTCGCGTTGTGTACCAAGGGGCTTATTAGTAAAAGGGGTCTCGTTTTGCACTTTGGGTACAGAACACTAAAATCACGGTAAAAATCCCTTTAAAAAATGCTAACTACAATAAATGAATTGTTCTTCAAACCAAAGTGTCTGTAACTTTTAGAATGTCAAATCGTTGTCTTAAAATATCTTCTAGCAATGACCAAATCTTTATTCAACTTATGATCCCTATTACCTGGTATTACAACTCACAATCAAATTGTTTCTGAGAAATTAGGTTTAGCCTGTGATCTAACTAAATCTTGGGTTTGTTCTTACTTTCCTAGAAAGGACTTAGTAGAACAATTAAAATAATTGACACCAAGACAGACTGATTCTGGACAGGGTCCTGATAATATCTCGTCTGTGATCACCAAAGGGTTAGGCAGATAACTAATTTATGCTACTAATACTGATAATATAATTATCAAATAAAGTTTCTAAATATATTTGTGTATGACTTAAAACTAGACTGTAGTAGGAATAGGCGGCAATAAAACAAGAACACAATACATAACTATTATTTATTTTTATATAAATGCTTTTCGTATACTTTCTATTCAGCATTCAAACTTATTCTAAGGTTTTTCTAGTAAACCAAACTTATCTTTTATCTTTGTCCATTAATTCTCGTGAAACCTCTTCAGACTTTTGAGTTTCTTTAAAATAGTTCTCTATTTCTTGTAAAGTCTTGTCTTTGCTCTCTGGTAAATATTTATACAATAAAAATGCAAACACAGACGCTGAGAGACCATAGAATAAAAAGGCGCCGTGCAAATCAAACAATTTAAAAATGTACGGCGATACTTTTAAAACTGATGCCATCAATATTTCAGAAAATATTGCAAGAGTTGGTAACGAGGAGCTTCGGTATCTTAATGGTGTTAGTTCTCCATAAACAGAACACGCCAGGATCATAGGGCCACAACTTATAGTCATCGAAAATAAAGTGAGTAAAAGTAAAGATATAATCTTGTTCTCTGCTATCACAGACAATCTAATCAGGTACAAGTAAAGTGAAATTAAAAATAGAAACATAATTCCAACCGAAGATGACGAAAGCAATAACGTTCTCCTTTTTAGATATTTCGATAAAACGCACCCTATTTGCATGCTGAATATAGTGACAGCCTCTAATATTAACATTCCTGTATACGCAGTAGACTCACTGTTCGTTATTTTTTTAATCAACTCAATAGAATACATGCTACAAACAAACTTTCCAGAAAAATTATAAAGGGACATGACTGTCATGGACAACAAAAGAGGTTTGTAAAACGCCTTTGTTGTAATAGTGTCCAGGATGTGCTTAAGTCGGTTCCACGAAGCTTCTTTCCGTTTAGGTCGTGTTAGATACTCCTTTTGTGACTGTATTAAACTTTCTAGCTCGTTCTCAGCATCTTTGTCGTACCCTTTCAGCCAGTGGTGAGAAGCCGCGCATTCCTCGAAACGTCCATTCATTGCTAACCAACACGGGGACTCGGGCCATAGAAAAGCAGTCAGAGATAATATAGAAAATACGAAAGCTAGAAGAGCAATATTCTTCCAGTGACTGAATGTGCCAGTTGCATTGGCGATCCATACTCCCCAAAAGAATATAGTTGATTTTACTGTCATAAATATGCCTCGGTAACGCGGCGAAGTATATTCGGTGACAATAACAATCAAGAGTGTCATATTGCTGCCGACAAGCATGCCTTGCATTATTTCACTAATTAGAAGAACTGTGGTTGTAGTACTGCAATAAAATACGATGTATCCAATTAGTGTGTTGACACACAATATAACGAACGGCACTTTTCTTCCGAACCGCCGCGTGAGTATTGGCAGTATTAGTATCCATGGCAACGCGCCGTATCCATGGATGGAGGCTGAAAAGGAATTATGGATAGTAAAATAATTATTGGGAAAATTAGATACCTGCCTAATTATAACATCAGGTCTGTAATGCCCGGAGGGTAAGTAGAGGACCCATTTCACCTGTTGAAACACAACAGGTGAAATGGGTCCTCTACTTAGAGTCCCATGCAACAGGAAGCGAGCCTATTTGGCTAGTACTTAGATATTCCTCAAGGAAAAACCCAACAAAGCCTTGCCTGACCTAGAACCTTATGCTCCAACAGACTTGCTTGCAAGTTTGCAACCACTAACTAGCTTAACAAAGCAGGTACCTAATTACTTTACCTCTGCCCTTTCTATGCCACCGTATAAAAGGACAAAGTTCCCTTCAAGACATTCAGAAAATCTAATGTTTAACCATTTACTGGAAAAATACAATTAGGTGTCCCTTGTCTGTAAGCGATATTCGGGAATTTTGTTTAGAAAATACTGGTGTGACAAAGCTTTCAATTGTGCGAAACATCTTGTAAGGTACGTCACACCATATAGGTAAGCTAAAAACCCTACTTGTCTAAAAATAATTACAACCATTTCGACATTTAAATAAAGTTCATTATGCATAACCTTTAATGTTTCGGTCAACCTTGAGGGGGACAGATATTCGGACGTGGTTTATAATAAGGAGCACCTTCATTCAAATTCAAGAGGTTTGGTGAAACTTGGTTGGACAAATTGTTGACAACTGGCATCTGCATAGTTAAGTAAATCATCTAGTATTGCGGGTTCGTTTACAAACATTTAAAATTAAATCCTCATACACAAAAAGACCAGACTCGGAACCATTACGAGTGGGCCATAAAAGTTTTTGATACTCTTAAAAAAATTATTCCGTAAGAGAATCGAACCCACAACACGTAGCGCAGCAGTCGATTGCACAACCACAGCGCCAACCATGCCAAGAAAAAAATATCTGTCGTATTCACCCGATTCCCTTGCATACATTCTACGTATTCGGCCGTGCTTCGTACTTAAAATATTTACTTTACTTATTATTATGGAAAATGAAAAAAAGTCTCTCGTGTGTGAATGAGGAACTAATTTTTTCCATCAAAGTTCAAGTTTACGTCACAAAGCCGTGAAAAGTTATGCTAGAGGCCGCGCCACTACTCATAACCTGCGGAAAATTCGTGATACTAATTTTTTAAATGTTATTTCATGTAACAACATAGCCACTAGCGCCGCTTCAAAAGGACTTCAGTCGTAGCGTGGACTCTAGGTCCTCAGTAGTGCAATTATACAGGTAAGTACTGATTTACATACACAACCACGAAGCCATATCTTCGCTGACAGCTTCTGTTGAGTTGGCATCCCTCCTTATTTGTGGAATGAACACGTTAGGGGCTCCATAACACAACCCGAGCACGAAGTATATCGTCCACACTCCTCCGACCACGAATAACTGAAATATAGATAATTGAAAACGTAAATACAACACCCAGTTGGATAAGCCCGATAGGGCCAATGTCTGCCAGGGTTGCGGGATTTCCGGAATCCAGGGGGGTATTACAATGTTTTTAAACCAGGCTTGTTTCGGCGAGTGAAAGTGACAGAGCTATACAAGTCGTCTAGCGCCATCTCGTTCACTCACAGGAATAAGCCTGGTTTTAAGACGTTGTAATACGGGGGTATTACAACGTCTTAAAACCAGGCTTATTACCAGTAGTTCTCTGAATATGACCAGACCATTTCCATTTTTAGTGTCAGGGCCTGTTTTACTGCATCTTTCGCCTTTGTTCTATTCCTGCTACGGATCAAAGATGGTCACAAATAATCACAAATTGGTACCCAATATATAAAAAACGAAGGAAGGGTAGACCATTTAAAAGATGGAGTGACGACATCGTAGAAATAGCCGGAAACTTATGGTCCAGACGGGCAAATGATAGAGCCACCTGGAAGGGTTTGGAGGAGGCTTTCACCGCAAAAGGCAGCCCTTACACCTTACAAATCTAACCTTATTTAAAAACAAAACTAACATTACTAACAAATAAATAAATAAGCATACATAATAATAGATAAGAAATACATACATGTAAGGGATTAAATAAAGCTAATAAATAAATACCCCCCCAGGGGCTGTCTCCGGGATCGCAGGACTGTCTAAACAGGTAACTGTGACCCTTGAACGTAAAGGGCTATTGACGGGACACCGTGGATTTTAGTCAGTAGAGTCTGACAGTCCCTTCAGCTCCACCCTGGATGGAAGGACTCATTTGATGATAATAACACGTAAAAAAATGGGTTGCGGGATTTTAGAAAGAGTTTTTGCGGTAATGGAACTCATAGGACAATTGAAGGAACAGGCCCTATAGCCAAACAGCAGACGACAGCAGACGACAATCGTTACCGCTCAGCAGTCAATAATACATTATCAACTTTATACCCCAGCGCGTAAAATTTAAAATCTATTGAAGTTTACAGATCGTTTTCGTTTGTTTCGTTCGTTATCGCTCAGCAGTCTTTAATAGATTTTCAACTTTATGTGCTAGTATATAAAGTTGAAAATGTATTAGTGACTGATGAGCGATAACGATCGTCGTCTACTGTTTGGCTATTAGGCCTGGGTAGATTTTGGTCATTCAGAGTCTGACTCTCCCTGCCGCTCCGCCCATAGCGGTAGAAATCATCAAAAAACCGGCCAAGTGCGAGTTGGACTCGCCCATGAAGGGTTCCGTAGTAGCAAGCATAGATTAGGGAATAATAAAATTATATTGAGATTAGTAAGTAATATACACAAACAATAAAAATAACTTTGTGTTTGTATGAACGACAAAGTTATATTTGCGGTTTTTGAAAATGTACTATATCTCAAAAACTGCAAACTATATCTCTTCCAAACCAATTTTCGTTGGAAGTTTTTGTTGAGGACTACATTATATATTTTTTTTTAGTTTTATCATTCTCTTATTTTAGAAGTTACAGAGGGGGGCACACATTTTACCACTTTGGAAGTGTCTCTCGCGCAAATTGTTCAGTTTAGAAAAAAATGATATTAGTAACCTCAATATCATTTTTAAAGACCTATCCATAGGACTTATTCGTCAACTCGCGCGCAATTAACTCGCTCGCTCGAGCGAGTTGGCACATTCCGATTTTAATTATTTTTGCTGTCGTCAACTCGCGACTAGAGCGCAAAATGGTACAGTCATCTATAAAAGTGTTATAATAAATTCAATATAGAAACCTACTTTATAAGTACAAGGCGTTGTACGATTTGAATATGAAATAAAAGAAATGTAGTTTTTTAACCGACTTCCAAAAGGAGGAGGTTCTCAATTCGGATGTTTATATATTTATACAGGGTGATTTGTAATTCGATGCGGTCCTTGATATGGGTGATACTAGACCTTATTTGCAACAATTTTAACCCCGACAACATGGGGTCTAAACTGTTGGTGCTGGTCACCCTACTGGTAGGACAGGTAAAAATACTCCAGATAAAGCGCGATATTGCCTGATGTCATCGACCAGGATTTAGCGCATTGACTCAAAAAGCTAATATCAGATAACAGTTTGTACAAAAACCACAGAAAAAAAATGTTGGGTCGAAAAAACTTTACAACCAATTTTCGTTGATTTACTACCTTGTCAGTAACAACCCTAATTTTCTGGTCAGAGACTAACTAAAAGTAGGTACTGTGGCACCATTTTAGAAAGGTAATGAGACAAGAAAGTTTTTTCTATAATTTGTAAACCAAGTGTCATACATTAATTTTTTTAAATACGCTTTGAAAGACAAGGGAAGTTTTCAGAAAACTTCTAAACAGAAACTTTATGCCACTTAATTTCTCAACATATGATTAGTTTTATACTAAACCTGTATATATTTGTTTTTCATGTTTGTTCGGGCATAACTCCCGTCGTTTACCAACCGATTTGAAAAATTCTTTGTTTTTTTTTTTGTTAGAAAGAGGTATACTTCCCGAATAGTTCCATTAAAATTTTACCGAAATCGGACTAGCACTTTTTGAAAAATCAACAAAAACCTAAAAGTTTTCAACATTGTCTACACCAATTACTCCGAGGTTTCTGGTCCGATTTCGATGACTTTTTTGTTCGATACAGTATATCTACCATTTGGTCCCATAAAATGGGACAGGTCCTGCCTAACAACGAAAATGGCACCAGTTTCAAAAAAGTTCAAAATGACCTACAAAAAAACTTTTCTTTCGAAAGACGGTGAAAAAAAGTCAATGAAATTAAAAAGAAAGTCAACGAATTTCGAAAGAAAAGTTTTTTTGTAGGTTATTTTGAGCTTTTTTGTGGGAAGTCGGTAACATTTTTTTTGAAAAAGTTTTTTTAATAGATAATTATATTCTGTATTTATAATTTACAACATAAAGAACTGCTCATATTATGTTACCTACATTTTGAAGATTATCAACAATATCACATTTTTTAAAGATTTTGGTTAATAACCTAGTATGTAACATGACTTAAACTAAACAAATATAACAAAGTAAAATCAACAATATCAAAAAAATACGAGTATACCATTTGGCTAATTAATTATTAGGGTACATATTTGAATATCGAAGATTAAAATATCTATGCTTAAAATATCGATGTTCAAAACATCGAAAATGAAAATATCGAACGACAATAAAATCGAAAATTAAAAGACCCCGCCATCCTCTTCGTGTTAGGTTACTTTAAACCTTGCAAACAGAAATAGGAGCCCCGCGAAGCGGGGTTCCGTCGACTTAACTTGATAGGTAATCAGCAATTTGACTAAGGATGCAAAAGCAAGTCCGACTTTTTATCCGGTTTCTAACCGATATTTCAACTATAGTTTAATTATTAATTCGAGTCAGTAAAATGACAAGTGCAACTGTCACTGATACATACAAAATGAAACAAACCAGGAACATTGGAAATGTCATTTTACTGACTCGAATTAATAATCGTATTTTAGTAGGTATTTTTAACGCAGATATTATGAACTTCGATGTATTAAACGTTGATATTTTGAACTTAGGCATAATGTCATTCGATATTTTGAATCATTCGACATTTTAATCAATCGACATTCCAATCTTCGACGTTTTAAGCGTAGATGTAACATTTTTCGATATTTTGTTACAATCGATATTAAAATTTTCGATGTTTTGAACATCGATATTTTAAGTATGGACCCTATTATACATGAAATCATTGAGTCATTTCGCCAAATGGTAACTTAACAAAAGCTTTTCTTTGGAAAGAAAGATTTGAACCGCGAGCAGTATTTCACCTCTAAGAAGACCTCCTGACAATCAGTTAACCTAGGTACTCTATACGTTTCATGTCTTAAACATGTGAAGTAGGTTCAATTAAATTAAATATTAAATTTATAAAAACACTTTTGTAGACGACTGTAAATTTTCGCTCAGTCGCGAGTTGACGACAACAAAAATAATTAAAATCGGAATGTGCCAACTCGCTCGATCGAGCGAGTTAATTGCGCGCGAGTTGACGAATGAGTCATCCATAGATACCCCACACGTATGGGTTTGGTGAAAAATAAAATTTTTGAGTTTCAATTCTACGTATGGGGGCACCCCCAAAATTTGTTTTGTTTTTATTTTTGTGTAAAAATCCTAATGCGGTTCACATGATACATCTACTTACCAAGTTTCAACAGGATAGCTCTTATACTTTCGACAAAAAGTGGCTGTGACATACGGACGGACAGACAGACAGACATGACGAATCTATAAGGGTTCCGTTTTTGCCATTTGGCTACGGAACCCTAAAAAGGGTAAGTATACATATAGAGATTTACATCTCATTGCATCGATATTTTTAGGGACCATACACGACCCTCTATGATCGTAAATAAATCTTGAGTCTGGTTTGTTACCGCACACATCATATACCAATGAAAAACCCGATATGAAAACCTGACTTGGGGATCAAACTCATGACGACCTCATACTCAGTAAATGTACTAACGATCAAGAGTCAGACTGTCAGCCTATTGATGTTATCCCCAGACAACGGCGTCTTTAAATATTGATTCTTTCGCTTCCTCATATGGATATGGGAAAAAATCTAAAAACCTATACTCGTAACTAGAGATGGGCTGATTATGACTTCCGCCGACTAACCGACTGACTAGTCGGCTATAAAAAGATTGACTAGTCGGCCCAGCCGATCATTGTTATTAGTTGAGTTCTGGGGCTATCAGCAATGTCAGTGGGATTTCAGGTAAAGTCGAGTCACTTGCATCGAGTATAATCGATCACACGCGAAATTTTGATGCAATGAAAATCATAATATATTTTACATACTACAAGTTAAATTATTGAGTAACAAAGGATTATATGTCAAGAATATTAACAATAAGCGTTACAATAATTGCATATCAATAACCCCAGCCGCCTAGTCGGCGTTTCTGGCCGACAGCAAACATCGCGGACTAGTGCTACATGTGTACTTGTGTTGGCTAGGTACCTCTACATACTCGTTACATTTACGTAAAAGTTGGTAGATAGGGATAAAAAAATAAATAAAAAATAATATTCCACAACTATCACACAACGCCATCTAGTCCCAAGCTAAGCAGAGCTTGCATGTGTTATGGGTACTAGACAACTGATAAACATACTTATATATTTATAAATACATACATATTATAGATAAATTACACCCAGACACAGAACAAATGATCGTGCTCATCACACAAACATTTTTCTTGGGTGGGAATCGAACTCACAACCTCCGGCATAGCAGTCAGGGGTCACTAACCACTAGACCAACAGGCCTGTCATATTCACGTTGCCTTTTGTATAAACGAATTTCCGACATTCATTCCGAGTGTGATACAGGTCACCTCATCTACCCTTTAGAGTGATACAATATGTAATTAAAATCGTTCAGCTAAAAGTTTTTCGGAATTGCGTTTATTTTAAGCTTAGCACTAACCGAGGTTTAACCCACACGTTTAATAGTAAGTCTTAGCCACGGAAAAAATTGTACATAGCTTTTTATACAAGTGTTTTCACTAGAGACATTTTTCAGTAACCGATTTTAAAAACTTGCTACATTTTGATCGTGGTTTGTAAATACACTATCTGAAATAGGAGTACATGGCAGTACTGAAATAAAATTAAGCAAAACGGCAACCACTCAGCTATTCCTTAACCACGTGCGTTTAATCGTAGTGCGTGCTCGGCATTACACAAAGATACTTCTTGTTGCTTATTCTAATAGAGCTCAATGTCACAAAACAGGTTTTAAGTGCGGTTTAACTGGTCTTAAGGCGCAAAAAAGTGTTAGACGAAACTGCTAATATAGATTTAAATAGATCATAAGATTTATGTTTTTAAAGGTGATGGAAAACTACCACTATTATCATCTAACATTATTTAATTTAAATAATTGGCATAAATTAATAATTAGGCGATTAACCATTGGTTTTATAAGTGAAGTGGAAATTAATAAAACTTAATGTTTTCTGTAACTAATGTTCTTATAATTTTTTTATACAGTAATAATTATGAAAAACAAGTATATTTCCGACCTGATGGAAAGTGGTCACCTTAGCCTATGGGCGCCTGCAACAAGCACAAAAAAAAAATCGGTGCGCCAACAGAGCAAGAGCGCCGCCGCGCGAACAATGCACGCGCCCAACCTGTTTCATTACAATTCCATATTACTTAAATCGGCTTAAAGAAAATCAATCGCAACGAAACTAATCTCAGATTGTTGTAACTGAAAATATACTACACTAGCGAGCAACAGTATGGAATTTATCTGGAATACTTAGGTCCTTAATTGATTTTTTTTTTTAAACTTTGTTCTCCTGTGTCGTGGGTGCGTTTACAAACATATAAAAATATAAACTCACATACACAAACGCCCAGACCCGAAACAACTACTTGTAGATCATACAAATATTTGCTCCGTGCGGGAATCGAACCCGCGACACGCAACGCAGCAGTCCAATCGCTCAGCCACTGCGCTAACCGTGCCGTCTAAATAATAGCGTGATTTGTATGAATTTGTTATCCATTTAAAGTTAACCTTTAAAATGGTACCATTTTTATTATTCTTAACTAGTTACTAAGTGTCTAAACACACTATGCCGAAGTTAGGCGACCGAAGTCCGGCGGCTGATTTCACGTTCCGACGTATTCGGCTGATATGACACACCATAAGTGCCGAACTTACGCGGCAGAAATTCGGCGCGGGTGGCGCGGGCGGCTCCTTGCTGCTCCCCGCCCCCGGATCTTCGTCGGTAATCGAATCGAACTTCGGTCGCGTATAATGTGTGGTCACAGAATAAGTTGCCGCTGAACTTACGCCCGACCGAAGTTACGCTTTACGCTATGACGCGACGTAATTTCGGCATAGTGTGTCGTCAGTAATTCAAATAGCATTGCAGGCGTAATTGTGCCGAACTTCGGTCGCGTAACTTCGGCATAGTGTGTTTAGACACTCAGTATTCAAGATCGCGCGGAATCAGAGTAAGTGATTTCACACTTTTGCTCGCGAGTGTGTTAGCCTGCTTCATCCCACTGCAATTTGTGACGACACGATTGGCGCAGTGGCTGAGCGATCGACTGCTGCGCAGACTGTCACGGGTTCGATCCCCGCACGTAACAAATATTTGTATGATCTGCAAGTAGTTGTTCCGGGTCTGGGTATTTGTGTATGTGACTTTCTATGTTTCTAAACGCACCCACGGTACAGAGAGAAATTCCTAGTGTGGGGCAACGTTTTTTTAAAATAATTCCCGTTACTTCAAGTTCTTCGGACGCAAGACAAGACCATTGTATGGAAAATAAAGAATACAGATTCGCCCAAAAGCTGACAGGGTTGATGTTGTCATAAATATCGCTGAAAACACTTCGATAAGAGATGCACAGACCCGGGAAGTGAGTGAAAGGGGAATAGTCTTTATGCAACAACTAATAGTGATTCCAGGCTGAAATGATGGGATGCTAAGACAGGAAACCTCCACGTGCGCCCGTGGACTGGAGTTCCCTCTCGGATACGTCCGGGGGGAAGACCAGTTTTTCGGGCCGGTGCGCCCTGGGATGCGGGCAAAAACTCTCCTTAGGCACTGTGTGCCTAAGGGGTTTCTTTACCCGTATACAAATAGCCTGTCGGGTGGACGCTCCAACGCGTGTCCCTCTGAACAGCAGAGGGCACAGCGGCGGAGCGGGCTTGCGGACGGTGAGTAATGGGTATGCTCGCCGTCCGACCAAGGACCAAGCCCGGGTCGGTGGCGCGTCGTGTTTCACGCGTCACCGACGGGGCCCCTTATGGGGCCAAATGCCTGCCAGGGTCGCGGATTTTTCTTAATCCAGGATACCGTGGCCCCGGAACGTAAAGGGCATCCGACGGAACACGGGTGGATTTTAGTCAGTAAGAGTCTGACAGTAGAGCGGGAGGACTCATTTGATGATTTTGCCACACTAAAAAAAAAAAAAAAGGCTGAAATGATTGTGATGAAAAAAATATATTAAAAAGAATACCTGTCTCAAAAATGGAGTCCACGGTATTTTCACATCTTTAGAAGTATCTTCGATATCTTCTGTTTTAATGCCGATGTAGTTGCTCTTGATTGCTGCCATTGCTCTTTTTTGTTTAGTTTTTCGCTAATAATAATGTGCTAGAATTAAAAAAAAAGACATTATTCTAGTGCAACAAACGTGTGTGCAATGATAATTCGACACTGCGAGCATTCGAAGTATAGGTAGTGGTCGCAGTACGGATTTGTCACACAATTCCGTTTATCGAACTTATTTAGTACACTCCGGTTAATGTTATTTATTTTATTTTATTTATTTATTTACTTCAGGCTTACACTACACTACCTACAAATAAACAAAAGAGGGGATTAAACCCAGTTGACGACTATAAAGACTACATCGAAATACATTGAGTTTATGAGAACAGCGGTCACACCCACGGATACGATAAGAAACTTTAGTTTATATTATGTAAACAAATTGCAGCTGCCCAAACACGTTAATATTATTATTTTTGTTTCTCGAGCAAACGACTTTTATCTTAAACGTTGTTTCTTCTTTTATTAATTCTTTAATTTTTTTGCAGCAGATGTTTGAAATCCAAAGATGAATAATTATGTGCAGATGGTAAACCTGTATTTTTAAGGTTTCTTTTTATTATAACACAACAAAAAAAAATGCACAATATGATGAAAAAATATCGAACATTAATAATGAGTAGGTATTTCCCCGTAATGAATGAGTTAATAAGATTCTGCTCGTGATAAGACCTTTACATCAAATGACATTAAAATAAATAAAAATGCACTTTTTTTCCGCAAAGCCACGGCCAGACTAAAATAAATTTATGTTTATTCAGTTTTAGTTATAAACATAGATATAAGAAAGTACGACATTATATGGCGTGTAAGAACACTTGTCAGGAATCAGTGTCAAATATAAAACTTATCCTTTAAATCGGAACGTGCATTTACCATGGACAGTGTATATAGGAGTCACTCACACTAAAATATTCCACGCTATCGTTATCATTGCAAAAATATTAAGTCATTTATTTCATAACACGCCACTGATTGACTAAATCTGAGAATTATTGATTTTTATTTTTTTAATAAATTAAAAAATATTTGAAGGCGTAAATAAAAACAAAATTCCCTGCTATGCCGCAAAATAAATCAAAAATAAAAAAGGAATATAATGTAAAATGCACAAGTTCCGTTGACGACCATTTGTACAAAATTTCAGCATTTCGCTCAAGATCGTTTCGACCACATAATACAAAATAACAGAGAAGTGGTCTCCTGTTATTTCATTTTAAGTGGTCGCAAAAGTAAAAGTTACTTTTATATCGATCGACATATTAATAGAGAAATAATACTATGAAAGTTTTAATGCATTGTTTATGCAAATCAAATAAATGTTTCATATTGCAAACCTGAGAATGTATGAATATGACGTCCAAATAAAAAAAGTATACTTTCAACTTCAATTTCGTCACAGTAATCAAAATACGAACCTCCGTTGTCGTTTGTAGGCGTCATATATTAAAAATAGAGCCACTACAGCAGAAACTTTATTAGCAATATTTTATCCAGGCCATGTTTATTTTGTCAGTTTTCCATTGAAATCTGTATATTTTTTTCCGGACACCCTGTATATTAACATATATTTATATAATAATATGTTTCTCCACTTCACTTTGAAAATTGTTCACTTTAAAAAATGTTTTATAACTAATAACGACTGCCTATGAATAAAATTATTCACTTCTTATAATTTCTAACGTACCTACCTATAGGTACCTGCTATCAACACTAGCGGTCAATTTAATAGGTCATTTATCAGTAAATATTAAGGGTTATTAGATACCAGTTAAATGGTCTATATACGTAGCGTAGGTATATAATAAGCCATGTTTATTTTCACACATTGAAGTAAATTGCTTGTATATTAACACATATATTTTGATAGTTATAATTTATTGCTCACTACTTTTAATTCAGTTAAATACTTTAACATTAATCTGCAATATACAGAGTTTTCCGGACACCCTGTATTTTACCAAATATTATATTTTCGAGTTACTTATTGTTCATTACTTCACTTTGAAACTTGAGTAAGTATATAAATAAACTTCTTGTTGATGTAAGTAAGGTCTGTCTGTTGGTAAAACTATTCACTTCTTAATTAATTATTACGATAAATGTAAACACTCTAATAGTTATCAATTTAATGGCTCATTGTAACATTAAATAAATACTAAGCGTAATTAGATACCAATAAAATCGCCCATCTACCTACACGCACAACCGCGGAATGATTTCTTGTTTACGGAAACGATAATATTAAGATTGAAAACGTTCTGTGTTGTGTACTTGAGTTATTGGGGATTTGCCACGCCAATCGGTTTTATCGATCAAAACTAACCTCTATAAATTGTCTCCTCATTAAGGTACTTTTTTTTTTTTTTTTTTTTTTATCGTGGTAAAATCATCAAATGAGTCCTCCCACCCCGGGCAGGGCGGGAGGGACTGTCAGACTTGTACTGACTAAAATCCACGGTGTCCTTCAATAGCCCTTTATGTTCCGGGGTCACGGTAATGGTATAAGTCCCGCGACCCCGGCAGGCTTTGGCCCTCTACAGAGGGGGCCCCGTCATTACGCTGACGCTCTTTGAGGCGCGCGTGGAACACAACGCGCCGTCGACCCGGGCATGGTCCATGGTCGGGCTGCGAGTTGCCCTTTACTCGCCGCCCGCATGCCCGCGCCTACGGTGGCCGGAGATCGTCTTGCGACGTCCGACGCCGTGGGCGCCAACCACCGCGGGTGGGGCGGAGGGAGGACATTGCCCTCTCTCTCGCGCGGCCCGCCTCCTCCTTCGCGAGCATTACTGCTTCGCAGAAGGAGGCGACCGCTTCCCACTCCGTCTCGCCCCGCAGCATGGCCGCAACCAATGCCGGGCGCGAGAGGTCTCCGCCTATCGCTGCCGTGAGGACACGTCGGTGCTCTGCCCAAGCGGGGCAGTCTTGCACCGTATGCTCTACTGTGTCCTCCGGGCGATCTTCGCAGTTCATTAAGGTACTTAATATTAATTATAAGAATTATTTATTCATTAAGATTTACATAAAAATCTTGCTAGACAACTTGTATACCTGATAAGGCATAAACAAGTTGAAATAACAAATCAAACTTGTCACATCCACATTATAAATATGCATAACATTATATTTAATGGCATATAAATCACTCAAAATATCTGATAGTTTCTCAAAGGATTAAATAAGCTGCTATCGTTATTGAAATACATGCATACTAGCACAAGCCTATGGGTTACTAGTAGTAACCCAAGAGCTCATACGCACTGAATTCGTGATTGACGAATTCGTCAAAAGACTTCATAGATATGTCATGACGTCACATTGCATAACGAATCGTGTAATGATTAGGTATTATCACAGATCCGACACAAAAATTCGACAAAATTTATAAAGGACCATATTTACGTGATTTTATAAGACGTGTCCGTAATTTTTCACGACTGTGAAGCCATGTAAACATGGGCTTTTAAAAGGCCTTGTTGATGTCAAAAAAAGGTCATTTTTGCCAAACGGCTTCGTGTTAATGAGTTCTAAGGGCTAGTTGTTTGATCAATATTAAAGTAAACTATTAGTTACAATATTCTTTAAGAAATTATTAATAAGTTTTGTTAAATTTTTAACTAATAGTTAAAAGGATTCCATAGGCAGAAGAAATACCGTGTAGGTAAGTTATGGCAGGTCTCATTATTTGCTCACTGATCTCTTGGTTTCAAAGAGCATTTTATTATATATGCTCCAATTATATACATACTTAAATAAATTTAATTGCATAATTGTGTAATTTATCTATAATATTTATGTATTTAGAATATATAAGTATGTTTATCAGTTGTCTAGTACCCATAACAGAAGCTCTGCTTAGCTTGGGACTAGATGGCGTTGTGTGATAGTTGTGGAATATTATTACTATTTAGTAAAAATCCTAACCTAATGCCCCTGCATTAGATTTAGATTTTTACTATATAGATTTGTCGATAGAAAATTGTATATAATGAGTATATTATCCCCTCAAGATATCGGTAACAAGAAACCTAACACACTTTATGAAAGAGTCTATATTTGTATCTAACAAATGTTTGCCTTTAATTAAAAGATTCAGTCAAAAACATTTTTATTTAGAAAAAACATTCGCCGATTTTTGGCGTTTTTAGATAGAAACGGCAAAACTTGTCGAGGTTTTTATCAATACATGTCCGTCGTTTGTAGTCATTTTTACATATTTTTGCCTAAACCTAAAAACGGGCAGTGCTTTTTGCAATGGAATGGATTTTGACTCTATTCGGCAAAACTGTGCAAACGATGACTTTCCAGGCAATATTTTTGAGGGTTATTCATTATGTACTTTTATTTTATTGTGACTTTATAAAACTACGGAAAAACTAGTAACTGCAGGAGTTTGGGCAAGCCACAAACGAAACGACGAACACTTTTTGTTCGTCAAAGTGGAAAACTTACTACAGTGAGCCCTGGACATGAGAAACCTGTTAATTACAACTATACCACTACATTTTTTCTACCTTAATAACTGAAAAAATATTTTTTTCGATAACTATATCCCTCTAGGTATAAATTTTTTACCCATACAGGTATAAGTAAGAAAACTTAATAAATGTATTAATAGTTGTCAGTCGAAAACTGGTCTGGATAGGTCGCGACAAGTTTTGTAGATTCGTCATGTCTCTCTGTCTGTCCGTGCGTATGTCACAGCCACTTTTTTCGAATGTATAAGAGCTATCCTGCTGAAACTCGATAAGTACCTAGATGGATCATGTAAACTGCATTAGGATTTTCAACCAAAAAAAAAACAAATTTTGGGGGTTCCCCATACTTAGAATATATACTCAAAATTTAAAAAAAACCCATACGTGTCTATGGTATCTATGGATAGGTCTTTAAAAATTAGGTATATTGAGGTTACTATAGTATATTTTTTTTCTAAACTGAACAGTTTGCGCGAGAGACACTTCCAAAGTGGTAAAATGTGTGTCCCCCCCTGTGACTTCTAAAATAAGAGAATGATAAAATTAAAATTAAAAATATATGATGTACATTACCATGCAAACTACCAGCGAAAATTGGTTTGAACGAGATAAAGTAATTAGTTCTTTTTAATACGTCATACTCATAAATCGTAAACCACAATTTACCTTTCAAAGTTACAACCAACTCCAAGAACTTTTATGTTACTTGCTGCTACGGAACCCTTTATGGGCGAGTCCGACTCACACTTGGCCGGTTTTTATTCTTTTTGTTATTACTTTTACAATTAAATTGTTACCTAGGAATAATAATTGTTGTCTGCAAAATCAGTTAGAGTGAGTTGTCTGATCAATATTTTTTTTTATCGTGGTAAAATCATCAAATGAGTCCTCCCACCCCGGGCAGGGCGGGAGAGACTGTCAGACTTGCACTGACTAAAATCCACAGTGTCCTTCAATAGCCCTTTATGTTCCGGGGTCACGGTGATGAGACAAGTCCCGCGACCCCGGCAAGCTTTGGCCCTCTAGAGATATATAATATAAGAGAAATATAATGACGCCCCCCCCCCCCCGTCATTATGCTGACGCTCTTTGAGGCGCGCGTGGAAAACAACGCGCCGTCGACCCGGGCATGGTCCATAGTCGGGCTGCGAGTTGCCCTTTACTCGCCGCCCGCATGCCCGCGCCTACGGTGGCCGGAGATCGTCTTGCGACGTCCGTCGCCGTGGGCGCCATCCACCGCGGGTGGGGCGGAGGGAGGACATTGTCCTCTCCCTCACGCGGCCCGCCTCCTCCTTCACGAGCATTACTGCTTCGCAGAAGGAGGCGACCGCTTCCCACTCCGTCTCGCCCCGGTCTGATCAGTATTTAAACCATTTGTTAAATCCTATACATTTTTTGAAAGTGTATGCGATTTAACAAATATTTAGTTTAACAAATGATCAAAAAATGCAGCCAGCCAGAAGAGGATCCAGCACAAAACCCTACGGACCCGAACCCATTGTGCCCATTCCTTTCAAGCAGTTAAGAAGCTGGCTAAAGGATCACACTCGAATACAAGCGGAGAGGTGGTGGACCTCGACACCAGGGTGCGGGCAATCCAAGGAAGCTATGCCATCCTTGGATACAAGGCTGACCAGGCGCCTCCTGCGCCTGGACAGAGATAGCCTGCGCCTGGTGGCGGGGACCATCACTGGACACTGTTCACTGAACAAACACTTCCACACCCTAGGAATCACTGACAGTCCCCTGTGCAGAGCATGCATGGAGGCGGAGGAAACGGTGGCGCATGTACTCTTTGAGTGCACCGGCGTTACCAAAATTCGCGAGGAGACCCTGGGAACACCAAGATCCCTTGCGGATGCCCTGAGGCGACCGGGAAGTTTGATCTGCTTTTGGAAGGAGGTGGGCTGGTTGGAGTAATTGGCCACAATGGCTCACGCACAATGGTCCAGTTTGAGGACTAAGTGCGGAAACCTAAACCCCCCCATGGTTCCAATGGGGGGCCTTCAAAAATAGAAAATAGATCAAAAAATGCGGCCTGAGACACAGCACATCATTACATCATTACATTTGGCCTGATTTTGTTGCAAGCTATGATAATTTGCTCTATTTTATACTTACAGTCAATTAACTGGCTACCGACAAACATTGAAAACCGGTATGTCCTAGAACCGAAAATTCAAAGACATATATTATTATATGACACTTGCCAAACCGCACTGGGCCCGCGTGGACTTCTTATTATTTCTAACTAAGAAACGGACCCGCCATAAAAATATGATACGCGGATTTATTATCCAATTTAATAATCAAGCCTCCTGCAGACACACGCGATTAATCGCGCGGGGCGACATGTCGCGGTCCATTCGCAGTATTTTTAGAGTGGAAATTAGCTTGGCTCGTTGTCGCAGCGCGATTAATCGCGTGTGTCTGCAGGAGGCTTCATGTGAAAAAAAGCATTCCAAACATCCTGCATCCCTTAATTACCTACGTTCATCAATTTTACAACAATATCCTGTTGAATTTAAAACCGATTAATTACCACAAATATTTCAGAACATAATATGACAAATAATAAACAGTTCACATTTTGCTCTCACATAATCTGAAATATCACAATGACATTTAATGAACCTCCGCTATTTGTTTCTGCCACATTCAATATTAGAGATAGGCTTACAATAGAGCCTAGTTCGAGCTGATAGTGTTTGTTTTCATTTAGTACCAAAACATAATTACCTTCTGCTGTTGGGTCCTGGTCACGTATAAATGCACCGTAGATGACTATGGATGGTGTAAAATGGACACTGAGAGTATATGAGAGTACACGGTATCAAGTAGTTGCATTGAAACTATATTTTGATAATGTTTGTCAAACTGGTAAGATTTAGACTACATGACACGTAGGTATAAGTACTGTAACTTGTGAAATGCGAGTAATTATGAATGTTCATTTTATGATGTTTCTTGTCGAGTGAACTTGGAACAGGTTGATGAGCAATTTAATTTTATGGTAATGAGATCAAAGATAACATTTATATGACCAAAACAATATAGCTAGCACGAAATGTGTAAATATTTAACACACATTTCGTTTTGTTTAAATCGGTTCTTTATCTTGTCAACACCCAAGTATTGTAGTTTCAACACAACACCTTGTAGAAGATTTACCCTGAAAGGTAAAATTTCGTGAAACACCGTTGTCAAATTAAATGTAACAGTTTACCAGGAATTTGTACGTTTGAAACTGAACACAAAATTCGAAGAAATGTTTCTTCGGTAAAATGCACTAGTGAAAATGTTTTCAACTGGGCCCAGTCTGATTGGATTGGCACTTTATGCATTAGGTGATGAGTAAAACATTTTATTTCCCCTGGTCTGCAGAAGCTGATTTTTAGAAAGAAACTAGCTGTACTAGACCGATCCTTGAAATGGTACTACTGGCAGTATTCAGAAGAAACCATTACTTATAGTTTCATTACAATAGAATTAGTACTTTAGGAACGCAACGTCTACAGACGGACAGACGGTCTATGGAGCAGACGTCATGTGCTAGAGAGCAAACGTAATGTGGAGACGCGGACGCGTGTTGGTCTCGGCGCAACTCGCTTGGTCTAGGTCTACGGTCTAGCAATTCTTCGTCTTTTGTTTCGCAGGAGTTGCCATGTTGGTTCACACTCGTATAAATAATACTTCGTATTTAATTATGATTGTTTCAAAAACAAATCGGCCTCTCTCGACTTAGTTAACTTAATAAAAGTTATAAACACGGAAATCACTTATAGGCTTAAAATCTGGAGTGCTCAGACTACAATCAAGGAATTATTAAGTAACAAACTCCATCCTGCAAAAACATCTTTCACTCGCGTGCCTCAAGATAAAGTTTCTGAATTAATTTGCCAAATAACGTCGAAACACGAGATTTAAACTTGCCATCCAACTTTGCTTGTTAAATGTTAATTGTTATCAAACGGAATACCTTATTAGACTTTCTTATGAGATAAGAATATTGATCACAAACGATTTATATTAATGATTTCCCCTTAAGCCAATCATTACCGTTTCTTTGTCCAAGTTTCTGCCTTTAGTCCGAAGTGCTAACAATGTCCCCTCACCTAAGACACAGATAAACTTGATAACGTGAAATTCAATTTTTAAAACGGAATTATGAGGTCGCATTACTTACTGCAGGAAATGGAATGTCGCCGATTTATTTTAACGACCTCGACTTGTTCCAAGCCATTAGCTTTTTCAATCCAAAGATGAGTGTAAAGTGGTAATGATAACATGAGAATTATTTGCTAGATATTGTTCGTCCCTTAAATGTTATTCAATTATTATTACAATTGATAACACATTATAATAGAAAGCATGTAAGCGTGTTACAACTTTGATTTATTGAATGAATTACAGCTAATGGTGCTTTGTTCAGTTACATTCAACCTTAAACACAACTTTATTTTATACATTGCTTTACAGAATTTCCAAAGGTACAATAACATTTGGAAACACAAATGGACGATCATTTAGCAAACGTCTATGTTCATAATTTTAACCATTAAAACAATAATTCAGTTCAACGGCGACACAAAAGAAAGCCCTTCTTTCGATTGATGTATTTTATTGTCAACAGATACAAAAGAGTACTCTAGAAAACGAAAATAAATAAAAGGATAAAAATGACCTGCATAAATTACGTCACATAAAACATATAGGTCTCATACCCAATAAACATACCTGCCAATACATTCAAAAGGGCAAGACTCAGACGAATAGTTTGAGCGTATTGAGAAGGGATGTGAAAACAGTTTAAGTAAAAAGGATAAGTGTGTTTTCGTAGCATGTGTAGAGAAATTCGACACCCACTCGGCTATTTACGGGCGATGGTGCGATAAGCATTTTCTCTTTCAATACCATCAAAGAGACTGGCCACCTATTCAGGGCTTCACCCGACAAAATGTAACACATAAAGGGTATACGAAGATTGCAACGCTGTTTCTGACTCGCCTCGAAAAAACACTGTTAAAATCCATTTCTATCGTACATCATCGGACGTGGAGTTTGTATCGAGGAAGTTTTTCATTTATAGGTCGTGGAACGAAACATTATCCGAGCGTTGTCGAGTGCTGATGAAGCCCATCAAATCATTTGTCGGCATAGCGACGCCAAACTTCAGCTATTATTCCGCTCGGTTTACTAAAACAAAAGTGCTCTTAATTCTTGATCTGGGATTTCATGTGATCATTACTTTCCTCGGTTCGTTTGGCTGGCTCGCGGCTGGATGGAGGACTCGTTCCTTGTGACAAATTAAATTTTATCAAGCTACAACAATGGTCCTTGGGCATTATGAAGCGTAATCCCTTAAGCGAGGAGACGTCTAAATATCTGAAAAACAAATTAGGCGATCGCGCTTTCGAGGGCTATTTATAAATTATACTCGAGGAAATTTTGTGCTCTGGTTGTTAAATAACTTGTACTAGATAAATGTCTGGAATGGAAGTCAACCGTCTGGTAAACAATAAAATATTTTGTGAAATGTAAGGAGATTTTCACTTTTGCCGACTGTTGTGTAAAGTCTGCGTCGTGTGTCGACGTGTGCATTACAACTTGACCGTTTTCCTCTTCTCTGTGCGGATCGTGGAAAATGTAAACCATTTTCACTGCATTCACGTTTGTATATGTCCTCACATATTTGGTTTCACTTACCTGAAAAATTAATAGATTTTAAAAAATCTAAAAACCCACGTTTTTAAATGTCCTAAAAATAAGAAAATAACCCTACGGGGCTGAGAGAGGGGCCACTCAAAACGTGGGGGCGTATATTATTTAAGGGATTATTTATGGGATATATTTACATGACGTGTAAATAGATCGTGGGTGTAACTTGCAAAGATACGCCCCCACGTTTTGAGTGGCCCCTCTCTCAGCCCCGTAGGGTTATTTTCTTATTTTTAGGACATTTAAAAACGTGGGTTTTTAGATTTTTTAAAATCTATTAATTATTTTATAATTTTTATTTTTGTTCATCGGGTTTGAAGCTACCCTGAAAATTTCAGCCTGCTAGCTTATCGGGAAGTGCCTCAAAGCCTGTCCGCCATCTTGGACGTCCGCCATATTGGATTTAAGTCACATGACTATATTTTTCGTATTTCTGACAGCAAACCCTTTCATTTTGATACCCATAACATGGGGATGGATTTCAAACAGCCAGTCTGCCATCTTGGACGTCCGCCATATTGGATTTAAGTCACGTGACTATTTTTTTCGTACTCCTGACAACCCTTTAATTTGATATCCATATCTTAGGGGTGCATTTCAAATAGCCTGTCTGCCATCTTGGACGTCCGCCATATTGGATTTAAGTCACGTGACTATTTTTTTCGTATTCCTGACAGCAAACCCTTTCATTTGATAACCATATCATAGGGGTGGATTTCAAACAGCCAGTCTGCCATCTTGGGGAGGCCGCCATATTGGATTTGCTATGACGTTTCTTAGCTAGTTATGCATTGTCATCAGAACTTAGAGCGTGTGCAAAATTTCAGCCTGCTAGCTTATCGGGAAGTGCCTGAAAATTGAGTTGCAAAAGTCCAACCGGAACGACAAACAAACAAACAAACAAATAAACAAACAAACAAACAAGAAAAGTGAGTGTATAAAAACGTGGGAAAATAAGTTTATGCTGGGCAATCTTTTCGACTCTTTTTAAAATATTGTACGTAATTATTTGTTTATTAAGATTTTAAGCGTCTAATGATAAAATACATATATGATGTTGATATTATAACAAAATTATAGTTTGTCTATGTATCTAAGCTATGGTTAGCTAATTAAATGTCAGTATATTTTAACTGCCAAACTGCGTATCATTTATCAGGTTATGGGCCCAGTTTAAAAAAAATTGTAAAATAAACTCAAAGGCGTAGTACTGTTTGGTTTCCGTTAAAAATGTCTACGAACTATATCGCTAACATTCCTAAATTAAAAGGGAGAGAAAACTACGAGGATTGGTGTTTTGCGGTACAAAATGTGTTGGTGCTTGAAGGCATGGCGTCCGCCATTACAGAAAAATTACCAGATTCGCCTACAAAAGCGCAAACCAGTGAAGACGCTAAAGCGAAGGCGAAATTAGTATTGACGATCGACCCATCTCTTTATGTACATATAAAGAACGCTGCAACAACATACGACTTGTGGTGCAAGCTGAAGAATATGTTCGATGATGCCGGCTACACGCGTAAGATAGGGCTTTTACGCAAGCTCATCAACATTCGGCTGGAAAATTGTGACTCTATGACCCAGTATGTAACTCAGATAGTAGAAACAGGCCAGCGACTTCAAGGCACAGGTTTCAGCATTACTGATGAGTGGATTGGAGCATTAATGTTAGCAGGATGACCTGAAAAATATGGACCAATGCTAATGGCCATAGAACATTCGGGCATCGATATCAGTTCAGTACCCTGAGCACGAGTTTTCAGTATTTGAGACGTAAAGTAAACTGGAACTTTGACAACTTCAAATTGACAATTTTCAAGGAAAAAATTAGTTCCTACTTCGTACACCAGAGGCGCTGTTCCATTTTTTCATACAAGAAACGCTGTAAATACTGGAAAAACGCTGTAAAGTAAAAGAGTGAAAACTCGTGCTCAGGGTACAGATGTCATAAAAACGAAGTTGATGGATATGTGTAGTGATGTTGGCACGGTTTCCGGTTCCGAGAATGGCAATGCTTTTGTTGCGAGATTGAAAGTACTGCAGCCTCAGAACAATAACTAAAGCATAGAAGGAAGCTAAATTTAACTAATATAGTCGTTTCTGTTTTCTTATATACTCATAACAGCATTAGAGAGAGACAGATGTAGGTTGCTCAAAATGCAAATCGTCACAAAGGTAAACGTCAATTTGGATACCTTGGCTACCTTTATACTACCAAGTTTAAAAGCTACTTAACTTCTCAGATTTTTATCTATGACTTTGTTCATCGCATTTTTTCGTATAATGCTTATGGGTGCATGCCAGTTGAACTGCTTCGTTGGTTTTACGTGTTTTTGTAAAAATAGTACAAAAATAACAGTGATTTAGTGTAAATCGCAAAGCTTAAAGATTAAATAATGTCCTGCATTATAGTGGGATGTAAATCTCATTCATCCCGCAAAGAAAATGATGCGGAAATCATAAGCTTCCATCGGTAAGTAATCAAATGCGGTCATTTTGTCAGTTTTTCATTCTTATTTTATGTTATTTTGGCATTATTTCAAATTATTTAACCTAAGTGTACACGGGAGTGTTTTGAAATCAATATTTTATGCAATTAAATAGTTCGATTATATGGAAATTATAAATTTTAAATCGGCATATAAATTTTTGCAATAGTGCTTGCAAAAACAAACTATCGATACAATATCGATAAACTAGCGTCATCTAAATTATTACATTATTTTTCTTTACACGTAGTTTTGGGAAGGATTAAATATTTAAGAGTTAAATAAAAACCTACGGTCTTGTGAGCGAATCGTACGTATGAGTAATGAAATGATAGTGTCAAAAATCCGTGTGGCTCATGGTGTAATAATTTAAATTCATGTGTGCCTATATTTTTTTTTGTCACTTTCAGATTTCCGTCCGATATTGATATGAGGCAAAAATGGATCAACGCTATTGCACGTAACAACTGGGAATCGTTCAGGGCCAATCGCTCTTTTAATATTATTTAAGCGTTTTCTTTGTAATTTCAATTTTTTAATAATATAAGCTGTTTATAAATAAATATGTTGGTCAGACAGAAGTGAGTTCTTTATTTCACCTTAGCATATTTAGATTTATTGCCATGGAGCGATACCTTTTTTTTTAGCCTGGTAAAATCATCAAATGAGTCCTCCCACCCCGGGCAGGGCGGGAGGGACTGTCAGACTCGTACTGACTAAAATCCACGGTGTCCTTCAATAGCCCTTTGTGTTCCGGGGTCAAGGTAATGAGATAAGTCCCGCGACCAATGGAGCGATACCATAAACTAAGAAGTCGATATCGGTATTTATTTAATGCATAGTCACATCACTAGCTAATACTCTTTTGTCTATGACAGCGTACGCTTCAAATGTCGTAGAGCGCCTTCTATGCTTTAGTTATTGTTCTGAGACTGCAGCGATCTAATTATGGCAACACCAAAAAGGAGCAAAGACAACCTATTGAAACGTCAAAAGATTTGAAAGCTGTCAAAATTATTAAATGTTACAGATGTAAACAAACCGGTCATTATAAAAATCAATGCCCTAATATTGAAATAGGCAATAAAAAGCAATCGAATGCTTTTACTGCTATTTTTATGACTGGAAAATTCAGTAGCAACAATTGGTATATTGACAGCGGGGCCAGCAAGCACATGACAGCGAAACAAGAATATGTCGAGAATCCATCATACGAGCATGAAACCAAAGAAATAATTGTGGCAAACCAAACGTGTGTTCCAGTGCTGTGTTCTGGTGATGTTAACATCGTTACAGTTGTGAATGGTGTAGAATATGACATCAAAGTTTCAGATGTATTGTGCATACCACAATTAACAACCAACTTGCTTTCCGTGAGTCAGTTGATCAAAAATGGCAACAGTGTTGTTTTCAAAGAAAACGTTTGCTACATTTATAATCGACAGAAGGAGCTTGTCGGGATGGCAGAATTAGTGGAAGGTGTGTACAGATTAGACACTAAGAAACTAAAAATGGCAGCGACGGCTATAACGTCTAGTGTAACCTGGCATCGACGTTTGGGGCACATTAACAGTGCTAGTTTAAATAAAATGAAATGGAGCTGCAGAAGGTGTGTCATACCAAGATACAGTAAACATAGACAAATCTAAGTGCACTATTTGCTGCGAGGGTAAGCAGGCTAGGCAACCTTTCCAGCAGAGTGTCACTAAAACTAATGATGTTTTGGAAGTGATTCACTCAGACGTGTGTGGTCCCATGGAAAATGTGTCTATTGGAGGATCTAGATATTATGTTTTGTTTGTGGATGACTACAGCAGAATGGCTTTCATTTATTTCATGAGAACAAAGAATGAGGTTTTTAAGTTTTTCAAAGAATTTCAGTCCATGGTTGAAAAACAGAAAGACAGGAAAATTAAAGTTTTAAGGACAGACAATGGCGGTGAGTTCTGCAGTCAAGACTTTGAGAGATATTTAAAGCATCAAGGAATAATACATCAGAAAACTAATGTTTACACACCTCAACAAAATGGCTTGAGTGAAAGGATGAACAGATCATTAGTAGAAAAAGCAAGATGTCTGATTTTTGATGCAGGTTTACACAAAAAGTTCTGGGCAGAGGCTGTCAATACCGCAGTTTATTTGAGAAACAGATCAGTAGTTACTGGACTAAATGATAAGACTCCATACGAAGTCTGGACAGGTAAGAAGCCTGATTTGAGTCATATCCGAATCTTTGGAAGTAAAGTAATGATGCACATTCCAAAAGAAAAACGCTTAAAGTGGGATAGGAAGGCTAAGGAACTTGTGTTAGTTGGCTATGCTGATAATGTCAAGGGTTATAGGGTTTATGATCCAGAGAATAACTCAGTGATAACAAGCAGAGATATCATCATAATGGAAACTGAAAACACAGTAAATATTCCTGTTGAATGCAAAGCTGACAAAAACAAACCGGAAGATAAAGAACAAACATATTCAGATATAGAAACTGATGTTGAATATGAAGATAAAGACACTACATAATTATGTTCCGGAAGCTTCTTCGAGCTCGAAGATTACAGTGATAAGGATGTAACACTTGAGGATGCTCTACATGGACCAGAGAGTAAATTTTGGAGAGCAAGCATGGAGGATGAATTGGAATCATTTAGGAAGAATGATGCATGGGAACTAGTGGATCGACCTCAAGGTTCGACTATAGTGCAGTGTAAGTGGGTATTTAAAAAGAAGTATGATAGTGAGAATAATGTTAGATACCGGGCGAGGCTAGTAGCAAAAGGTTTTTCGCAGAAAGCCGGTGTAGATTTTCATGAAACTTTTTCCCCTGTACTTAGATATTCATCACTGAGGTTACTATTTTCTTTAGCAGTTCAATACAGTTTTGATATACGTCATCTTGATGTTACGACAGCTTTTTTAAATGGTTTTTTAGATGAAACTGTGTAAATGCAAAAACCTGTAACTTATAAAGCTAGTACTGATGATAACAAAGTATTGAAACTTAAACGTGCCATCTATGGACTTAAGCAATCATCTCGTGCTTGGTATCAGAGAGTTAATGATCATCTGATCAATTTAGGTTATCGTAAATCTAAGTATGAACCTTGTTTGTTTACAAAATATGAAGGAAATGTTAAACTAATAATAGCATTATTTGTTGATGATTTTTTTGTTTTTTCAAACAGTAGCATGGCAACAAATAAATTAATTGTTGAGTTAAGTTGTAAGTTTCAGATTAAAGACTTAGGTCAGATACAAAAATGTTTAGGTCTTAGAGTTAACATGTGTAATAATGTAATAACAGTTGATCAAGAACAATATGTAGAAAGTTTGTTAAAAACATTTAACATGTCGCATTGTAAGTCTGCAGAAACACCTATGGAGATTAATTTAAGATTAGAAAAGTCTCAGAATGGTTGTTGTGATAATAATTATCCATATAGACAATTAATAGGTAGTTTGATGTACTTGTACTTGGCAGTCTTAACTAGACCAGATATTGCATTTAGCGTTAATTACCTAAGTCAATTTAATAACTCATATGATGAAACTCACTGGAAACATCTGAAAAGGATTTTAAGATATTTAAAAGGTACTAAAAATTATGGTATGCAAAGATAAACCCTGTATAGAGGGTTATGTAGATGCAGACTGGGGTTCAGATATAAATGATAGAAAATCTTTTTCTGGGTTTTGTTTCAAATTGTCCAATACGGTTATTTCTTTTGAATGTAGAAAACAAAGGAATGTAGCATTATCTTCAACTGAGGCCGAATATATCGCTTTGTCAGAAGCTAGTAAAGAAGCTATATATCTGAAGCGTTTATTGTTTGAAATATTAGGTATTTCAGAACCTATTATTTTGTATAATGATTGCCAAAGTGCACAGAAACTAGTTTTGAATCCAGTATTTCATCGGAGATCAAAACACATTGACATAAGGTATCATTTCATTAGAGAGGCTGTAGCAAATAAGCTTGTTAAAATTGATTATCTGGAAACAGCTGAAATGCCAGCAGATATTTTGACAAAAAGCTTAGGAACTGCTAAGCATAAATATTTTACAGAGAAGCTTGGTATTTTGCCTGTATCTAAGTAATTTAATTAGCTTGGTTTAGATTATTGTTTAATTTTGTTAAGCGGAGGTGTTGATATTATAACAAAATTATAGTTTGTCTATGTATCTAAGCTATGGTTAGCTAATTAAATGTCAGTATATTTTAACTGCCAAACTGCGTATCATTTATCATATGAAAACTCTCCTAAGTTTAAAATAATTACAAACAACATAAAATAAACCGGGAAAAAAACCGAAACACCGGAAAAATTTGAAACAAAAAAAAAAGGTTCTTCACTTCACTTACCACAACCATAATTTAATACAAACTAAGTAGTTGTTTAAATTGTTATGTACAAAAATGCTTGTAGTTCTGTGGAAGTACCACGCGAACGTCGAAAGCGGCGGAAGCTTTTTCGCTCGTAAATCCAACGAACGAAGCTCTTCCGTTCCCACGCCCGCTCCCCGATTAAATTCTCCGACATTAGCGCATTCATGGCAACAGATAATATATTCAATCGCCTCGGCTGGATCTCTGTTCAATTCATTGATTTATTCGTTTGACAATTTATTTTGTTGGATTATGAAGTTTTGTCTTTGTATTCAATTACTCTGCGCTAAGTTGAAACTGTTTTAACGATTAACGTTTGCAGCGTGCGAGTCCGATTTTAAATTAACTTTAGGAGTAGGAAAGTATTATTTTCTACACACAATTATTTTCTCTACGTGATTTGAGTAGCGAGTACTATGATTAGAGGATTTGTGTCGATCTAGGAAACTTTTCTCAAGCATTAATTAGCACAATATTGCTTGTAAGTTTTTATCTGTCGCAATTTCATCATCTTGTGATTAAAAAACAACATAATGTATCTGCCCTTGAATCACAACATAACGTCTCTTAAGAATTAATATCTATACTTATAATAAATCTGTAGAAGGGTCAATTCTGTACATTGAAAATATTGAAAAAATAAATAGCGGGGGGTGTTGCTGGATCGATACCAAACCCAAATATGTGATTAAAAAAATTTTTGTCTGTCTGTCTGTCTGTCTGTCTGTCTGTCTGTCTGTCTGTATGTGCAGGCATCACGTGAAAACTAACTGTTCGATTTCGATGAAACTTGGTATAATTATACCTTATTATCCTGGGCATAAAATAGGATACTTTTTATCCTGGAAAAATACGTAGAAAAAAAAATCTATAACAAACCCTATTATGGAACCACTGGCGACACCTATTATCAAGCAAGTAGAACATTACGCCACGCCTGCCTCCATTGATTTCTAAAAAGGTTCTACCACTCACCACTAGATGGCGTTGTGCCTATGTTTTATTATAAAGTTAAACAGTAATTCAATTCTGTTATTTTTGGTTTAGAGGACCAAAAACCCGTGCTTTTCAGCGCGACCTTTTTGATTACTTTTCCGATCAGTTATTTGTAAATACAAGGTCGGAATTACTATGAAAAAAATACTTACTACAGAACGCGAGCAACAGCAGTAGCTCAATAGATCTCCTTAATTATTATAGGCTTAGCCGTATTTGGGTCCGATAGATATTTATAAGATGTCATTGTCAGAGTTACTCAAAATGGAGAAATAAACCATCCACGCGAAGACCGACATCTGCGCGGACGGAGTCGCGGGCGGAAGCTAGTTCTGAATATCTCTTCTTTAATCTTTGCACTTCCGCTACTAGTTTTAGCAATTTAGTTAAAACTATTTAATGTTAAAAAAACACTCATCGTCCTTACAAACACTGGTAATGCGAGGTAAACACAACAGTGTCCTACGTACGGTAATACAAGACGAATGTTTGCGCGCGAGTCGGAGGCCGCCGCAAATCACAGTCAAATCAGATGCGGATTGCCAATACATTTGTGATAGCAATCAAAATACTGAACGAGACCTTATGTGGCCCTTAAACGTTTATCCCTATAGGAATAACGAGCGTCGGATGTTATCTGTTTTTAGAGGGAAAAGCTCAATAAATGTAAAAAAAGCTTTTTAAATAAAGAGCTTATAACGAAAATAAATAGATATTTTAAACTTGGAAGCCACCCAAAAAGCGTAAAACAAAAAGCGACTATAAACATGTGGTTTTACACTGCACTTTCCACACGAACTACACGTAAAATTAATTCAATTTGAACAAATTATTTTACCAAGAAACTTAAAAACAGCATTAGCAATAAGTCGCACACGTTGGTGTGTTAGTTACCCATACCTCGGCGTTTGTGAACAACTTTTCGATTCCTAAACTTAGAAAATAAGATTGGGCCCCGCGTCTACTGGTAATGGCTTTGTTGTGTACTGGCTCCTAGTTTGACGGGTAACTCGAATTCTCTGCTAGGATATTCCCGTGATACTTCCCAAAGCACTACATGTGTCCCATTTCCAATAGTTTAAAACAATTTCATCTCCAATAAAAAGAACATCTGTAGGGAATACCTACTCATTCATCCAAATATAATAAAAGTCTGTTCATAATAATTCCCCCGCCTATTATCATGAGTCGAACAAAGAAAGTTTTGCGCAATAACCAATAATCGTTCCTTAATATCTTTCGCGTAAATGTTTTCCAAGTTCGATCATTATTTTCACCTCAGTTCACCGTTGGACAAAGATTCTTTCATAATTTATTGTCAAAGTGATTTTTTCGTTTTACAAAATGGGACTGTATTATTCATCACAGTTTGAGAACATTAAAGTAGGCATGTTAAAGTAACATTTAGCTAAAGTTCTACGATACAAAGTACTCTATGATTTACGAGTAAAGTTGTGAGGGCGGTGTGACTGAAAAGTCCTCAAAAGTACATAATATGTATTGCACCGGTATCTATCTCCCGTCGGGAAATTTAGACATAAATAAGTAGGTGCTCGTCGTAAATGAAACAGGTTTGACAGTTTGCCGAGATTCAACCCAACTTCGACGTTCTCATTTCTGTCTATAACACAATCCGGACGGGTGCAAGTAACTGGATCCGACTTGGCAACTACCTTGCCTTTTTCTTGTTTACAGCGTTAAACCTCAATTTGTAGCTTTTTATAGACGGTCCTGTTTTTAACCCCCGACACAAAATGAGGCACGTTATAAGTTACTAGACTTTGTGTATCTGTTTCTTGCGTATCTTTCAACCCGATGAAAAGGGTATCTTATGTTTTTTTTTTTCTGTAAAATGTAGTGTAACCTTTTCAGGATAACATCATAATAAGGTTAGTAAAAGGCTTTTTATTTGTGACGCCTGTGGCAATGTATGTCCAAAACAAGTCGGTTCTTCAACGATTTTAGGCGCGGGCCACATAGAAAAGACGTAAGACGCAGACGGGGCGGAGACATAAATATAGTATGTCTCTTCGCCGTCTCTTTTATACAAAATGCAGCGAATATCGCTGAGTGCGAAGTACTAGGTGGGGGTATTGCTATTCGATTGCAGCCAGCTCATGGTGGCGAATAATAGAAGTGCCGATAGCTTTGCCTCAAAGTACATTCAGCTTTGTCAACTGTCAAAAACGCGCTAATCTCAGGAACTACTGGTTCAAATTGAAATATTATTTTTATGTTGGATAGCCCATTTATCGAAGAAAGCTATTAGCTATACAACATCACAGTATGACTAATAGGAGCAGAGCAGCAATGAAAAATGTTGCAAAATCGGGAAAATCTTATTGAGAGCTTCCATGGCGTGCGTTGTCTTACATAATGTTTACATTACGCAAAAATTATGTAATACGGAATTGTTCCTCATAAAACGTTCTAAAATAAAGTCCGCGACAGCATATGTCTATCTTTTAAGATTAACTCACCATAACCTTTTTTAACCGACTTCAAAAAAAGGAGGAGGTTCTCAATTCGTCGGAATCTTTTTTTTTTATGGAAATCAAATTGGTTTTAAAATAAAACATTTTTTGCGACGATGTTTTTATGAACATAATATTAATCCTTACCCAAATAAATACGTTAATCATTACAAGCATTTAATTTTGAATAAAATTGCCCTTGACATCATTTGATTTTAATGAATATCTGACGAGATATCGTAGTTTCTTCAACGGCAGGTGTTGGGGAACAGTCAAAATACGGCGACTCAGATTGTACTTTTTTTTTATAATCGCATTATTCCGTCGCGGCGCGCCGTCATGCACGGTGCCAATAGAAGCGTCCGCGTCGCGATGTAAAACACACAGAAGAGACGGGACGCGGGCGCGACTCATACATTTTCGCCCGTCCGCGACGCGTCCTCGTCTTACGTCTTTTCTATGTGGCCCGCGCCTAATGGCGTATTGTTATTTTTTTGACGGCTGCCTGGTAAAAAAAACAAAGTAAAATCCAACGATGTTAAGTAGATAAATGTTTTTTTTAAAGAAAAGATACAAAGATGGTAACGTAGTTATAATTAGATAATATTTCCACGTGGATACCCTTAGATCTTGTAAACCGTCAGTCTTCAAAATATTTATGGCAATACTCTGTGTTTATATATGATGAAATGAAATTATGTATATTTGCTCAACCATTTACTACAGTTAAAACGAAACTAGTATTTTTAAAGAGTTTGTTGATTTGTTCGTTAAAAGCACAACCAGGTAATATGAACGTCGAAAATAGAATGAACTTCAAAAAAATAATTGAGCACCTATACGACTACGCGTGGCTTTGAAACCAAATATTCTCGTGTCTGTTATTTTTATCATCGAAATTCTAACAGAAAATGTGAAAGTCGTTAAACGAAGCCTGACAATTTTCAGGGTTTTAAAGGAAAAACTTTGGTAATGTATTCAACAATAAAGGATACATCATTGTGAGTGATAAAATCGTTCTGCGACGATATTTCAAGTGGAATGACAGGTGATATGAGTTATATTTGGTTATAATAACTTGGTTTGTGTAGTAGGTTAGTATCTATATGGATAGGTATATGTGGATAGGTGTGGGTATACCAGTGTGCACGGTAGCTACATGTACGCGGCCGCACCTGACCACAAATCAGCGGTAAATCAGATTTCGAACGTCCACGTCCGTGATTGCAGAAACGAATTTGTGTTGTGTTGTGTTATGCCGACAACCACTAACAATGTAACCGCTTACGTCATTCCGACTGCACGGTTTAAATGGCTGCTAACTGATAGTTACGGACTGACTTTAGAGCCGATTTTTCAATTATCAGGTACTGTTTTATCTGAGGGATGCGTTGAAAGCTTTTGTATATAAAATAGTGTTAAAATATCACATTCACAATAATCTATCGAAAACTCAGGCCTTGGTAAATTTTCTTTCTCGTTTAGAAGAGGTCATAATAAAATAAAATCGAACGAAATCGGTCAGTTATAATAATAATAACTCAATAGGTACCTAAATACCTTTATACAAAAAGTAAACGGCGCGTCTGCAAAATGCAAAGCTGAGTAATTAATTCATTCACTTCTAATTCCGTATTGAAAGTGTACAAAAGAAGCACATCAAAGAGTGGTGTGCACAGAACACGAACACAACACTTGTAGCGGGTTTGCATCGCAGAATTTACTCAGGGATTGTTTGCGTTTCATTAACGCCGGTCAACAAGAGACCTTATTTATCTGCTTGTACTTTTAAGACTTTTGTACTAAACTAAATCTTCTTACGCTTAATACCTACATTAAGGATTGCCAATGTAATTACAATCTTGGTAGAGTTTGCAAACTTTCCGCTCTTACTAACCCAAATAAATATGTGGGTCATTTGTTTGCACTAAACTTTATGTAGACACGGAGACGTTTAATTAAATATTAGTTATAGAAACAGTTCCCTAACAGTTTGGTCAACATACTGTGTTATAAATAAATAAATAATGTAGTCTACTCTCAGGAAAGTTGTACGAATACACATAAATCCTTATTACTAAGAGATAAACTAACTGGAGCTAGCTAATTGCTAGTTACGTAAGATAATTCGTGGAAAGTTAGCCAATTAAGAGGGAGCTAATATTTTGTAAATGAGCAACGATCTGTCTCCCAAGTGCCGTTAGCGTCACGCCGACACTTGCATACGTCGAGAATAGTGGGGAGATAGATGGGATCATGGCAGTGGCGGGACGCCGACGTAGCGAATCTGTTCACTGTAATATTTCAAAGCTTAGTTAGTGGCTATATCTATAAGAGCAAGTCAAACACAGAGGTACTGACTTACACGTACACGTGGTTACATTATTTGTTCTGACTACGATCTCGAGTTGTAATACGACGTCTGGTGCCTTAAAACTGTACTATTACTATAGAACAGAAGATTTTGTTTAATTGAACGCGCTAATTTCAGAAACAACTGCTACGTAATGGAAAATTGTTTTAGTGTCGGTTAGCCCATCTATCAAGGAAGGCTATACATTATAATCTATATAATATCACGCTACGACAAATAGGAGCCGAGCAGTGAGTGAAACTGCGGGGAACAACTAGTTTAATGTAAAGTTGCAGTTTTATATGATTAATTGGCTTAGACCGTAGATGATACACTAAATTGCTACGACATGACAAGTAAATCAAAATATAGGGTGTTAAAAAAATAACTGAAGGAATTTTGTGTGCGTACTCAGTATCAATAACCAAAGGGTCAGAGCCCATTCGTCCACTGACATTCGCACCCTGTGCCCACTCGTCCCCTGGAACTTTTGAGGGGCCCATTCGTCCCCTGAAGAATATTTATTTTTATTTATTCTTCTAATATAAGTACATGTACATGTGTATACTGCAGCTTGGTAGTCCTGGTACAGTCGCGCAGAAAAGTGTAAAATAAAAAATCAATGTTAGCAAAACAGAATTAATGTTAGAACGTTCATTATTTTTGTACATTAAAAATTTTTTGAAAAAAAGGGAACCGACTTCAAAATCAAACACAAAAAAACTGTAAAACAACTTTTCTTTCGGAAGTCGGTGGCTTTGTTTTTTATTTCATTGACTATGGCTACCGACTTCCGAAAGAAAAGTTATTTTACAGTGTTTGGTTTTGAAGTCGGTTCCCTTTTTTTTCAAATGTTTTTTTATTTTTCCCTTTTTAGTTTAGATATTCAACAAAAATCTTCTTATAATCGTCGACTTTGAAAATCTACAATCCTAGTAAGCAATAAAAACGGATCAATGCGGGTAATTTCACGAGGTATATGGATACCAAAAATATGGAGAAAAGTGTTCGTTACATTCTGGGGAAGGTTTTAATATATAACAATAATGGTATTGTTATATATTAAAACCTTCCCCAGAATGTAACGAACACTTTTCTGAAAACCGCATCAAAATCGGTTTAGCCAAACGCGAGATAATCACGGAAAAACATGCAATGGTCACTGAAAATCTACAATCCAAGTAAGCAAAAACGAATCCACGCGGGCAACGTCAAGGGATATCTATTAGTGTTATATACTAAAACCTTCTCCAGAATGTAATGAACACTTTGCTGAAAACCGCAACAAATCCGTTCAGCCAAACAAACATACAGACATACATACAGGTCGAACTGAGAACCTACTTTTTTATTTTGAAGTCGGTTAAAAAGGGTGACAACGACTCCACATTGTGCTAAAACGAAACACTTAGAATACAAGAACATAATAACATCCATTAATATGATAAAATAATAATTGCGGATAAAAAATTGCTATACATATTCAGGAGTAAATAATTTAGTTTTGACTTTTTAGTCAAAATATGACTGTAGTATTCATTAATTTTAGTTTTTAAATGTAGTATAGTAGTAGTATATGTATATGTATAGGTTCTTTTTTATTATAATTATATATAGGTAATACAATATCGTTAATTCTGAAAAAAAATCATAAAAGTGTGAACCATAAAGTGAATTACCATCAATAATAATACTTATCATATTCCAGGATTCAAATTCGATTCAATTATATGTCAAAATTATTATTATTATAATATTAACAGTATTGTTTATTTCGTTAGGCGAACTTCATTTCATAAAAGACCCAAGACACATTGAACAGTCTCGTATTCGCAGTCACTTTCAAGAACCAATATGTCACCACCACCACCACCACCAATAGGCAGCCATAACATATAAACAAAACACCTTATCTATTATTTTTGTAACCCCTTTTTTTAACAAGCCATTCGTAGAGAGACAATTTTACATCGTCAGCTTATCGACAGGTTATATTATTATCATGACGAATTATCATTCATCATGGCTCTTTTTTCAATGATCTGTTATGATTTATTAAATTAATTCCGTTAATAAACTGTTCACAAGTGTACTATGTTAACCGTTTCTTATGTAAAATGTAGCTAATTTTATCTCAGGGGACCAATAGGCACCTGAACAGGTGCCGAATCTTTAACTTATATTGTATATATATTAGAGGGGACGAATGGGTACCTTAAAAATAATATTTTTTATTAAAATATTAATTGGTCCCCTACCAGGAGACCAATGGACACCTATATAGGGGCCGAATCCACAACTTTTATGCTGGGGTACGAATTTTAGGGGACGAACGGGCTCTGACCCTAACCAAATAGGTACACTCCAAAAAAAATTTTTTTTTCAATTTTTATTTTCAAAACTTCTTTTTTCAAAGCATTTTTTTTTTGGACTTTTAATAATTATGGCCAATAAAATAAGTTATTTGTAAGTATTTCGATGAATTGCCAGTCCGAAGTCTGCAAAATGTGATGGGAAAGTTGGAGTCAGCTGTGAACGCTACACACGGGTGTGACACGGGTGAACGAACTCAAAAAGCAATCAAATTCATTAATATGGTCAAAAAAAATGCGTGAAAAAATATATTTTTTTGAAACTTTTTTGGAATATACTTGGTTTTTGATACCGAGTACGTACACGAAATTCCTGCAGTTAATTTTTAACACCTTATATACATACAGGGTGATTTGTTATTCGATGCGGTCCTTGAAATGGGTGATACTAGACCTTATTTGCAACAATTTGAACCCCGACAACATGGGGTCTAAACTGACTGGTTTTGGAGATATCGAACTTTAAAGGTTTTTCGAAAAATGTCTACCTCTCCATCATTAAGTGCTTATTGTTAGAAAGTAACGATAGTCACCACTTAGAATTTATACTTCACCCATGTTGTCGGGGTTCAAATTGTTGCAAATGAGGTCTAGTATCACCCATTTCAAGGACCGCATCGAATAACAAATCACCCTGTATATTAGGAATAGGTATACCAACAACAAATTCCTAGAAAAAATTAGATATGTTTGTGTTACAATTTCCCGTTCATCCTTCCATATTTTCATTACATTTGTATAAATATTCAAAACCTCATCATTAGTGGCTCCTTGTTCCCTACCAACACACGATCCTGTTTTCCATGAATGTCGCGATCCATAATGTAGTAGATACACGCAAGGACCTAATGCCTAGTCAGATTTAGCTGCGACAAAACTCCTCTCACATTGCAGTATTTGCGGGAACCATGTTCGTGAATGGAATACAAAAAGGTATAGATTGTACTTACAGCTGCAATTCCTTCCCGGTACTGTTCCACCAAGTGATAGCCATTCGAATTGTGTAACGAGAAGAGCTAGAAATAAATTCTAAACCATTTATGTTGGTAAATGTATGCAGGATATTTGAGCGAAAGTGTCCCTAATTAACATTTAGTGTTACAGCCAATCTAATGCACTGTGGTGTAGGGTAATCCCACCACACCATTTTGTGGTAGAATGACAGTAACGAGCCCTAAAACAGAAACGACGAGTAAAAGTGCACCTAATTAGTAAGCAATCGAATGAAATATAGAAAAGAAAAAACAGAATCTCTCTTGGTGGTATGGATATAATAATAACACAAAAGCTACCAGTGAATTATAAACAATTCTAACTACTACACAAATAGACCGGACTATTGTGGTGCACTTTATTTAAAAGTGGTGCGATATTAAGACTTCCGCACAATGAATGCAATAAGCAAGAAATCTCAACAAAATGATGATTGAAAATGAAAGCAAGGGCGAGTCTTTGTGCCCGCCGGGGCGAGACTACCGGAGAGGACCAACGTAATTGCACCGCTTCACTCCGTTCAATAGAAGTGTACTTACCAGCTTAAGTTTTTGCCCCCAGTTTTTAGTCGGTCTCCAACTAAACCCTCAAGCAAGGCAATAAGTCTATTCAAAAGCCCTATTTAAAGTTTACTCACGACTAATTGTCTCACACAAATGCTAATCTCGAAAATTAACTGCACTTATGCTGGGGTAACTAGGTTAGCTCGGTGCTTCACTAAATTAAACCGACTTTGTATACAATCAACCTGGATGTAAAGAAGGCGCCACAGGTTTGTCTGTATCAAGCTTTATTGTAATTGGATTCGCTGATATGCTTCACTATCGTCTGGATTCTGGGTAGGTATAGCTTCAAAAACGATCAAACATAAATGAATGAGCTATAAGGAAAATTCCCGGAGTGGAACAATGGTTACCGGAATGTGGTTCTTTTTTTCTTTTATGCTAGACTAGGGATGTGAAAACCTGCGGAGCGCGTGCCGTATGTGGCGCGTGAGAGAATATTGTCGGCTAGAATTGACTGCGGGCGGAATATTTTTTTCAACACATTTGCTCGAAAAATGCGTTTACGAAGCCTGTATACATTGTTCGAAAGTTAAAAATTACGCACCATACAACGGAACGTGCGGTAAAATAGGTACTCTCACCTAAGTACCTATTTTACGGCACGCCCCGTTGTATAGCACCGTGCGTTTTCATTACGGTTTTTTTTTAATTTCCATTAAAAAAAAATAAGAACTCCACCAAAGAGTTTCACATTATGAGAATAAACAGTCTGACTGGTCGAACCTCCTTGGAAGCGCTTTTGTTCAATACGTTGTCTCATTTTAATACTAAAGAGTAAATGAGACGAAAGATGTAGTTCTATTTTTCACCACGTGCATGTGGCGCCCTTTGCAAATTCGCGCCATTTTCTTATTAGAAACTTCTAAATAAAGTTTGTTTAATTACATATTGTACTTTTTTCTCGCAAATGTGTTGAAAAACATTGTATGACACACGTGCGGAAATTGGTATTTACAAACTCGTGACTATGGTAAGCCCTCGATTTCATCTCGGGCTTACATTCGTCTACTCGTTTGTAAAAACCAACTTACCGCACTAGTATCATAAATAACTATTTTCGTCTTTTAGTTTCTACCCATATTTTTTATCTGTGTTGAACTTGTTTCAGGTCTCATTTAATTTTGAATGGAGAACAAATCTAGAAGCAAATGTGTGTTTAGTGAAAATTTATACGAAGAAGAGCATTCCTTTCATTGATTCAATTCTATCCTTTTCCCACACACTATTGTCAAAGTCAAATCAAAGTCAAATCATTTATTTCAAATAGGCCATCACAGAGGCACTTTTAAACGTCGAAATATGAAAATTAAGGAAATGGGATGGGAATGGGATGGGATTGAATCTACACCCTGTCTACTTTTCATTTTCATTTCTTCATTCGCGGGACTTCTGGCGTTTATTTTGTGTACATAAATAGTAAACATAATAAATAAACCTCGATGTTTTTCGTTTCAATCCCATATTTAATCCAATACCTATTTTACTTTTGTATATTTTGTTAAGCTCTAAATTCTGGAAACAAAATCCAGGCATTGGATGATCTACTTCAATAAAATATGTACAAAGACAACAAAAAGACCAAAATAAAGACGAAAAAAGTCGAAAAAAAAAAAGTTTAAAGTTGTTAGATGGACTATGAAAACTGTGAAATACCTAGAACCGTACAGATAAATCAATAATTATAAATTCATCTACAACTCCAGCTATTTCCTAGGAAAAAGAATTTATTTCTTCACTGGATTTCCGATACTTAACCAGCACATCACGATTAGGTGCAATTAAATCGGTAATTAAAGGCTGAAGCACATAGAAGACGACGGGGCAGGGGATTTTACCCGGCCAGCGCACACTGATGATGTCAACGGTTTATCGTGACATGCCGACAGATACCCAGGCATCCCGCGGACCCTTTGTAATTATATCTAAATGTTAATTATTCACCATGGTTAATTATTGTACCATTGTATTTACGTTCTACATAATATTATAAAAATGTGGTTTGTGAATGGATATTTTATTACACTTTCACACAAAAACTTACTGAACGAATTTGACTTCATCTCGGTATGACGTTCTCATCGGATAATTAAAAACTTCACGCGGGCAACGCAGCGGGATTAAGCTAGTTTAAAAAAAACAATATTTTTTCGATTCATAAAATTCGATAGAACAAGGAGAGCGTCGCTAGTTAATATTAAATTGTTGAACAATTGCGCCTGACAGTTGTTTACTATAAAATTAGAGGCAAAGTGCCTATCAATGAGTTTGAGGAGTTAAGCATAAAGTTTTGACCGTCGGGACTACCCTTGGAATAATGTCCTGACATATTCTCATGAGAAGCACATCCTATAAAGTTTATTGGGAAGTCACTTATACTTTATATTCGTATGAAGAAGGGATAAAGAGCTCAAAGTAACTTATGAAATACTCCAGGGTAAAGTTATTTGAGACGAGAAATAAAAACAATATTTTTATAACATAGGTACAATTTAAATATGCATGTATTGAATATTATATGTGGAGGTGTTTTTGGCTACAAATTTGGAGACTTAGGGTGCTCCCACAGGGTGGTGTTACTAATACCATTCGCATCGGCTCGGCTCAGACGACGCGAGCCGATGCGAATGGTATTAGTAACACCCTTATTACGTTGACATAAAGGTTTTTTCAACCGGCTTAAGCCGATTCCGCGTCGATAAATGTGGGAGCACCCTTATAGAAGACGATATAATTATGGCCCTGAGACGTGGTCTGCGTCAGCTGGACTTTTAGAAACAGTCACTCTACGAGTAGTTTAGATGGTTAGAAGATATTCGCCGAAAAACCAGAGTCATTTGCAAAAATTTCTAAGGAAGGTGTGCCATATTGTTACATCACACGTTATACGATTTTTTTAACACTTGCACGCTCTTACATTGACAATTATCATGTGAAAACAACTTTATCAAGATGGTATGGTAATACTATAAAGCTGCAGAGTTTGCTTGGTTGAGGGCGCTAATCTCAGGAACAACTGGATCAAATTGAAAAAATATTTTTTTGTGTTGGAAAGACCAGTTATTGAGGAAGTCTCTAGCTAGAATATAGATTATCACGCTACGACAAAATAAAAGCCGAGCAGCGGGGATGAAAACTGATATATATGTATACAGATAGTAACTAATAAAGATGAAATCTCTTATAAATTAATTAGGATACAAAATATTTAATTCCTAAACGTTATTTCAAGTGACAGTTGACAGATGGAGCTCATTGCTTGGTTCGGCGTACTTAGAGGTCTAAGCCCGAAAACCTTTATTCATCAGTGGACAACTTTCAGCTGATGATGATGATTAATGAGGACTGTCTATAAATAAGTAACGTTACTGAAAAATAATTGGGTTTCATTCATATCTATTTGCTCACGCCTTTTCTCATTGTTCACAATTATCAACTTGAATGCGTCTTTTAGACTTCACATGTTGACACGACACTCGTTTGGCAATACAAGTTAACACGAATTAACTTTAATAATTGCCGACCGCATTATAAGGGAGGGTTATCTTAGAGCTGTCTCAGACGGGCCGCCCGCCGCGAGCCGCTTTCTTACCTGATTACGGTATACTCGCCTCCGCCGCCGGGCAATTTAACGTCATAATACCATAAATAATTCAATTGTATGCACCCTGCTGGGCACGAAAACCGACGGGTTTTACTCAGAGCATAATGTAATTTTCTCGTATGAAACTTCACACAAACTGGCGTGGATTTCATGGCTTGTAATTAAACTACAATGTAAAGGAATTGAAAGCATGTAGCGTTCATGTTTAAGGCTCAGGATTCATAAAAATGTTGATTTTGTCGGCTGTGTTAATAGCGCTTTGGAATTATATCAACAAGTTACAATTCCGTTTTAGAATTTTCTCACGTAAACTTTATAAATTTTACATATTATATTATTAATAATAATAATATTATTTCTACCTAATATTAAATGTATAGGGAAATATTTTTCTCTGAGCACAAAGGTAGGAACAAAAAAGGTTCGTTACCTGACCCTACCTAGTTACCTGATTTTTCTGTTCATGTCTCCTCTTGTTACATAGTTATCCTTAAAACAAGCCTTGTATAACATAGAATTAATTATAGTACGACAACCCCTATAGAATTTGTAGAAAACATTCCCCTAAACGAATGATTCCCCCAGCACTTATCATTACAATGACAATCACTTTTATCAAAAGATTGACAAAACAAGCTCGAAACTCGTTGAAATCTGAACTTTAAATTAATAAACATAGGCCCATTGAAGACAATGGAGACAGCTGTTGTCATTGTCGCAAAAGTATTTGCTTTTGTTCTTAAGGTGACTATTCAAGCAGGGAAAGATAAAAATTACGAACTCCGAGGTGCTTCGTGGCGTTTTTATCAAAGAAGAAAACAAAGGGTTGTTTAATGACGGTATTAGTGGAAAGTTCACGATAAATTCGGGGTCGTTAGGGGTTCTTTGTCACTGTTGTATTGTGTCGTGAGTCAAGTACTGGCGACCGTTCCATTGGAAAACCTAATTAAATGTGAATTTTAAAATTTAGTTCACCCCGCTTACCTAGATCTAAATGTATTTTAAGGACCTTTTTATTTTTCGGACCGCTTTCAATTAATTATTCACTTGTCTTTTTAAATTAACGTAATGAAAATTTTAAGTCTGTAGGAAAGGTAGGTCGTTATTTCGACAAATTAGGCTATAAATTTTGTTAATATTTTCTATATTCAAAGTATTTAACCAGAGAAAGACCCAGCCTTTAAACCTTGTAACGTAAAAAGTTTTCAAAATGCGCAGAAACTGCCTAAAATCACTGAACAATGCAAATGAAGTGAATTGCAAAGATATTTAGAAAAAAATGACGATCCACTAAAATAGACATTCGTGCCAATAGAACAGGAAATTCAAAAAGCTATTTATTTTCACTTTTAGAACAGTGCGTATTAGACGCCCACACAAGTCATTAATGGCACGTTGACACAAGTCTGAACGCTTTTAACTCATTGATATTATATTAAATTAAATATAGAACAGAATTCTATTTCCAGACGCTATTTTCCAAAGTTACGTATCAAAGGCAAATAAAGTAAAGTATTTCGTTAAAGTAAAGTAGGTAAAACAAGCATAGTAGACAGAATCCGTTGAATCTAGTAATGAAAGCCAAAGGATATTTACTGAGGAACCCTAAATGAAGTATGATGTAGGTAAAACAAGGATAGATTTAGATTTAAAATTTAGAACGAAAACTAAAAAAATCATAATCAAATATATTCGAACCAAAAAAGGAGATCACTACTTAATATAACTAAGAATAGCCCGAGCAAAGGTAGGTACCAAGAGTCCAAAATTGTGTAGGAGGTACTCGAAGTCATAGATAAAATAAGGCTAATGCCTAAACATGTACGAAGGCAGCTACCTAAATACCACAATCCATTAGCAGAGACTGTTATTACTTTGCGGCGCGGCGGTCCGACAAGACTGACGTTTGCACCGCCATCCTACTAAAGGCATCTTCGTGAATGTAGTTCATATACCGCTAGCCTTTTTTGTGCCTCGCAAATGGAATTAAAACTCGAAAACACGTGATTATATTTGATTTCTAATTACCGAGTCTCTTGAAAAGCTTTTTTTTTAATACAACGGTATCCATGTAAAAAACCTTTTAGAGACTAAATGTGTTTGCTACTCTTTAAGCTACTAACACTTTGCTAATTGCTACGATGCGCTGTATTTAAAATACTTGGGTATCTCTCAGTTTAAACAAGTAAATAAGTAGTTATGTACAACAGCTCGCCTTTACCTAACCACTGTTAAATTCAAAACGTAAACATCACCGAAGTAACAATTACGGGGGAATTGGCCCACTTTAGGTTAGAGCAAAGAGTTCGAAATACTTATTAAGGTTGTAAGTAGCGATTACGGTACCCGGTGAACATCCCTAGTGTATTAAGCACAACAATAAATAGGTAACCTTTGTTGTTTTACTTAATTCGCGCTTACTATGTTGAGCGGGTGGTCACGAAGTTAATCTGTACTATTAAAGCCTGGAAACAAACTGTTTGCACGCATCCTTTTACGATATTATAATATTTAGTTTAAACGATCCATTTTCATTGTTTTATGACATTAATATTAATAGGAGAAACATACTTAAATACGTCTTTTTTTCCTTGGGGGTATGCACTATAATCCTTACGTACTCTTTCATCAGAGTCATAAAAGTACGCCGGTAAAATTGCCAGATATAAAATAGATTAAGTATATCACTAAATAGACACAGATGACTTTAGTAGCGAGCAAAGCAGTAACTAAACGACTTTGGCCCCACATTTCTCAATGGCTCTTCGCTTAAAATGAGGCTCTTGTTTTTCTAGGTCCTGGCAAATTGTTAGGACAAAAATCTCTAGTAATGTTAATTAGCTGGGAACTTCACAACTGCAAAGGCCCGTGCTGGTATTCGGTATAAAAACATTTTTGGAGCTTTCATTATTTGAACAGATTTTTTTGCTGATAAAGCATGATGATACTATCAACTAAAAAAATACACGTAAACCGACATACTACGCCTAGACACTGATGTTTAATTATATGCTCAATTGCACATATTATTATTATTATTCTTTATTGTGCACAAAATTTACAATAAAAACCAAACTTAAAATAACATTCACAAAGGTGAGCTTATCTCTTTAAAGAGATCTCTTCCAGCCAACCTGTAAAACTGTTTTGAGATGATGATACACGGGGACAAGTCAGTACACATATGAAATATCAAAGACTAGGCGCTAAGCTGATCGCACATTTGTCAGCATCGGACGTGCCGTACACACCGCATTTTAAAGTTCGATGTATGAATTCATTTCTGAAATCGGAAAATACTGATGACGTCATAATGTCATACAAAGGGCGCGTGTGGCTTTAGTCTTAGTAGAGAAGAGCTGTCAAAAAAAATGCGAGCAGACGCGTATCGTATTGGTTGCGGTACTACTTGGCAGTTGTTGTTGGGTTTTCTACAACATTTTTATATCGAAAATAAAAACATGAATGTAGTAATTTGAAATTTTACTCTACGTCGCGCACTTGTGCTAGCGCCTCAGATTCATTGGTAAAACACGCTCTTAGTCTCTGGTAGAATTTTAGTCAACTGTGAAATAGCTCCTGATTAAGGCACCCAAATATAGTTTATATCATACTCTGTGTATTATACAATCAACATAATCTATGTTGATTGTAAAGTTGATGTTAGCAAACAATCGTGTTATCCAATTAACTATGCAACCACATCGAGATTGTCACACCTTGTATTAAGTATTATTAACTGGTGTTGCTATATCAGCACGCGTAGTATGGCGATTCTATCTCTATTCTACGAAGAAAAGACAAAGTTATTTCATCGTTATTTCTAAACAAATTGACTGTTTTTTTGCACAAATATGACACCATTCGTACACTATTGAAGAATAGAACGTTTATTTTCTATATTTTTTACATTACCATGCTTAAAACGCTAAAATTATTTCTACGTTCTGTCATTTTGTCTATTCTTCCGTCGACAAAACCCCTTTCTACGGCGCCATGCTACGCCTGCAAGTACCTAATGAACAGAGTGACAACACCAACTTCCTAGTATCAATATTTTACTTCGTAATTTTCACATCATATGACTGGAATCGTTAAAGAAATCAAGTCTCGTTTGAAATTTTCCCTCGTAATGTTAAATAAATATTTAAAGTTATAATATATCCGAGTAAACCTTACGTTTAAAAAATTGACCATGTTTGAAATTCTAAGAAGAGAAACCCAAAACACACTGTTTCGACGTGAAAGACAGAAACTGATGAAATACTTTCGTAAAATTAAAATGGTGACTTCAAAAAGATAACTACATAATCATATTGTAGGAGTATATTAACAACATCTTTTCCAAACAGGAAAATGTCCTTTCAGTGTACCTACCTTCACATTTTCTTAACGAGCAGTTTCATTAATTTGTAAAAGTTTTTAGGGTTCCGTACGTCCGAATACAAAAACGGAACCCTTATAGGATCACTCGTGTGTCCGTCTGTCTGTCGACGTAAATTTTGAAAAAAATGCAGAAATTAGTTTTCTACTTATAGATTATAGGAAAACCTATAAGAAGTCCATATCTGTTTATGGGAGGTAATTTTTGGGGGGGGGAAGGGGAAAATTAAAAAAAAATATTTGAAAACTGCATCGTGTGACATATCAAATGAAAGGTATTGTTGAGACAAACTTAATTGTATTTTTTTTTGTAATTTTAAAATGAATGGTTTCCAAGTTATTCAAAAAAAATAGACGAAGCTTGACCATTCCCCCCCCCTTATCTCCGAAACTACTGCACCTAAAATTTTGAAAAAAATACAGTAATTAGTTTTCTACTTATAGATTATAGGAAAACCTATAAGAAGTCCATATCTGTATATGGGAGGTAATTTTTGGGGGGGGAAGGGGAAAATTAAAAAAAATAATTTGAAAGCTGCATCGTGTGACATATCAAATGAAAGGTATTGTTGAGACAAACTTAATTGTATTTTTTTTTGTAATTTTAAAATAAATGGTTTCCAAGTTATTAAAAAAAAATAGACGAAGCTTGACCATTCCCCCCCCCTTATCTCCGAAACTACTGAACCTAAAATTTTGAAAAAAATACAGGAATTAGTTTTCTACTTATAGATTATAGGATAACCTATAAGAAGTCCATATCTGTATATGGGAGGTAATTTTTGGGGGGGAAGGGGAAAATTAAAAAAAAAATGAAAACTGCGTCGTGTGACATATCAAATGAAAGGTCTTGTTGAGACAATCTTAAATATACTTTTTTTGTAATTTTAAAATAAATAGTTTCCAAGTTATTCAAGAAAATAGACGAAATTTGACCATTCCCCCCCTTATCTCCGAAACTACAGAACCTAATTTTTTTTTTAAATACAGAAATTAGTTTTCTACTTATACATTATAGGAAAACCTATAAGAAGTCCATGATATTAAAATAACATGGTAAATCACTCAATATTGTGCGTACCAATTTGGGTCAGATTTAAAAAAAAACGTGATAGTTAACATCGTACGGAACCCTCTTCACGCGAGTCCAACTCGCACTTGGCCGGTTTTTTTTTCTAATATTCTCTTCATTAGCGACGACGCGCGACGTCGGTTACTGCGCATAATAGGACCAGCATGCAATATGTAACCGATATTTCCGAAGCTTTGCCCCTTTGCAGCCCGCTCGCCCGCTCGCCACTTATGACCTACATTACTCCCTACGCTAAATAATAACGAACAGCTTTTATCAGTGGATATTAATAAATAACAAGTTGATTCATTAATATACAGGGTGTAAGAGACATCGACGCACAAACGGATACCATGTCATGGCATGATTCTGGACGCCCGCGCCCCCATGTTGGAATTTTTCGTCGGTTTTTCTCTATTTTTTTATGTTTGTTTTTTTTTTTATAGTGAGACGCGCTTAAAGTACCTATTACAGGTACTGTGGTACTGTACACAGTATTTAGGTATACGACGACCTTTAATTATAAACATCTAAGAAGACATCATTTCTAGTTTTATTTACATTGCTACTTTTAGTGGAAGTAGCGAATTAATTACTTTTTTATTAAAAATCTCATTGGGTTAGGTAAGAATAACGATTATGAACAATGAATAATGAGTATAAAGTAAAAAAAAAACTTATTTTTTTTTAAATTTAGAAAATTAGGAAAAAACCGACGAAATATTCCAACACGGGGAGAATCATGTCCTGGACCCATGGTATCCGTTTGTGCGTCGATGTCTCTTACACCCTGTATACCTAATAACTGTATAAACAAAGTTTTCAGTTCTAGAGCTGAAGTTTAATCTCGCCAATTAGTCCTCCCACACCCTGGGTTGAGTGGAAGCGCCTTGTTAGTTAACACTATTTGGCCCCGTCCGTTAGCTGACAGCTTCATGAACCGAGCATGGCCGACGAGTCCAGTTGGGTCTAGTTCTTGATCAGACGGCGAGACACGCTTCCGAATTGATTTTTCTGATGGTTTGAGCAGTTTCAGACCAACGTATTTTATTGTGTGGATAAATATGCTAATATCGGCTAACGGGTAACCGGGTAATGGTAACGGCTCATGGGTTTTGGGTTTCTGAAGTATAGCAAAACCCATAAGTTGTGTGTGTGTGTGCCAAAGGCGCGCCTATACATATACATAATATAATATGCATTTTTCCTTGCTTAAGAAAATATAAGCATAAATGCGAAAATACTCGCTCAAAGTTGTTATTGTTGTAGTGTAGAATTTATTTATTTTTGTCATTTTACACAAAATAATTAAGAGAAACCGTATCTGCACATGTAATTTGCAAGTACTTGTATGAAATTAAATAATCTGCTCATCATTGATGGCACTTCGCCGTAATTAAAATTGATGAATGCAATTTTAATAGGCTCCAAACAATTGTATTGTGAATAATTGTATGCTGAGTTAAGCGCTTTATCTAGCTTTTATTACAAGCATTGCAGTCACATTTACCTCGCTAGACATTTTCCAAATACCTATGTTGATCGGTCTTCCAGTCTAATCGAATGCAGCTGAATCAGTATTTAACTTGGAGCGACTGCCTATCCAACCTCTACAACCTAGTTTATCAACTGATTATATACGATTCGATGCCCCTTGCCAAGATTACTTGTCATTTTTTTTTAGCTTGGTAAAATCATCAAATGAGTCCTCCCACCCCGGGCAGGGCGGGAGGGACTGTCGGACTCGTACTGACTAAAATCCACGGTATCCTTCAATAGCCCTTTGTGTTCCGGGGTCACGGTAATGAGATAAGTCCCGCGACCCCGGCAGCTTTGGCCCTCTAGAGGGCCCCCGTCATCATTCTGACACTCTTTGAGGCGCGCGTGGAACACAACGCGCCGTCGACCCGGGCATGGTCCATGGTCGGGTGGCGAGTTGCCCTTTACTCGCCGCCCGCATACCCGCGCCTACGGTGGCCGGAGATCGTCTGCCGACGTCCGACGCCGTGGGCGTCTATCACTGCGGCTGGGGTGGAGGGAGGACACTGTACTCTCCCTCAAAGATTACCTGTCTTGGTCTTCAAACTGCAACGTTAGTGATAAGCCATGGAAGGCGCTTAGTCGCGAATGATCAATAGTCAGTCAGTAACTTTTGAGGCGAGAGGTATCGCTATTTATTTATTTATTTATTTATTTATTTATTTATAAAGGTACAGTTACAGAATACAGAGTAGTTATAGTTAAGATTAGTTATCATGATACCATTTTTAAATCTGCACTCCAATTACTACTGTACACAGCACTTAAGATTTATACATCTTCATAAAGAGGTTAGTAAGAAAAAATACAAAAAAGATAATAATTAAAGAGTTAAGTAACAAACAATATTATAGCAACACTAAATAAGTAGGTACGTATACAGTTTATCTATTGGGGTGTAAACAAATTACGTAAGGATCCCATAAAACTGCCGTGACTATGCGCAAATATATCAACATGAGAACATATATCATTATATTGTCTACACATTCGGAATAATGGGTTATTATGGGATACATTATTATTGCATGTTGGTATTCGAAACAGCTGCGGAGCGCGCACAGATCGAGTAGGTACCCTGAAGTGCAACTGATTTAGGAGAGTGCCATTAAATGAGCCATTACAAATCTTATAAAAGGTGGACATATCGCTCATCCATCTCCTTTTATCCAATCCAACCATGTTGAAATGACGAAGTCGAGCTTCGTATTCGGGTATTTTACGCCGTAAGCCGTATTTCGTACTTAAACTTCTGACAAACCGCCTCTGAACAGATTCTATTCGGTCTACGTGAGTTTTATATATTGGAGCCCACACAGATGCGCAATATTCAACAATACTCCTAACTAAAGTACAGTATAGAGTTATCAGTGAAATAGCTTGTCTAAAAGGTTTTGTATTCCGGAGCACGAAAGATAACATACGGTTAGCCCTATTGCAAACCTGATCATAATGTGGCCTGAAAGACATGGTCGAATCAAAGATTACACCCAAGTCACGAATTTCTTTTACCCTGTCTATTACAATGCCCTTGATGTGATAGTTGTAATTGAGTGGTGTTTTCATTTTAGTAAATGATATAACTTGGCACTTTTTTATGTTTAGCGACATAAGATTCTCATCACACCATTTGACAATGGTATTAATATCCGATTGAAGAGCGTCACAGTCTTGGTGGTCGGAGATACGTCTGAAGATTTTAATATCGTCAGCGTAGGCTAAACATTCACTGTCTATTTGAGCAAGTAAATCATTTACAAATATTAGGAACAATAGAGGCCCAAGATTTGAGCCTTGTGGGACGCCTGAAGTCGCCAAAAATGGGACAGATTCATACCCACTAAGTGCAACAAGTTGAGTTCGGTTCAACAGATAGGATGTGAGCCACCTATACAGATTCCCATGTATTCCGGCATCTTGGGCCTTCGCGAGTAAAGCAGAATGGTCGACACGATCAAACGCTTTGGAAAAATCTGTATAGATAGAGTCCACTTGCTGTTTGCAATTAAATGATTCGCATATATAGGTTGTGTAACATAGTAGGTTAGAATTAGTCGATCTGCCCGTGATAAACCCATGTTGACGGGGATTCAATAAATGAGTGACATGATTATATATGTGTCTATAAACAAAGCCTTCGAATATTTTTGCAAACCAGTTTAATATACTAATTGGTCTATAATTAGAAACGTCACTTTTATCACCAGATTTATAGATCGGAGTGATCTTAGCTATTTTCCACAAATCAGGAAATACTCCCTCTCTGAGAGATTTGTTGAAAATTATTGATAGCGGGGTTACAAGGCCTTTTGCACACAATCGTACAAAGATGGGAGGTATACCGTCAAAGCCACCATTCTTTGTCAAATCCACGTTTTTTAACTTTTGCAAAATATCCTCATCAGCTATATACAGAGGACCAATGGTGTAGTTTGAAGTTTGCTTTGAAGTTGGACAGTAATTTGCAGTTGCATTGTGGCAGTAAACCGATGAAAAATAATTTGCAAATAGATTGGCAATATCACTGCCCGTGGTGCAAACGCTATCCTTATAATAAACGCATCCAGGAATGCTGTTAGTAACACGTTTGCTTTTCGTGTAGCGCCAAAAAGCCTTTACATTAACTCTAAGATCACATTCGATTTGATCAATATACTTTCTGAAGCATTGATTTATGACTATCTTAACTCGAGCTCTAAGCGTAGAAAACATGTCGTAATCTCTGGGATTTCCATAACGCTTGAACTTAGTATGGGCTTTGTTTTTGGATGCAAGTAACTTAATTAAATCCTTAGAAAACCAGGTGGGATACTTGTTATTAGAAATTTTAGTTGTAGGGGTATATTTTTCAATAATTGAGTTAATTTTATTATAAAAAAATTGAACAAAATCGTTACATCCAAGCTCCAATGCGTGTTTCTCCCAATCAATATTTTCTAGGTCCCTATTACAGCTCTCATAATTTGTTTTACGGAAACACAATTTTTTAAGTGATGTATTATGTGTCAGTGTAGTGGCATCAGTTCTCAATACAAGTTCGAAAGGTGGATGATGCAAGTCAATGCGACTAATTGGCAATGTAGGCGTCGCTCTCAGCACATCAGGGCAATCAGTAAAAACTAAATCAAGTATGCGGTCATTGTGGTTCCGTGTAAAATTGAGTTGCCGTATCGTTGTCGAATGAAAGAGCTCGTGCAGTGATTTAGACTTTTCGCAGCTATAGTTTAAAGGGCATCCTGTTTCATTCGACCAATTGACATCCCCAAGATTATAATCACCCAGAACACAGGTAATGTGATCCGGTAAACTACTGAATACGGTGTGGCATTTGCTGAAATGGGCACAAACGACATCCGTAGGCAAATATTCAGGAAGGTAAGCAACACATAGATTAATGATACGAGAACCATTCACCCTTAGTTGTATCCATAGATCTTCCAAGTATTCAGAAAACCATTCATTTTTTACTGAAATTTGAAGCTGTTTCGAATACGCTATAAGTACACCTCCACCGTGGCTCTTACCATACCGAGCACGAAACCTAGCATCTCGATCTCTGCGCACCACACAATATCTGTCATCAAATAATTCAGAAGATAATATCGTTTCATCAAGCCAAGTCTCGCACAGGCAAATCAAGTCAAAATTATTACCTAAAACAGTATTATATATTTCTATCGTTTTGCTTTTCATACCTCTTATGTTTTGATAATATATTGACAAAGACATCATTGTGTTAATATATTATTTTAAGATTAGAACCACTTAAAAAAAAAAAAAAAAATACATTAAATTATTAACATATGAGAGTGAGGCTCTCTTTATTTTTAATCAGTATGTACCTGCTTTCGAGTGCTTTCCTCACAAAAATACGTCCATTTTTTACCCAAACAAATTTATATCCCAGCTCTTTTGCCTTCTTACGCGCTGCGGCATGCAAGGATTTATTAGATGGAGACAGATGCTCCGCCACGTACACCGGTACCCTTTCACCTGCTATTCCTAGCAGCGCAGAGTTAAGTTTATTAGTAGGATTAGACTTATTATATCTATGCACTGCAGAATAAAAGTCATCACGTTTTCTAACACAACTGAACTTAGCGACAATAGTGCGAGGATACTTGCTTTCTTTGTCCAATCTTGCAACTCTGGTGCACTTCACAACATCACCCTCCTGCAGTTCGTAACCCACGACTTTAGAGCATTGATTGAGGAGACTGGGCAAGTTTTCGTTGTGGTGTTCGGGAACGCCTTGTATCTCTAAGTTGTTTTCCCGTAAATGTTGTTCCAGATTATTGAGACGATCGGATAATTCAGCCACAGTGGTTTTTAGGGTGGTGTTTTCTTTTGATAAGAATGCATTATCCTTGACCAAAGTTTCAACCATGATCTTCATTTTATCATACATATCACTCAAGAAGTCCACTGATTTCTTGTATCCAGAAATCTCGTCTTTAATTGAAGATAGCTCGGTTTTCAGAACACACGAAATCATTGCAGGCAGCTCAGACTTCAACGCTCCAAGGACTTTATCGCTTACTGCAGAAATAAATGCATCATCTCTATTGGGCGTGGCGCAGCTAACAGAACACGGGCTGCACTCAGGTGTTTTTTGGCTGTTTTCATCTTGTTTCTTCCTAAAAGTAACGTTGTCCAAATCGACGGTTGCAACCGGTGATTTACATGGGCTTGCATCACCCTCCCTAACGTTCCGCACTGGTGTATTAGTGTTCCCGAGCTTTGGTTGTTTACTCCTACATTCATGGCAGGTCCACTTGATTTTCTGCTCGTTGCTCATACCAGCATAGATCTTCTTGTCGAGGATATTCGCGCAAGGAAGATCATAATGTTTACAGCACTTACTGCACTTCAGACACTCTCGACTATCAACAACACTCTTACAACCAGCACAGGTAAGGCCCACCGACGCCATCTGTGTGTAGATGCGCCAAGCAGCAGCAGATTAACGTTAGTCGTTAGTCGGATTCACAAAGTGAGATGTCCAAGTGTTTATCGCAAGAAATAACAGATGTCGCCCTGCAAGCACTCCAAATGTACCACGTCGAATGGGAGTATTAATTTCACCGCGCAGCGTCACCAACCTGACGGCGTGATGGCTACGGCAGTCGCTTGTGAAACCGCAACCCCTGGTTCGAATCCTCGTGCGCTTCGATGGCACTTTTTCACAATTGTATTTACAAGTTTGATATTTCAAACAATTCTCACCAACTTGTCTGCAGTCAGGACGACCAGCAGCAGCTAAGGGGTGTTTCTTGTGATTTAGTATCTCGCCCTCGCCGCCCACTGGGAGGAGTTCTTCATAAGAATCGCACAGGAAAAAACGAGAGGCACCGATTTTAGGAATTAACCAATCACTAATTATAATTATTAAATTTAGAGCAAATTCAAAAACTAAAATGACACACGTCCACTCTCAATGAAGCCAGAAGAAAGGATGATTAACGATAAGACCGCCGTTGTACCCTTAAAATTATAAATTTTGTAAGTTTGTATTCATTTTGGTGTACAATAAAGCATATTCTATTCTATTCTATTCTATTCCACCTCAGACAACGGCACCATCGGCTACCTGTAAGCTGAGGTGACGGCTAATCGATGCCACTGGCGCTTGTAGTCTTCACTAGGACCGTATGCCCGCGTCCTCCATCTTGTCGGACTCCGGCACTAAACAGGTTTTACTGTGTTGTTGGGGTGAGGTCGCTCCATTTTAGGTTTCATCTTTGACTCTGGGCTAGATTGAGAAAGAGCAAATCTACAGCAAAAAAGATAACCTAAGGCGCGGGCCGCATAGAAAAGACGTAAGACGCAGACGGGGCGGAGACATATGTCTCTTTGGCGTCTCTTTCATACAAAATGTATAAAAGCGTCGCGAACGTGAACACACAGAAGAGACGCGTCGCGGGCGCGACTCTTATACATTTTCGCCCGTTCGCGACGCGTCCTCGTCTTACGTCCTTTCTATGTGGCCCTAACATACAGAAGAGACGGGGCGCGGGCGCGACTCTCATACATTTTCAAAAGTCCGCGACGCGTCCTCGTCTTAATTATGTCTTTTCTATGTGGCCCGCGCCTTAAATAAACATCGCGTAGATGTCTTCTAGGAATCCGATTTATTACTAAATTACCCTTAATTTGGTAATAAATGGGATTCGCAGAAGACACCTACGCGATGTTTTGAAATATTTTCCGAACGTTTTTAAAACAAAATGTTCAAGCGTTGGTGGCGACCTGAAAAAGGGAGGTACCTATATGGAAACGAGATAAAAAATGATGGAACCCGTGGAATTTATTCAATGAAATTAATATATGCGTGCTTTGGAACATCTTCTTCAATTTTCATAACGACAGTAAAAACCTTTGCAGCGCCTTAAGTAGATAGAAGCGGGTATAATGAAAAGCTATTCATTTATTCATAACTCTCAAAGTCGTAACTTGTTTAAACGAGGAACAAAAAGCCGTTTTGTAGGTAAATGAAAACAATGGGAGCTAGTGGTTACGGTTGCAAATCAAATTACAACTTTTACATTACGCGGCTGGTTCCTAGATTCATTCAACACATAAACTTGTGAGGCCTTTTGCACTTAAAACTTCCTCCGGGGAAAACTGTGCGGTCACATTATATCGTTGAACGAATTGTTATTGTTTCTGAAGGGAACTTTAACCGCTGCGGATTAAATTCAGCCGAAGTGGCTCGTCGGCTTTCATTGTCATAAACTGCGCCAACATGTCATCTCAATGTGTCCTATATTTTTTTTGTTAGACTATTCCAATTTACGTGTTTTATTCGTACGAAATAAAATTTCCGTTGGAGTCGTGAAGTATTGAGCTTTACTGTTATTTTTATTTGGATTATTAAATTAATAATCTTTTGAGGACCTTTCAATATTTTTATAGACTCTTTTCCTTCAACGAATGTACAAGTAAAGTTGTGTTGAAAATGTATCAAGTGAACGGTGTACCGAAATGTATCATATTTGTGAATATTAAGATTCAATAACACTGATTTATTTATCTGTATGTGCCAAGAGTCGGGTAGTAGCCAACAAAAGTTCTTTGTCTCACGGAAATCCATTTTCCTTCAGTTTCCGCACCCTCTCTTTTTATATATGTTACTCGTACATTCACAGAAATCCAAGTATCATGCCCTGAATGTAGGCACATACTCGTATATACCTACGTTATGCTAAACCATGCATTAGGTTCATTCATAATTATGTAGTTTTTTCATTAAATCCCATTTAATTTTCAGAGGCATCGCGCTATAAATTATTCATCACATCTGTTTTAAATGCAAATTTTATAAGCAATGTTCGAAGCCAATTTTGAAGATAAACTCGTGAAAACATATCCTACGTTACTATGTTTCTTTTCACATGAGGGAATTCAAAACAACCATTAATGTTACTCAGGGTAATCATGAATATTCCATTGGAAACCCTTTCACGAGATAGCCTTACACGAACCGCTTTTAAAAAATAATTCTAAATAATTAATGTTTCAGAGGAATTTTATAATGGGTAGTTTACGATCACACCGGTCGTATTAAAAGTTACAAAGAAGTTCTCGATTTATAATTTGTTTGATAATCAAGATGGGCACAGTGAAATATCCCGCTGTGATATCGCCTTACAAAACAAAAAGAAAGTCAAAAGTGGAAAATAAAACGTGAGCCTTTATAGAAGTTGTGGAAACGGAAAGTTTTCCAATTGATAATAATTTCCATTGTGATGCAACACAAAGGGGAACAGGAAAGTATGAAGTTCTGAAATAAATTCTTAATTTAAGAGCTGACTGAACGCTATCTGAAAGGAAAGTCGGGATTAGAAGAACAAAGACTACGGCTCAGCTCACTGTAGAGCTTAATTTTTTGTTGACTTCTGTTTCGCTCTTTGCTGTTTGCAGAAATTGGACTCGCTAACTTCGTTAAAGAACTTTTCGATGAGTACTTACTACAACTGAAATAATAGGATTCAACGCTAATGTGTTACTACCAATACTATTTCATGGAAATATCAATCCAAATAATCCCGGAAAAGCATCGTAGATATGCAATAAAAAGTTCACATCAAATAAATCGTAAATCCTTAACAGTCCATTCATAAATCACAACGAAACGCTTCGACTTTAATTGGACATGAATAAATCAAGAAACACTTAATTACGTTTACGAACTAAAATGTAGAAGGGAGAATTTTCAAATAACACGAAACAGGTAAATCGGGGTTTCGTCGAGTACTTTGCATACAAGTCCCGCAGTCCGACATCACATATGTAGCGAGCGACGAAGAAAAACCAACAGGACTGGACAAATTGGTTGGATGTCCGCAATTTATTCCACTTATCATAAAAAAAGCTATTCACCTTACAAAAAGGTAAGGGGTGTAGTTTTTGAGTGTTTGGGGGTGCATGGTGCGGAAGCGGTGGGGCTCGTAAATCCTTGTTGTTCCGTTCCGCCGCGCCGCCGCCGGTACCCGATTACATTCTAATTCCGACGTACAACTACTTGCAGATCGCGGTCCGCCTATAAATACAGCCAATTAACTCGTAATGATGTCATGCGTGGGACTAGTGGTTAACACTAGTTTGAATAAAGATTCCAAGACTTTTAACGTTATGTAAAGACAATCACTGTTTCTTTTTTTACTACCTTTTTTGATATACCTTTTTCTATTATTAGACCTTCTCAAACAAAGAAACTAATGTCAAGCTTTGGAGGAGATTTCATGAACTCAATTTTGTTATATGAGTACCTATTAATTCAATTTGTCGATATCGTGTATATTTTATTTCAAGACTCTCTCTTTCTATTTAAAATGATCTTGCTAGCTCGATGGAATGGACTTAAATGTTTTTTTTATGGACTAAGCATTTCTTAAATGTAAGTGTGTAATGTAATGTTTTTGAAAGATTCACCGCAGAAATCTGCACAAAGGGAAGAGTGGAATGTTATGGGGAGACCTTTGCCCAGCATTGGGACATAGGTTAAATTTTTGTCAATTTAACACGTTGACAGTCTCGTCTATTTTGGATAATCTCGCGGTATGTCCAAAAGTTTTTATTTTTATAAACATCTTTGTTCATTTGTCCCTAGAAAATAATAACTCTAGGTCACACGTCTAGCCCAGAAAACGTAGTTCAGTTGCCTTTGGCGAATGCATTACATGTAATGCACGGACAGTTAACGTGCTAGTGTAACGGATACTCTACTCTTACTTTAAGACTAAAACGTAGAGATAAAATCAGGACAAGTTATTCAGGTATTACGAATAATGATAGTAGAAAAATTAATCAAATTAAACCCTTCCAAAATATAGCTGGTTTCAGTAGCACAATATTTATCCAATATCATATAATCCAATATTATCTGCGGACTGAACGAGTATGTTAACGGGATTACAATTTTAAATCCTACTCATTATATTTTTAATTCTCTTCGGGTATCAAGGATAGATTTAAATGTAAAACATATGGATTTATTACTGTTCTAATTGTTTGTAGTGTTTTGCGTATATGCTCGAATTTTAGTCAAAAATAAAACTATTATTGTGATTACTAAACATGTATTACTAAAATAAAATTTGTTTTGAAAGAGAAACGTAACAACTTACAAAAAAAAAACTTGCTCTCTAATTAATTAATCCATGAATAATTTGAAAAACCAGCAAGGCTAGACATTTATTTAACCTTAACATTTAAATAATTAAATTTCAAAGCCTTTATTTTTAATGTTTGCTAACATGTTATTTTATTCAACTAAATATACCTCAGTACTTAAATTTTCAGCATCATAATTTAATTTAAATTTATTACGGTCCATATAGACTTTACATCATTGGTTATGAAGTCGAACTGTCATTAACATTAACACACACCAGTCATTAACATTACAACATTGAAGCAGTCAGATTTGCACCTAATTTGTAAACAGGGGAAAGGTCAGCGGACCGTTTGGTCATCTTAATAATTTATAGCCATGCAAATTACACATCCGTCCTGTAGGCCATACAAACGTACCACGTCTCGGCATAACTGAGTACTTAAGTGCTATACAACCTTAACATGTATGAAGATTTTGCTACGGCGTAGCTGTAGTTTTGGCGTAGCGATCTACGGCGTAACTTTTTCGTAGCGACTACGAGGAGCTGTGTCTACGAAGTTGTACGAAATAATTTTAAGTCTGTTTTTCTCCCCTTCACAATACTTTAAAAAATGAGGCATACTATTTGATATTTAGTAACAGTATCTATTCTGGGATAGAAAATTAAATATTTACAAGAGCTTATTGTGGGCTTAGTTGAAGTAAAGTTAAATATATGCTGATGGAATATAGATCAAGGTTTCACGTTTTCACGTAATCACGTAATGTACCCCTACTTTAGATACACAGTTAAGTCAGCCAAGCCTAGCTATCTATCTAGTATTTTAATTTAACTAAAAAGGCGTTACACTGTTCAGTTGAAGAATAATTTGTCAGTTTTAATCATCATAATGGACCAACTTTACCGCCCTAATCATGTCTAATTATTTACACAAATTCTCAAAATGACTGAATGGCGGTACCGCTTACGCTTACCCCCTCATAATGTTGCCGCTTAAAACTTTGCTCAAGCAACGACGATAAAGGAACGTGAATGACACACGTACATACACAAGTACTGGAATTAAGTACAGCGGTACGAAAGAGCCTCGTTTACACGAATTAAAATAATCCTCTCGACAAATCACTAACACATTCAAAGAGTACACGAGATGATGCTACATAAAACGTACAGAAATGTATGGACGTTAAAAGGGTGTATTCTGGTTACTGTAATTAACATACCGCTGACGAAAACCCTTTTTCTTTCGATTGACGAGATGGCTGGGATTAAAATCGAGAAACGTTTTTAATATAGATTTTCAAAGGCTGTGCTTAGATTTAGATGGAACAATTGGATAGGTCCAATCTAAATTGTCTTTTACGGATATTTTAGCAATTTAGTTAATGAGAAACTTTATTCTATTTCAATGGAAGTCATTTTTAACCGATTCTAAAAAGGAAGGAGGTTCTCAATTCGGATGTTTATATATATTTTTTTATGTTTGTTCGGGCATAACTCCGTCGCTTGCCGACCGATTTGAAAAAATCTTTTTTTGTTGGAAAGGGTATACTCGTAAGTATTCGTACTTCCCAAATGATCCCATGAAAATTTTATCGAAATCAGACTAGCGGTTTTTTATAGTAAGTGCTATTTCTTTTGGAGACGATTATGAGTATTTAACAGAGCTTAGAAGTATCTAGCATACAGCATGGCTATAAAGCACCTATTAAAGTTTTAAGTTAAATATGTAGGTACTCGTATTATAACGAAAGTGAGTTTTTGATTATTTGTTTGTTACGCTCTCATGTCTACACAGGTAAACACAGGACCGATTTTGATAAGTTTTGGTATAGACATGACATAGATAGGACCCTGCAGACGGTAATATGGGTATGGCGAACGAAGCCGCGGGCTGCAGCTAATACAATATAAAATAAAAATGTACCAGTTAACCCTTTTACATTTGAATAATAAAAGTGCATCGTTTTCATTGTCAATACAAATAAAAAATCGTTTCTATTAAAGAACAAAAGCGCCTTTCACTCTCGTATGGCTGCACAAAGTTACCTCGCCAACGGTTCAGTAAAAAGCGACAAGTGTGAAATCGCCTTTCAAGCATGATCGCATTTCCATATAATCACTATTGGACTATCAGAACCCTCGATTCTCCGAGCCAGCTGTTACATTTTCTCATTTACTACTATCCACATGGAGTAGATTAGCTAGGTAACGGTACTAACTACTTATTCGAGTGCCTAAGCTTACACCTAGGTACCTATGTTCCTATGCACTGAGCACGGAATATAAACAAAAACTATCGTCATTTGTTTTTTTGTGTAAAAAAAAATTATATGGAATAGCAAATCCATGTAAATAATTTGGTCTTAATAACTTCTTCTTTTGAAAGTCGGCGTAACTGCTTCCCTTTCATAGAGGCCTGATTTGCTGAGTTCCAACAGCGAACACGAAACATTTTAAGCTCCTTATATCGTGTACCTGTACCTACTATCCCACTGCTGGGCAAAGGACCCTACATTATGGGCATTATACTGTCTTTAACTAATAAACATCTTAACAAATTATCGATCTATTTGTTAGGAATTAGTTGGCTTATAGACTTAAATAATAAGCGATTTGTTCCGTCAACCAATTGAATCTTGTCCAATTGACTAATTATTATCTATGTAATAGGCATTGTTCTGTGATAATAAGTGAATTAAGCATCAATTACAGCGGGTGTCTATATACTGATTAATTACTATCCGGTGTATAATGTACCTGTGTCCTGTGACACGGTAATTTCACCCATTGTGCGGTCCACTACGTACATTGATACATCGAATGTGATATGGCACCTGTAATTAGGTTTCAGAGCAGTGAAACGTGGTGGCCCAGGGGTTATGTTCCCGTTTTACGAGTTGTAGATCATAGACTCAATACTTTTAGATCATAGACTCAATACTTTCATTGTGCGCACAGATAAGGAGTGGAATTCCCTGCCGGGGTCCTTCTCTCTTCGCGTCTTGTGAATAGGTTAGGAGGCAAACGTGCTTCGATCACGGCTCGACCACAACATCGCTTACCATCAGGCCAGATAGTGGTCAAACGCGAGCCTGACGCACTTCTTTGAATTATGAAACATGAATTATGAGAAATTATGAAAAACATTGTGAAGAAACAGACATGTCTATCGACCGAGAATTCAAAGGTATGTGACAATCATCAACACATAACGGGCCCGAGGAAAAGTTCCACTCCCTCCTCTTTTAGAGAGAAGGCTGTGTCAAAAAATGTAGGCTCATCAATGATATTATAAGTCATAGATATGTTATATACGTACAAAACAACAGAAAAAAGCGTACCGCGCAGAGAGGCAGCACACATACACACACTTTTTATTCACACACATTACATTTCACTACAAGTAAAAAGGATAGCTTGATAAAACCAATATGAAAAAAAGGGACAGCTAGATGGTGAGGCTCTCTCTTTTATCTCACTCGCACTCTCACTCGCACTCTTTCTTTTACGACGCCATATTATAGAAACGTAATGTTTTATTTGTGAAAATATTAAGATAAATAATAAATTTACGAATGATAAGTGATTCTTTGACTTTTAGAAGTCTTGCTTGTATAATTTGTACAATATCTCATCACACACGACGGCATTTTCGGTGGTTTTGAGTCACTTTTACTTTTGATTCACTCTGTAGTACGTGAAGTGCATCCGTTGTCGCTGGCAACGTCGGACTGAGGTCAAGGTTTGTGAATCAACCACATTTGAGCGCGTCTGTTTTTGAGCGCGTATAACGTATCTACACCTTTTTTACTTATAATATCATTGAGGCTCATTATACGAATTCCTACATTGCGTAGAATCAGCTTGCTGAAGTGGGCCAGCCATGTCTGTTGACGAACAGACGGTCGATGAAGCAGATATGTGCTAACGTAGTGTAGGACGCCCTGCGGCAAGATGGTTCGATGATTTGAAGAATATGGCTGGCAGCGGATGGATGCGGGCTGCCCAGGACCGGAAGGGTTGGCGCTCTTTGAGGGAGGCTTACGTTCAGTGGACGTATAGGACGAATAGGCTAATTATATGTCAATTACAAATTAAGTCTCAGATCCACTGCCAAACAACTTAATAGAATTCGGAACTTTTCCTTCTTTTCCGATTTATTTTAGATATCTAACGTTGGATACCATTTTATGATTGCAAAAGTGTAAATTGCATTCGTTATCGCAAATCCGTCAATCCTGCCGATTCGCTTAACTAATCACGACTGACTGCGCACTGTGAAGCTTCTCTTCTCATTTCATTATTAGGTAGGTATTCCTTGCACAGAATAAAAGTTAGGTATTTCTGTCCAGTTATGGAACCAGTAGGTCATGCATAATGTCCAGATTTTGTCGGCACTGTATTGACAAGGCCGGCAAAACCTGGAGAATTAAAAAAAACTGTCACAATAAGAAAAAAAGTAAAAACAAGTGCGAGTTGGACTCGCCCATGAAGGGTTCCGTAGTAGCAAGCATAGATTAGGGATATAATTATATTGAGATTAGTAAGCAATATACACAAACAATAAAAATAACTTTGTTTTTCATAGTGTTTGTATGAATGGCAAAGTTATATTTGCGGTTTTTTAAAATGTACTATATCTCAAAAACTGCTAACTGTATCTCATCCAAACCAATTTCCGTTAGAAGTTTTTGTTGAGGTCTACATTATATATTTTTTTTTTAGTTTTATCATTCTCTCATTTTAGAAGTTACAGGGGGGGGACACACATTTTACCACTTTGGAAGTGTAAAAATTTTCGCCCTCTCTTAAGGGCATGGAACGTGTGAACAGCACCATAAATATTAGTTCCCTTTTTCCCCTTATCCTATGAGTGTCGCTTCAGTATTTACATAGGTTTATTATCAGAAAAAATCACTAATGACCAATTTTAATTTTTTGATAGACTTTGCATTCCCTGGTTTGGCTTCTTTACATAGAGTTAGTTTTAATAAAAACATGAAATAATAATATAAATATCTCAAGGGGGTCCTTAGTGATAATCTATGAAACTAGGGTCCATGTCTGTAATCTATGGTCTTGTAGAACTGTCATATGTCAATGTCAATAAAAATAAAATCCCTCTTCACGTGTGTGTCGTACAGAAAAGTTATTTTAATTTAAAACCTCGTAAATCCACACGATATTTCAAAAGGTTATCGGCCCAGACATAGCATACGGCCTAATAATCGTGCTGGATTAGTTGTTTTATCAAGAAACGCTGCGGTCAAGCGGCAAAACGTCGGTCAGCTCGGGGCTCCGGTGGCGGTCGGCGGTTTGGTCGGTAAAGGCCAATAAATCAATAAAGCACGTGAGACGGGTGATTGCGGTAAAGCAACAATAATACGGCGATGGATTCCGTCGGAAATATGGCTTCAGGACAAAGCTATCAGCAGCTTCAAGGTGTTGAAAACTGGACAGCGTGGTGTTTCAAAATACGAGTCCTCCTAAGAGCTATGGATCTGTTAGACGTCGTTGAAGGCACATTCGAGGCTAAAGAAGATCAGGTGAAATGGATGCAGAAAGATGCGAAAGCTCAAGGTATGTTGGTAACAAGCATATCTGAAAAGGTGATACCACAAATATTAGGCTGCAAAACCTCAAAAGAAATTTGGGATAAGCTAAATACAATATTTGAACAGCGAGGCGAGCTGTCTGTGCATATACTACAGCAGAAGTTCTTTTCAATGAAATTTGAAGAGAAAGAAAGCGTATCAGAGTTTCTGGGGCGGTTCGAGTCTCTCCTGAGTAAACTGAAGAATCTCAACGCTGAAGTGAGTCAAACTATGGCCATCACAAAGATAACTTCATCTCTCCCATCACAATTCCAGCACTTTGTGTCAGCGTGGGAGTCGGTGCCAGCAGAAAAAAGGACCATGGACGAGCTAGCGGCGAGATTACTGATAGAAGAGCAACGTGCTTCAACCAAAAACAAAGAAGATGAGTCATCTGCATTCGTACACAAGTCTACAAGAAAATGCTATCGGTGCGGCAAAGTAGGACATCTGAAAAAGGACTGCAAATCAAAAAGTAAAGGTACAATAATTAATAATACTAATTGTAATTTTTGTAAGAAGAATAATCATAAAAGTTCAGATTGTTGGTTTAAAAATAAAAATGAGAAAAGTCAAAATGTAAACAAAAGAAATCAAAGCAATGCATTCTCTGTGTTCGAGCTATCATCATTGTTTTACAGTCAATTAGAAAGTGATAATTGTTGGGTAATGGATAGTGGAGCTTCAGAGCACATGTGTCATGATTATAATATGTTTATAGACTATAAAAAACTAGAATGTCCTAGATCAATAGTTATTGGAGACGGCAAAATCATACAAGCCATTGGTATTGGAGTTATTTCTTTAGAAGCATTTACAGGTAAACAATGGATAAATACAACATTAAATAACGTTCTACATGTTCCTAGCATCAAGATGAATCTATTTTCAGCAAGTTCAACTACAGATAGAGGTTATGTTTTAACAATTACTAGTAAAATGTGTTATTTCAGGAAAAATAACAATAACAGTGTTTGTGCACTAGCATATAGGAAAAATAACTTGTTTATAATGAAGTTTAGGTCTAATAAAGTTCAAAATGCTTGTGTTGGTAAATCAAGTGACAGTTTGTCTGTATGGCATGATAAAATGTGTCACCAAGATATTGAACAGGTGAAAAGCATGTTAAATAAATGTGATATAGATTTCAGTGTTAGTAAACAAGAGGAAATAACATGTGAGCCATGTCTTTTGGGTAAGTTACATAAGAAACCATTTCCCATAAGTATAAATAGGGCAGACAAGCCCGGTCAATGTTTACATATGGATTTATGCGGACCAATGGAGACGGTGTCATTAGGTGGATCCAGGTACTATCTACTCATAAAGGATGACTTTTCAAAGTATAGAACGGTTTATTTTCTGAAAAATAAGTTTGAAACATTTGATAAAATTAAAACCTTTTTAAATTTTGTTACTAAAAACTTAGAATATAAAATTGAAATAATAAGATCAGATTGTGGTTCAGAATTTATGAACAAAGAGGTGAAGTCTCTCTTAGATCATTTAGGTATTGTACATCAAAATAGTGCTCCGTACACACCGCAACAAAACGGTTGCATAGAACGTGAAATGCGTACAATAACTGAAGCGGCTAGAACAATATTATTATCAAGTAATTTAGATAAGTCTTTATGGGCTGAAGCTGTCAATACAGCTGTTTACGTTATAAACAGAACTGGTAAAAGTAGGATTAAAAATGTAACTCCATATGAGCTCTGGTATAAAAAGGGATTATATGATATAAATAATTTAAAAGTGTTTGGTTCAAAGGTAGGTGTACACATTCCAGATCATTATCGCAAAAAATGGGATAGCAAAGCTGAAATAGGATACTTTGTAGGTTATAGTGAAACAACAAAAGGTTTTAGAATTTATTTTCCCCATAAAAATGATGTTTTGATTAAAAGAGAGGTAACATTTCTGAAAGGCAATTTTAGTAGTCAAAAGCTAGGTAATATTTTTCAAGATCATAATAATATAACCCCATTATTATTAAAAGAAGAAATAAATAATAAAGAGGATGAAATAAGAGAAGAATATCACAGTTTTAATGAGGAAGGTGAAGAAGATGTAACACAGTTATCAGATCTTGATGAAAATACAGAAGTACAAACAGAGGAAATTCTAAATTCAGAAGAAACATCCGAGTCAGAAGAAGAAGAGGCAGAAGAAACACCTCAAGTATCAACACATTCACGGAGAGGCAGAGTAATAAAGAAACCATCAAGGCTGAATGACTACGATACAAACCTTCTATCCATCGGTACAGAGCCAGCTACTCTTGAGGAAGCGCTTGACTCTGAAGAAAAGGAAGAGTGGAAGATTGCTATGAAGACTGAGCTAGATACTCTGATAGAAAATAACACATGGACAGAAGTAAATAGCGTACCAGAGGGGAATAAAGTAATTTCTAGTAAATGGGTTTTTAAAGTTAAACAAGTAGGTACTAATAAAGTTTATAAAGCTAGGTTAGTGGCAAGAGGCTTTGAACAGTCTGATTGTGATTTAGAAGTATATTCTCCTGTGGCTAAATTGCCTACTTTTAGAGTTTTTATAGCAGTTGCAAATAAACTTCAACTTCCAGTTCATCAGATGGATGTTGTAGGTGCTTTTTTACATGGTGACATAAATGAGAGTGTATACATAAAGTTACCAAGCGGTGAAACTTGCAAGTTAAATAAATCATTGTATGGTTTGAAAAAGTCTCCTAAATATTGGAATAACAAGTTTGATGACTTCATGAGTAAAGAAAATTTCAGTAAATCTAAAAATGATCATTGCTTATATTTCAGAAAGGTAAATGAATGTATGCTATACGTTTTGCTGTTTGTTGATGATGTTCTTATGTTTTGCACTGAAAACAAGGTTTTGGAAGATTTTAAAAGCGAGCTAAGCAGTAACTTTAAAATGAAAGACTTAGGTTTAGCCAAATGTTACTTGGGTATCGATATTGATCAAAAGAAAGGTACAACGGTAATTAGTCAGAAAACATATCTTACTAAAGTTTTAGAGCATTACAATATGTCAGATTGCAAACCAGTTTCTACTCCAATAGACCAAAACTTTAAGTTTGAAATACTAAAAAGGGAAAAATCAGAAAGTCCAGAAATAGAGAAAAAGTGTAGACAACTCGTAGGCAGTTTAATGTATGCAGTTTGTGGCACAAGACCAGATCTATGTGTATCAGTTTGTTTCCTCAGCAGGTACCAACACTGTGCTAGTATTATGTTGTACAAGGCATTGAAACGTATTCTAAGGTATATAAAAGGTACATTAAATTACTCTTTGGTATATAATAGCACATCCACAGAATTGCAAGGCTTTGTTGATGCAGATTGGGCCGGTGACACACAAGATAGAAAATCTACCACTGGTTATTTGTTTAAAATATTCGATTGTACTGTAGTATGGTGTTGTAAAAAACGACTTAGTGTGTCATTATCCTCCACTGAGTCTGAATATATTGCATTAAGTATGGCTATTTCAGAAGCATGTTGGCTGAAAAACTTGTTGTGTGACTTTGATGTTGTCGGTAATGAAGTGATCTTGTATGAAGACAATCAGTCAGCAATAAAACTTGTTTATAATAATGAAAATAATAAAAGATTAAAGCACTTGGATATTAGGTATCACTTCATTATGGACAAAATAAAGGATAAGTGTATTTCAGTAAAGTATATTAAAACACAGGATAATTTAGCTGATTTATTAACTAAGCCATTGGGAAAAACTGTTTTTGAGAAGTTTGTTAAGTTAATTTTTTAAGAATATAGGCTATGCACATAATCTATGTAACGTTGGTTATGCATTTTTAGTTAAATTCTTTTAAAAATAAAGGAGTAAGTTTGAATGTGTCATTAAAAAATGCATCACTAACAATCTAGTACTAATTAGCTTAATGTTTATGTTTTAAACAGGGAAAACGGGAAAATATTATGTTGAGGGGTGGTGTAAAAATTTTCGCCCTCTCTTAAGGGCATGGAACGTGTGAACAGCACCATAAATATTAGTTCCCTTTTTCCCCTTATCCTATGAGTGTCGCTTCAGTATTTACATAGGTTTATTATCAGAAAAAATCACTAATGACCAATTTTAATTTTTTGATAGACTTTGCATTCCCTGGTTTGGCTTCTTTACATAGAGTTAGTTTTAATAAAAACATGAAATAATAATATAAATATCTCAAGGGGGTCCTTAGTGATAATCTATGAAACTAGGGTCCATGTCTGTAATCTATGGTCTTGTAGAACTGTCATATGTCAATGTCAATAAAAATAAAATCCCTCTTCACGTGTGTGTCGTACAGAAAAGTTATTTTAATTTAAAACCTCGTAAATCCACACGATATTTCAAAAGGAAGTGTCTCTCGTGCAAACTGTTCAGTTTAGAAAATAGTGAGATTAGTAACCTCAATATATTTTTTAAAGACCAATCCATACCTAGATACCCCACACGTATGGGTTTGGTGAAAATTTTTTTTTTTGAGTTTCGGTTCTAAGTATGGGGGGCACCCCCAAAATTTGTTTTGTTTTTATTTTTGTGTGAAAATCCTAATGCGGTTTACATGATACATCTACCTACCAAGTTTCAACAGGATAGCTCTTATACTTTTCACAAAAAGTGGCTGTGACATACGGACGGACAGACAGACAGACATGACAAATCTATAAGGGTTCCGTTTTTGCCATTTGGCTACGGAACCCTAAAAACTGCCATTTGCAGCCCTGGAACAAAGAGCATGTAAAGGAACAGAATGGTTTTTAGTCAGTAATAATCAGACATCCATTTTACTTCATCCAGGGCACGAGGACTCATTTGATAACCTCTACGCCACAAAAAAGTCTAATAAGCAATAAACTACATTATTTCTACTTAAAGGTACCGTATAATTGTCTATATTAGAAATAGAAGTGTATTTTAGTCCTCCTACAGACAACCTTACTTACACACACACTAAACACGTGGGCCTTCGACATTAGATATACCTAAGCTTTTGCGGGTAAATTGCCATGCGATTCAATCGCTTGTGCACAAGTCAATTAATATTGAACTCAATTAAACTCACATATAGTATTTAATCGGTATGAAACAAGCTTTTCGCTTTATTTTAACTCGATTATTTGTCATAATATCATAACACAACATGACGCCTGTATTCCCCGAAGGATAAGGCAGAGGTGAAGGTAACTTTAGTACGCAAGTACACCGACATTTCGTCAGTTATATTTAAATTCCATATTATATGTATGAAAATCTTATCTGAAGCAAAAAATACGTAGGTTTCTTATTGCTTACAAATGAGAGCAAAACAAACACAGTAGGTACGAATAAGTATTTGCTGAAAGCAGAAACTACGCAAATAGATACCGATAGCAGCGCCAGTCAATGTTTAACCACAGGTCGATCCAATATAGGCTAAAGATAAAAGCATAGAGTTACCTACCTAAATGGAACCACACAAACAAACACCTATCTATCGAACACATACAAACAACCAATGACTAAGCGTAACCATGATAATGGAGCGAAACCAAAAAGAATCCTGAACGGACATAATATTTGCATTAGCACTTATTCAAAGTCGTTCGCCACTCAACCCTGCTACCCTCACAACGCCACAATAAAAGTTACGATTACCCGCGACCGTACGATATCTCGTAGGCAGTTCACAAAACGGATATCGGAGTGGTACACCATGGACAAAGTAAACTCTCCCACTTTGTTTGCTTTTAATTAACCAATAGTCAACAAACGGCTTTGCCCCATACACTTTTCATGAAACAATTTTGCTGCACTTTATAACGGCTGTTTGCTTAATGTAACACGCGTAAATTAGTTACGGTACTTTGCAGTCTGAAAGTATCGATTAAAATTCTCGTTTAACCGCTATTGATGATACAGCAAAGGGCGTTTGACGGACAATAATAATTGCTTCTTCAATCAATTCGATTCACTGCGAATGATGAATCGATGTTATTACATTGCGAAAAGGCCTATTGGAAGCATTTTAATGTAATTACACGAAACAGGTAAGTGAGAAGCTACATGCTCTGGAACTCATTAAGCTTAATAAGATTGCTTCGTTAAATGAATGCGTAGGTAAGCATCTCTATACAATGTTTGCACAAGTCCTTCAGCGTACTCCGGGAAAGCGAATGTTTATTTTTTTAAATAAGCAGGTAAGGGTCTGTTTCCCTTGTGTCTTTTTGAACCTTTTGATAAATACATGTTTTATCTTTTTTGCTGTAATATCTAAGCGTATTATGAGCATGTAATACAGACATCTAAATGTATCTCCAGCTAAATATGTAAGTGCTGGGTGTAAAAAGTGCGTGCGTAATAATAGTTTCTAGCCCATCACGCGAACCGTTCAAAGTTTTACGACTTGCGCAGGTTTTTTCTTCCACTTCCTCGTACATTCTTTATGACTTTCCTTTCATTCCCAAAATTATTAACATGGAAGTTTATGAATATACCATCGTCGAAGGGTATCCCCAAAGAAATATTAGACGGAAAGAGATCGCGTCGCCGCCGTTGTCGGTAAATAAGAATAGCGACAGGTAGCTTGACTTACATGCTTTCTACATGTAGACTGTATGTATAAATCTGATCGTTAACTTTTCCATGTGCATGCAAGATTTACTTGAAAAGAGTTTACATTTGAGTCCTTCGAAATATTCAGAAGTAGTTCTGGGTCACCCCAGAACAGTTTTGTCACCACAAGAACTGTGGATATAAATAGAATTAGAAATGCAGATAGGTAGCTACGAACTGCAGGACTAGCTTATTGGTACCTGCATTTGATTGGGAAAAATGGAACGATAGGTAGGACACTTCAATAGAGCTGCAGAATTTAATCAACGACCGACAAAAAATAACTCCCTCTTTCCAGAATGAAACTTTTAATATAAGAACCCATTCAAATGTGTTTTATAATCTGCATCAATAGTTAATTTACTAGATATTGAGTTTAATACCCAGTGGACGCTGTCAAGAGGTCGGCGGCGAATGGCGCTCCGCCCACCGTCGCCGTTTTATGAAGATTCAACTTTCAACTGAAAAAGTTAAATGGCGCGGAATAAAGCATCGGTAACAGAAAATGGACGACAATCCTCATTTCCTTGTTCTATATTCTGATTAAAGAACTTTGATATTAATATTTAAGAATTATGTGTCTGCGAGTCGTGGGTTTTGTGAATATTAAGAGTGATTTTAATGTATATTTTTATGAGCATTAAAATGGCCTTTATAGACCAGGGTCGATAATTTTTGAAACCAAAAAAAAATATAGTAGGATGAAACCCATTACAAAAGGAGGATATGATAAAAATGAAAGGAAAAATAAATTACGGTCGATTCGAGATCGAGAAGTGGGAGGGGGTAAGATTTTAAGGGTAAAAAATGGTTTATCTTGATTTCCGGCAAAACTTCAAGTCCTATGGAAAAAAGTTAAATGGCAAAGTTGTAGGTAATGAAAAGATCTACAACTTTTGTATTTTCAATTTTTTCACATGACCTCAAAATTAAGGTGAAAAACAGTGGCGGATTTACCAATAGGCTAAGTAGGCTGGAGCCTAGGGCGGCAGATTTAGAGGGGCGGCAAATTTATCCCAAATAATAAAAAAAAACTTATTATTATATGTATACCATTACGTTCGTAATCCTACCTACAAATAAGACTAGCTGTGCCCGCGACTTCGTTTGCGTGGATGTCGGAACTTAACAATGTATTTTTAGTACGAAGCGCTGTTGGAGGATACAGATACAAATAATTTTTAACCGACTTCCAAAAGGAGGAGGTTCTCAATTCGGATTTTTTTTTATGCTTGTTCGGGCATAACTCCGTCGTTTCCCAACCGATTTAAAAATTCTTGTTGGAAAGGGTATGCTTTCCGAATGGTCCCATTAAAATTTCATCGAAATCGGACTAGCACTTTTTGAAAAATCAACAAAAACCTAAAAAGTTTTCAACATTGTCTACACCGATTACTCCGAGGTTTCTGGTCCGATTTCGTTGATTCTTATTTCTTTCTTCTTTCTGTTCGATACAGTATATCGATATAGTACATTTGGTCCCATAAAAGTTTAATTTAGTATGGTGCATTAGTTTTTATTTTTAGCTCATTGTGTACATACATGGGTGATGTTATTACCGGTGCTACGCGAATCACAAAATTTTAGTGCACATGGAAGAAAATTATGTATTTGACAATAATTTGGGTTGAATATTTAAACGAAAAAGGATAAAATAAACAACTTAAAAAAATGTAACCGACTTCAAAAAGAACCACAATAAAGTTCAAAATAACCTACAAAAAAACTTTTCTTTGATATGATACAAAAAATAAAGTCACCGACTTTCGAAAGAAGAGTTTTTTGTAGGTTATTTTGAACTTTTTTGTGGTTCTTTATGAAGTCGGTTACATTTTTTTTGAAAAAGTTATTTTTATCCTTTTCTTAGCGTCATAAAATCGTCAAACGAGTCCTCTCACCCAGAGTTCCGGGATCATGGTAGCTCGTAAGTCCCACGACCCCGGCAGGCTTTGTGGCGCGCGTAGAACACAACGGGCCGTCGACCCGGGCATTGTCCATGATCGAGCAGCGAGTCGCCCTATACTCGCCGCCCGCATGCCCGCGCCTGTTGGCCGGAGATCGTCCTGCGACGTCCGTCACCGTAGGCGTCTACCACTGCGGCTGGGTCGTGAGGTAGACGCTGTCCTCTCCCTCACGTGTCCCGCCTCCTCCTTCGCTAGCATGACTGCTTCGCAGAAGGAGGCGACCGCTTCCCACTCTATCTCGCCCCGCAGCATGGCGTCGACCAATGCCGGGCGCGAGAGGTCGCCGCCTATCACCGTCTTGAGGACATGGCGATTCTCTGCCTAAGCTGGGCAATGCTCCACCGTGTCCTCCGGGCGATCCTCGCAGTGGTGACACCCAGGCGTTTCCTTCTTCCCCATCCGACACAGGTACCTCCCAAAACTTCCGTGTCCGGTGAGGCCTTGTGTCAGGTAGTTAGTCAGGACGCCGTGACGCCTATCCAGTCACTCCTCAAAGAGAGGTCTTACCGCCGCGATTGAGGCGTGCCCGAACCTTGGTTGCGATAGTCGTTCCCTCCATACCGCCCTGAGATCGCGCCGGAGCTCTTCCCGCCTCGCCTCGACTTGTCGAGGCAGCGAGGATTCGCCGGCAGTGCTTCTTTATAAAAAACATAGTCGGACGGCAAGCTACCCACTACTCCCCGACCACAAGCGGCTGGAATATGTACCGCGATTTCCGACGTCCTGGGCGTCTTCAGCGGTGGCTGAGGTGAGAGGTAGAGGATGCCCTTTCCCTCACGCGTTCCAACTGCTCCCGTTCCCCTAGCCTGTTGCCGAATTCCTGAGGTACCCCCCGAAACAACCGTGCCCGGGAGGACTTCGGACTTCGTCAGGCTGAAGGTGCGGACGCCGTAGCGCCTCTCCAACCACTCTTCAAAGGGCGATCTTACCGCCGCAATTATGACATGCCCAGGCAGTGATTATTTTGTTGTGGCATTATTTTGAAACTATGATATCTCCTAAGATATTCATTAAAATCAAACGATGACAAGGTCTATTTTGTTCAAAATTAAATGCTTGTGATGATTAACGTATTTATTTTGATAAGGATTAATATCATGTTAATGAAAATACATTCGCAAATAATGCATTATTTTAAAACAAATTTGATTTCCATAAAAAAGGTTATAGTGACTTAACCTTAAAAGATAAATATATGCTCTCGCGGACTTCATTTTAGAATATTTCACGAAGAATACCGAAGAACCGTTTGCGTAGCACACGCAATGGAAGCTCTCGAAAAGGAATACATTTACCCAATTTTGAAACATTTCTCATTGCTGCGCTCCTATTAGAGATAGCGTGATGTTATATAGCCTATAGCCTTCCTCGATAATTGGACTATGCAACACAAAAAGAATTTTTCAATTCCAACGTACTGGTTGGAATTGAAAAATTTAGCGCGTTCAACCAACCAAACAAACAAACTCTTCTGCTTTATAATATTAGCATAGAGTACTGAATGCCACTGTAAAATATAGGTATCTACTTAAGCGATCATGAATTTAAAAAATATTCCAATAGCGTTTCAATATTAATTTCAATTTAAATTTGGTAACTTATTATAATAATGATATTTAACGTGTAATAAGTTTCAACATTTATTTTCTACTAGGTAAGTATGTATTTGCGTAGTAGTTAACTAAACTAACGTATTGAATTTCAAAAGTCAGTAGGGGCGGCAAAAATTGAATAGCCTACTAGCGGCAAATTTGTAAATCCGCCACTGGTGAAAAATTCAAATAACTAAGTTTTTGGTTTTTTATTTTTATCTTTTTCAAAAATGTTTTTTTTTTCTACAAAATTTGGTGAAAACTTACCTTATTATGTCCCAAATACACTGTAATTTAGGAGAGGAGATGACAGCACTGTAATTATTTGATTTAAAATATTTATTTTTTCGCCTTATTTTAACTTTCAAAAAAGCACCCTAATTTTCAATCGAAAATTCTCGCGTAAAAATATCAGCTTTTTTTAAAAAAATTGGGGGCTTTTTGTTCGTTGAAATTTATACTTTCTGATGGTGTAAAAAAAATATACATTACTATAGAAAATCTTCTCAGAAAATGCAAAAATTTTTTTATTCGATATGTACAATTTCATCAAAAAAATGTGAATGCTGCAATTTTTTTAGTTAAAAAGTTTATTTATTAAATTCGAATTACATTCATGTCATAGAAAATCTCATAAAATATAAATATACATGTCGTCAATCGTACTATTGAATTTAGATACTTAATTCTGATTACGATATCATTAAAGGTTATGTTACGTTAAACATACTATACACCGTGTTCCGGACGATATACATAAACTTCGACCAGATGTTCAAACCACGGAAGTAAGCATTTTTCATTATGGACACATTAATAAATTCTTATTTTTTATTTTTTGTATTGTACCCGATATGCATGCCTCTTTATCCGAATTGGCAACGTCATTCATAACATTTGGCGGGCTGAAACAAATGAAATGCAAATAGTATTTGATAGATTTCAAATTAAGATACTTTCTCACTGCATAGCTCAATTAAATTTCATTAAATGAAATTACAAATATCTTTGTAACGAAGCCTTTTTAAGTACTACTTCCTTTGTTGGATTTGATTTGTAAAAGCCATAGAAGTATTTGCTAAAGTTTATGGATAACGTGAAGAACACGGTGTATACGAAAGAAAATATTACTATTTTTTATTTTAAATTTGATTAATATAGATTAAAATACAGATAGTATTTACCTTGCTATGTAGATTCCAAACGATTCTTTCAATTAAGTAAATTTCTCACAATTCTCTTAGAGTAAGTAACTCAGCCTGCACGTGTATTTTTATTTAAAAACGATGTTGTACACTGCTCTGTATCTCGAATACTGTGTAACGGTTTTACAGCTGCTACGAAATAGTAGTTACGAGTATGAAGTAAGGCCCAGACCCTCCTAGGTCCGTCCCCACTTCTCCACCTTACAAAGGGCTAAAATTTACCGTAGGTCACTCAGGTCGGTCGCGGGACTTATCTCATTACCGTGACCCCGGAACACAAAGGGCTATTGAAGGACACCATGGATTTTAGTCAGTACGAGTCTGACAGTCCCTCCCGCCCTGCCCGGGGTGGGAGGACTCATTTGATAATTTTACCACGCTAAAAAAAAAAAGGTCACTCAAGTCAGGCACGCCGCAATCGCGGCGGTAGACCCCTCTTTGAGGAGTGGCTGCGGCGTCACGGCGTCCAGACTTACCGCATGACGCAGGTCCTCTCCGGACACGGAAGTTTCGGTAGGTGTCAGAGCACCGCTGTGTCCTCTCGGCGGCGATAGGCGGCATTGGTCGAGGCCATGCTGCGGGGCGAGACGGAGTGGGAAGCGGTCGCCTCCTTCTGCGAAGCAGCCATGCTCGTGAAGGAGGAGGCGGGCCGCGTGAGGCAGAGGATGGCGTCCTCCCTCCACCCCAGCCGCAGTGGTAGACGCCCACGGCGTCGGACGTCGGCAGACGATCTCCGGCCACCGTAGGCGCGGGTATGCGGGCGGTGAGCAATGGGCGATTCGCTGTCCGACCATGGACCATGCCCGGGTCGACGGCGCGTTGTGTTCCACGCGCGCCTCAAGGAGTGTCAGCATGATGACGGGGCCCCCCTCTAGAGGGCCAACGCCTGCCGGGGTCGCGGGACTTATTTCATTACCGTGACCCCGGAACATAAAGGGCTTTTGAAGGCCACCGTGGATTGTAGTCAGTAAAGGTCACTCAGGTATTTCAATTATCGTAAAACAGCAATAAATAGGCATCTACAAATATTATTTAAATAAGATTCTACAACATTTTTAAAATATTGTAGATGTCTTATTAAATACTAGCTTCTGCCCGCGACTTCGTATGCGGATCCGGTTGCTTATGCCAGCGACAACGGGGTCGTCAAAATCGAAGATCTGAAACGTCTGATGTCGATGATGTCGAATTCTAAGAGCCGGGGACAGGAAATCAACGGGATGCGCGAGACAGCAACAGAGAGTACGGTAATCATCAGGCTGAACAACTCTTGCTAAGACGTCATTCCTATACATGTTATAGTGTAGCTGGGCTCTTGGAGTTTCGCATCAGGTGTTCCAGATCTTCAAAGTTATTTTCGCAGCAGAAAATGCTCATCACTTGGAACAATTTTTGCTATGGTGCCATTTTTGTATCTCTTATAGTTTAGCTGGTCTGTTGCGGCTCTGCATCAGGTGTTCAAGTTTTCAAGATAAATTATAGCCTATGTGTTGCCCCGACTTAATATCTATACGACAAAAAGAAATCATTCAAATCCGTCAAGTAGTTCCGAAGATTAGCGTGTACAAACAAACAGACACACAGACAAACGGATAAACAGACAAACAGACAGAATTAACTGCTGCTCTATTACTGTTTCTAAACCCCCTAAATTATTTTTTTTTTAATATATTCAATGCACAGACACAGTTTTTTTACTGTTTTATTATAATTATGTATAGATTAACATAATTGTTTGTGAATGTAACATGAAATCTTACCTTTTTTTAAGTAATTTAAAATGTAAATTTTAATAAATAGCTCAAAATTGTACATAATGATTTAAAAAAAAAATTCGAATTTGAGTTTTTTTCAGATTTTTGCATTTTCTGAGAAGATTTTCTATAGTAATGTATATTTCTTTTTACACCATCAGAAAGTATAGATTTCAGCGAACAAAAAGCCCCCAAACTTTTTAAAAAAAGCTGATATTTTGACGCGAGAATTTTCGATTGAAAATTAGGGTGCTTTTTTGATATTAATTAAGTTAAAATAAGGCGAAAAAATAAATATTTTAAATCAAATAAATTACAGTGTATTTGGGACATAATAAGGTAAGTTTTCACCAAACTAGAAAACATTTTTGAAAAAGATAAAAATAAAAAACCAAAAACTTGGTTATTTGAATTTTTCACCTTAATTTTGAGGTTATGTGAAAAAATTGAAAATACAAAAGTTGTAGATCTTTTTATTACCTACATAACTTTGCCATTTAACTTTTTTCCATAGGACTTGAAGTTTTCCCGGAAATCAAGATAAACCATTTTTTACCCTTAAAATCTCACTCCCTCCCACTTCCCGATCTCGAATCGACCGTAATTTATTTTTCCTTTCATTTTTATCATATTCCCCTCCTTTTCTAATGGGTTTCATCCTACTATAATTTTTTTTCACTTTTTACCATTTTTGAAGGCCTGGTCTTCTTCTTCTTCTTCCTGCCCTTATCCCATTCTACTTGGGGTCGGCGCAACACGTTTTCTTCTTCCATTCTCCCCTATCAGACGTCACAGTATCATTTACTCCTTTTTCTTTCATATCATTCCTTAGACAATCCATCCATCTTTTCTTTGGCCTTCCTCTTCCTCTCCATCCATCAACATTCATACTCATCACTTTCTTAGTCACATGGGTGTCATCCCTCCTCATCACATGTCCATACCAAGATAGACGATTCCCTTTCATTTTTTCTGTAACAGGCGCCACTTTCAAACTTCCCCTTATAAACTCATTCCTTACTTTATCCATTCTTGTCACTCCACACATCCATCTCAACATCCTCATCTCCGCTACATGCAATCGTTTCTCATCCATCTTTTTCACAGCCCAGCATTCCGATCCATAGAATACGGCAGGTCTAATCACGGATTTGTTTATTTTCCCCTTTAACTTGAGGGGCATCCGTGGGTCGCAAGTTGTTCCGGTGACCTGTCGCCATTTCATCCATCCCGAGTTGATCCGGTGTGTTATGTCCCGGTCTACATCGCCATCTCCTTGGACAAGCGACCCGAGGTACCGAAAGTCGGAACAGACTGGTATGGGCGTTCCTGCAAGAGTAATAGGCACAGGACTGGAGAGACCGCCAAAATCGCAAAACAAATACTCTGTTTTGGTTCTGCTCAATTTCAGGCCAACGTTCTCCAGTCTTTGCCACCACACCTCCAATCTGTTCTGGACCTCTAGGCCGCTCTCGGCAATCAGCACAATGTCATCGGCAAACAGCATGCACCAGGGAGCCTCTTCCTGGATGTCCGACGTCAGAGCATCCATTATCATCAGGAAGAGGTGCGGGCTGAGAGCCGACCCTTGGTGCAAGCCAACCGCTACATTGAAGCTGCCGGTAGTGCCTGCTGTAGACCGGACTTGGGTACTGCATCGACTATACATTGCACGGATCAACTGTACATACTTTCCAGGTACACTTTTCTCCTTAAGGGCCCACCACAGAACCTCACGGGGCACCCGGTCATATGCCTTTTCCAGGTCGACGAACACCATGTGCAAGTTTTTATGCGCACCTCTGTGTTTCTCGCACAGTTGGCGGATAGCGAAGATGGCATCCGTCGTACCCCGACCAGGCATAAAACCGAATTGGTTCTGTGAAATTTCGCTCTCCTCTCTCAATCGCCTTTCAATAACTTTCTCCCAAACTTTCATACTGTGTGATATTAGCTTTATTCCTCTATAATTATTGCATTCCAGCACATCACCTTTGTTTTTAAAAATGGGCACTAGCGAACTATTACACCATTCGTCAGGTATGGCTTCTTCCAGCAACAGCTTATTGAAGAATAAAGCTAACCACGTCCAACCATCCATCCGCAATATTTTCCACACTTCAACAGGTATTCCGTCCGGTCCTAATGCCTTACCATTCTTCATTCCACTTACCGCATTACTCACTTCATCCACACTTATTCTTCTTACTAATCCCTTATTTACTGGTTTACTTTCAAGCACACCACTCCAGTCATTCTCCTCATTCATCAGTCTTTCAAAGTAACCCTTCCACCTATTCTTAATTTTCTCATCTTCCGACAGAATCATTCCAGCATCGTCTTTTACGCACTTTACCTGACAAACATCCTTCGCCTTTCTCTCCCTAGCTCTAGCAAGCCGGTATAGTTGTTTTTGGCCCGCTGGAGTATCCAAGGTGTCATAGAGCTTTTTTTGAGCATTTGCTTTCGCTATAGCCACAGCTCTTTTGGCTTTTTTCTTAAGAGCATCATACTCTTTCTTTCAGCTTTCAAACTAACATGCTCATTTCCAATGCTCTGCCATTCCTTAAATTTCTTCTTTTTTTCCCTCAAAGCATTCTGTACCTCTGTCGACCACCACCATGTATCCCTATCTATCGTGCCCCTTCCTTTCGTCTCTCCCAAGATATCTTTTGCTGCGCTCCTAATACACTGAGCTATCTCATTCCAACATTCATTTACGCTCTTGTCGTTCATATCACCCATCTCAATCATTTTATTTACCACTCGCTCTCTTAATTCTCCAGCACAATCATTCTTCTCTAGCATATGCCATTTTATTTTAGGAGGGGGACGCTCTTTATGTTTTATAAGCCTTATTTGTAAGGCTACTTCCATAACCAGGAGACGATGTTGTGAGACCAAATCTTCTCCCGGTAGCACTTTGCAGTCCTTGACGTGCTTTATGTTGTTGCGTCTAACAAGGAAGTAATCTATTTGTGTACTATGTGCCCCACTCTTATATGTTACTAGGTGTCCATCGGCTTTTTGGAACCAGGTGTTAGCTACTGCTAGATCAAATGCAGTAGCTGATTGCAACATAGTTTCCCCCTCATTGTTTAAATTCCCGAAACCCCATCCCCCGTGTACTCTTTCATAACTTCCTTTCATTCTTCCCACATGCCCATTAAAATCACCTCCAATAATTTTGAAGGCCTGGTCTATTACTTCTATTAGGCTAAATAATCACGTCCTATTACCCATCCCAATTTGTAATCCAGTGAGCCGTGTGGTCCGAATTTGTTATATTAATTTGATTATGAATTTCATTACGTAGGTAGGCTTAACTAGGCAATTCTACTTAATGTATGTAGTATTCAATACTTTTTGTTAAAAAAACATTTGATCATCCCCACGTACCTAGGGTTACCAGATGAAAAAATCAAAAGTCTGGAGAAAAGGCCTGATTTCAAAGATTAAATTTTGAAAGGATTGAAAAATCCTGAGATTTTTGACAGTTTGAAAATTTTCTCTCAAACGTACTTCACAATTTTAAAATGTCGTAAAATTTTAAATATTTCATACACTGCGGATTTCGCTCACGCGTTGGACATAGGGTTACCAGATAGAAAATTTAAAAGTCTGGAGATAAAGTCTGAATTTCAATCATGAAAAATCCAAAAAATCTCGAGTTTTACAACTTTGTCGTGTTCGCAGTGCGTGCGGATAGGTTTCTACCATCTATCTCTCCCATAGGTTTCATAGATTTTAAGGTTCGATTTTATATGTGCAATCCACAAGACCAAAATCGATTTTAAAATTAGTATCAAAATGATAATAATGTTATTGTAGGTATATAGAAGATTGTTATTTGAAAAATCTGCAAATACTATTCTTTCTGAAAAGTGAAAAAATCCTGAGATTTCCTACTTAAATCCGGGCGCAATCCTGAGAAAACCGTAAAAATCCTGAGTTCTCAGGACAAATCCTGAGATATGGTAACCCTACACGTAGGTACCTAACTATTATTAAAGGAATAACCTATCTATCCATTTATTAAGTTGTAATTTGAACGCACTTTATATCAAGTATCTCTGGATCATCAGCATCACACTTTCCCATAGCGATATCTTGATAAGAGGAACCTTATGCACGCGGTGACTAAGAAAACGGCTTAAAACGTAGGTATTGGGTTAGTGGGTCGCTCATACATAATAGTGAATGCAGGTGACGATACGATATGTTTGTACAACAGGTACCGTTTCTCAATAAAAATCGTCTATCGTCTAGACTTTCTTTCCTAACAAAAAACACAAAGAAACCCGCTGTTCTACGGTCTTAAATCCAATGAGGAATGCGTGCGTGAGTTCCTATTATCTTTGTAATTAATTACAAGAAATACATTTCTCAAAAGGAAATATTCCTACTGGCGTTTCCATAATAATTGGAGCGTAGGTACACATAGGTGGTTTGAAACCGTACATTATAACACATGTACAGAAGCTACGCGCTCCGAACGCCCTCCGGAAATTAACATTTTCTAAAGCGCTTGCAAATGAAGGCGCATACACATCGAAATGACTTTTCAAAGCCTTTGTTACATCTACACATTCCTCACGAATTCAGCTTCGTAGGGAAATAAGGCGAAAAAAAATTAAACACATTAATGAAACGTTCGCCGGTTCGCGCTATTTGCTCAACACTCGATCCGTCTCAATAAGGGAATCGCTAAGAAGCGAAGGAATTTGATAGATATTCATAATGCAAAGGAAAGGAAGCACAATCAGATTTTCATTGGAGATTCTCAGCAGCGGTCGTGGGGGGGAGGCGGAGAAATGAATACTTATTGCGAAAATGAAGCGCGCCATTAATGAACGCCGGCTCCAGTGAACCGATCGCCCGCGATTTAATTCCCTTCGAAAAATATTCAATAAACGCCGCAAAGACCCTCGCGCGGGATCATCCGCAAACAGGCGGAATCCAATGGAGTAGAAAAATTGCATAGACAGGGGAAAATTCATATTTTATCAAAAGAGAATAATCCTCATAAATCATTCTGCTATTGAACGGTTGTTGCTTAGAGCAGCTTTAAATTACTTCGAAGAGAATGGGCATTAGTAACATAATATTACGTGGGCACTTATATTCTACGGATAAGTAAGAAACATATCAGCAGCAGGCTTTATTTCTAAAAGGTTATATTTTATAAGAGGCTCTTCTAATACAGCAACAAGATTATTCGCATCGACTTTTATAAAAACCCACTTTTTCAATGTACACAATAAGAAAGAATCATCTATTACGTTCCATTGTTGGGCGTGCTCCCGCACTAGTACGTTTCGGTTTTTCTCTTTGTATGGACGAACAGCTTTAGTTTGAGATTTTTTCATCTTTTTTTATATTTTTGGTTTACCTACCCTCCATATTTCATGCCGCTGCAATGCGTGTGTTAATGAATTGTATCTGCCAGAAAAGCATTATTTTTTTACTTGTGGAATGTATATTTCAAACACGAAATTTGTTCTTAAAATATTTTATTACTTACATATCTTTTAACGCTTTGACAACACAGATATTATACAACAATTCGCTTTGTAACTTGGACCACGCTTTCGTCGCGGTCTCCTCAACTGATACCAAAGTGTCTCGAAGATCCTTATTTTGCGATATGACTTTAGTATGCATTTTGAGGAACAAACTCATGTAAGATTGAGCTAATTCAAAATCCCTATTACTCTTTAACATAACATCTATCATATTTAAGAATTGCTTCATGACGTCTTTGTTCCCACCAGCATCAGGCGCCATACTTGTTACCTCCGCCTCAATGGCTGCCGGCGCCAATGTTTTCAATTTCTCTATACACTTCTCGTAATTCTCTTCCGTCTCACAAACGATTAATTTCTTTGCGAATACTGTCAGTGTTGATAAAGAATCGGGCATCAACAACTTCGTTTCTCCATTGTCTTTGTCTTTTTCTAAATCAAATTCTAGCTCGAGACTCGGAATGGTTGGTAGGAAAAATGGTGCTGATTTTGGCACTGTTAGTGGAGTTTTTGGCTTATTTCTTTTCTTCACGATATCCAGATGTAATAGATTAAGCCATCTTGAAGTGGGCTGGTCTGATAAGGTGATGAGTTCTTCGCTAATTTGTATCGGGGATCTATATTCTGGTTCTTCTCCTAAATCTATCGTTCCGATGTCGTCTATTTCTGGCTTTTCAGGCGCTGTGCTAGGCAGCCCTGGAGAAGAGATTCGTAGTTATAATTTTATAAATAAAAAGACAAATTATTTCCTGGAAACTTAACATCGTAATGAAGAGGGTCAAAGGGCACTTACTCAATTTAGGTATGTTGACTTCTTTCTTGTCTATTGGCCTGAGGAATATTCTCTCGTACAGCAATCTGTTGGCCCATAGGAACACGCCTACTTCTCCTACGTGTGTTGTTGCTAAGAAATCACCAGTTGGCGACATACTGAGGGAAGTGCATGGCTGCTCAACCTAGAAACAAATGAGTCATAAGAAAAAATAGAAATAAAATATATGTCAATAGAAAAATGCGTCTTTTTAAAAACCCAGACAATGTCAGAAACCCAGGGGTGTGGGGTTTCTGACAATGTGAATGACAAGATTAGAAACAATTGTGCTTACCGAGAAAATATCTACTAATTTGGCACTTGGTATATCCCACGTACAAATAGTACAATCCATAGACGCGCTAATCAACCATCTGGAACAAAATATAGCCTTCAAAAAAAACTTTCTAAACAGCGAAACAAAATACCTCCAAACACAACAAAAGAAAGTTTTACCAGAATCCAAAGAAATCCAAGTAGCTAAGTAAATAAATATATTATCTCACCGGCTTTGAGTATCAAATTCAATATCGGTTATCCTGCCGTCATGGCCGTCGAACTTTCTTACAATATTCATGGTGTCGATATCTATAAGTGTAATGGAGAAGTCTTCGTTCGCGAGCGCTAATAGCCCGCTGTCTCGATGGCATTTTGTACTGGACACCGATTCTTCTAATCTTATTACGTGGTAAGGAGTTGTTGCTGCAAGAATTTATTAAGCTTACATTTTGTTAAGGAAGATTAATGAATATGGAACGGTTTTTATAGAATATGTTTTTAACACGACGGTTTTTTATAGAAATTGTTTCAACGCGACTATGGGAAGATTTGCATCTATCAAACGATGCATGCACGTGACATTAGCGGTATCTATATATTATCTGGGTTTTCTTTTATTTTATTAGAACGTTGTCGCATACTAGGAATTACTCCTGCATTGTGGGTGCGTTTACAAGCATTGAAATTCACATACATAAACACCCAGACCTGGAAGAACTACTTGGAGATCATACCAATTTTAATTTCTTTCGTACGGGAATCAAACCCGCGATACTCAGCGCTCGATTCAATCGCTCAGACACTGCGCCAACCGTGCCTTCGGTAAGTTTGTTTTTTTGACCTTTACGTTACTTTATTTTCGTATCTATTCATTTTCCTACCACCTTTTCTTTTCACTGTACAATAAAAGCATTGAATATTTTATTCTTGCAGTTTTATTTTGTTTTAAAACTCCAATTAATCGCGTGCAGGTAAGTGAATTCACCAAAACAATTCTAACGAAACTCGATTAGAAACCACAAACAAGGTACTGTTATTTTCGAAATACGAATAGAGCACATAGACAAGTACAAAAAATACGCTACTTTCCCGATTTTACTAAACTATTGAACCAAATGTAAATTCAACAAAATTGAATAGATAAAATTGTTTTACGAATTGTTAAAATCACGTAAATCTGAGTTCAAGGTATTAGTTTACATTAGCTAGTTTAACAAACACTACCTATTCAACCAATTAACAAATATCATTATTGCCTAACAGTTAATTGGAATACATTCGCAACACGGAGTAAGCAAATGGAGTTCTCAGTCTCATACGCAGAAAGGGGTTTGCAACTTTTAGTACGGACCTTGGCATCAATTTTTTTTCTTTCGCCAGTGATGAAACTTTAGGCATAATTAGACTACTACCTAAGAAGTTCATAGAAAAAAAAATAAGTTTCTAAACCGTAACCAACCAGAGATATGGCGGTTTGAATTTTGTTCCAATCTGGAGTTATTTTTTGTAGGAATCCATAGATTTTTTGACGTACTAGCTTTTGCCCGCGGCTTGCCCACCCCAACCGGATTTATGTATAGCCCATTACCGTGTCTAGAGACCCATCTATCTCTGTATCAAAATTTATCAACATCGGTTCAGCAGTTTTGACGTAAAAACGGATTAGACTTATAGACTTAATTTCGTATTTGTAATACTAGTAGGATAATGAGGAATAATGAGTGGTTTATTTATAATAATGTTAAGAAGATCTTATCTTTAAGAGGGCTTTCACACGTTTCCTTAAATTTGTGCAAACTTTGGAACCGGATTCTGGGAAAGACATGGCCACAAATTAAAAAAAAATATATACCTGAGAAAGCTTGATTATTTTTCTGTGGACTGTATTAAACAAATTTTTAGATTTGTTTACGTACATGAGTAAAAACCTTGTCTCTACAAAAGATGTTTCATAAAATTCTACATTTTGTCAATGTTTGGTACCTTATTACATAGAAGTTATAATAGTAAAATAATATTTGAAAATATCCGTGGTACAACTAAATGTTTATATTTGGACTGTATTAATCAGTTTTTTATTTTTCATTCAGAAATACACCAAAAATAATTCCGCAAAACAGGAAGATATTGAAAATTTTTCGTTCGAAATTACATTTTTTATCTAACAATATTTTACTGGATATTCAATCAAAAAGTATTGAATAACGAAGGTTACTATGTTAGCTTGCATGAAAAAAATAATTAGTTCATTTAAAAGTAAAATAATAATATTAAACAATTATAATATGCAATGACAAAATTCAATATAAAACCATGAACGGTTTGTTCTTTGATTTAGACAGCGCGGAGCGCTTTCTGAGGGAGGACGTATCGCTCGCAACCATTTTGACATTAGTCACGTAATCATTAAAATTTAAAATACACGCCACCATTCATGACCTTTAGACGCGGCGCTAGTGTCTTTGTCATTACATCAAATTGCACTTGAAAAATGTAGTACCTCGAATTTTCCGCAGGTCATAAGCGGTGGCCATGAATTTTTCCAATCGCCAAGAATACAGCGTAACCAACCTTTCTTGATGCAAGTTAATATTTTGAATTAATTTAATTCTGATCAGATTGCAATGTAAATTACTAATTGTGTTGATTGTATTTTCCTACTATATTCGAATGTGAATGTAATTATAAATGTTAATAATTCTGATAGCTTCTTTTTCTGAATTGATAATTGAATGTAATTTCAGACTTGCCAACTTCCCAAACATGCCAGTTCACTTAGTATAGTATAGTTCGCTGCGGACCCACCATACCACTGGCTATGCCTCTGGTGGTATGTTTTTTTTTTACGCGGTAAAATCATCAGATCAGTCCTTCCAGCCAGGGAAGGCCGGGCGGAACATTCAAACTTGTAATGACTTAAATCCACGGTGTCCTTCAATAGCCCTTGACGTTCCAGGGTCACCGTTACCTGATGAGACAATCCCGTGACCACGGCGGGCTCCGGCCCTCTAAGGCGTACCTCTCTGATTGGAAATCGCTTCGCGACGTCGTAGGTCATCCGGCTGTACTCTCCCTCACGTGTTCCACCTCCTCCTTCGCTAGCATGGCTGCCTTGCATAGGGAGGTGACTACTTCCCATTCCGTCTAGTCCCGCAGCGTGACCTCGATCAGTGCCGGGAGCTGATAAATTGACTCAAGTGCATCAAGTTGGGATTTAGCATATCTGTCCCACGAGTGGGAGCAGTACTCCATTTACCGGACTTGAACATTATACAAGTTCATTAACTGTTGAGGCGTGAAATACCCTCTCATCTTGACAAGGATCCCTAACTTTTTTATAGCCAACTCAATAAGTGGACAAAAATTGAGGGCCGATGTCAACGGCACCCCAAAAAGATCAAGATGGTCTGTCATTTTTATGGTTACAACTCAGAAAGATAGAACCGGGTGGAATTAGCTCCGTTTTGCGGAAAAAGTCACGTCTTAGCGGCATTTATCCTGACTAAATTGGCACAATCGGAGACTACCTCCAAAGACAAGTTCAAGCACTCAACCGCCCAAGCAACACAAACTAGCTGATTAACTTTTGTATAATAGCAATTCTGATGACTAAACGCTGTAAAAGATCTAGGGATAAAGTTTATATAAATGCTTATACAGTCAATATTCAAGCAATTTGGGCACATAATTAATCGCTTAAATCTGAATAACGTTTGGTTAACTTCTGCATAAAAGCTGATCGAACCTTTGTTCAGAATTGAAAACTCTATTAAGCAGATGAAAATATCAAACTCTGATATACAGACAATATTCATAATTCAGATCTTTTTCGTTGTTTTGTAAAAAAGGTATGTAATTAAATGTACAATATCAGCATTTTGTTATTCAATTTAAGTGATGGTGGCATCGCTCTCTGGATGAAATTATAAATATTGCTAAGTATATTATTTTTGGTAAAATGTTTTGTTAACAATACAATTATTACAACGCATGCTACTTTACTGTGAGAATACATATAAGTTTATAGTAAAATTTTCGAGCGCCACAAGATAAAACCAGTTTAAAAAAAATAAACAATTGACTTATAGTAACCCTTTTCGACAGATAAAATATTTTATTCAATTGTTACTAATCAAAGTGGTAGAAAACAATCAGGTAGGTATTAGAATACTACCCAGATGTTTTTTTTAATAAAAACATCGAATTATTATTTGTAATAACATCGTTTAGTTTAAGAAAAGAGGTTATGTTAGGATTAATAATGGCGACGATGTTGATTCTGAATATAAGCTGTTCACACAGACGATTTGTTTACAATTTCTGTGTAACAGGTCACTTGTAACTGTCAGTAACAGTACGTTTTATATCGTACTTCTGATAACCGATTCTAAAGCTGCCCGTCTCAGTACTCTTATTCAGATTATTAGGAGTTGAGCTGCATAAAAAACGATAAGTGCACTTCTCTTGCTATAAGATTGTCATAAGATCGTAGTCATCTTCATTTATGCAGAAGTTAGCTGCTTAAACGCTAAAAAAGTAATCAGTATCCATATTCTGAATAAATGAGTACGGTTTGCCGGGTTATGCAGCTTAAAGAAACCAAACAATAAACTATTCAGAATCAAGCTGTATAATTGAAATATTTTGCAAAGTTGTTCAGCACAAAGCTGAATTTTTCGCTGTTATGTAGCTACTAGCTGTCTCAGTCACTTTTATTTGCATAAAGTAAAAAAAAAAAATCTTATGCAGAACTTATCAAGCTTTCAGTGTAATTAAAGTTTAAATACTGTATTATTCAAGATAAAGCTATCACGTCAGCTTTTTTACAGATGTAATGCAGCTATAAATATAATATAAATTTTTGACAGGCTTGTTGGTCTAGTCGTTAGTGACCCTGACTGCTATGCCGGAGGTCGTGGGTTCGATTCCCACCCAGGACAAATGTTTGTGTGATGAGCACGATCATTTGTTCTGTGTCTGGGTGTAATTTATCTATAATATGTATGTATTTAAAATATATAAGTATGTTTATCAGTTGTCTAGAACCCATAACACAAGCTCTGCTTAGCTTGGGACTAGATGGCGTTGTGTGATAGTTGTGGAATATTATTATATTATTATTATTATTATTATAAACTGCTAATTGGTGTTTAATTTTTACTTATTCCTTGGGCGACCATGGTTCTTTCGCCTGATATTTGTGAATTTTATTCATGAATATACCACTCAAAACAAAATATTAAAATGTCATTGACGATTTTAGATGAAAATACATAAAAAATAAGTTAGCATTTCAATAAATCGTTAAAATAAACGAAATTAAATAAAAAGTGAGAATTACAGGAATGTATCAAGTTTCATATAAAATAATAAAATCGAAAAATAACGTTACCAATGTTCCAAAGAGTTCTTCAAATTTCTCTTTTACCCTGTGTTATTTGATTGAATGTGAAATGTTCTGGATTAAATACCGAAAATTTTCTATGCTCAGTAGAAATCAGATAAAAATTCTGAGTGACCACTGTAACATCGTAATTCGAGCATCAGCGAATCTGTGCACTGTTAGTCGCGTCATATTCGCTCGAGCACCAAATTGATCCAAGTTGAACTCAGGTACTCCTTGCTGTTCGAATGAAATAATGTGGAGTTGCACCACATTCTTTACGCAATTTTGAGCAGTTACATATATATCTTCGTTAGGAAGCGCAAGCCCAGTTTTGCAAAATAGAAATAACCATCCCAGAGCATAATTTATTTAGAGCTCACCGAAAGAGTCTGTTTCAAGAGTACAAAGATCTGAAACCTGTTGTTAAGATCTTCTCTACACTCTAATAGGTCTTACTTTATTAAAAAAAAAATAACCCAGCAGTAACCCACCTTAGGAAGCACTGAAGCCCAGTCAGAACAGTTCAATAAATTTTCTCATTTGCAATTGTTTAACGTTTTTCACCATACGCTACAGTTAACTGCAGGCGAACCAAGCAGCTTGTTGAATATTTTTAATCTTCATGGTGTCGATTCAAAATAGCCTAGTCAATTATAGGGGTGCCTGTGGCTCGTCGCAATAGAGTTTGTAGGGTCCACGTGGTAGATTTATCGCTCTCTTTGCGCCGTTCAACGAACTTGATTCTTGGGCCTTACTCATTTTTGTCCGATCACGGCGTTTTGTGATATTACCCGTCACTTGACACAGGTTTCAAACATTTTGAAGCACTACTTGGGAACATTCGACCATTAAACCCAACTTTTCTGGCTATATCTCCTTATCTATGTCACCTTAATTACCCCAAGTGGCTAATTTTGCGTCCATAATTATGTCTCTGAATACATGACATAAATGACTGCTTGCTGTATAAGTCGAAGAAAAAGTTTAAAATACCATATCGTAAATTCTAAATAATCACAAAAACCTAATTTAAAAAAAAAAAGTTATGAATTCCAATTAGTCACTGGAAACAATATTAACACTTGAAATATATCATAACAAGATATTTATTATAGAATAGTTTGAGGACATTTATCGTATTATCCATTCGTAACTAAGAAAATAAGTAGTGTCTGGAAGCCCCGGGATCTCACTCTGTTTATTCGAAAGAAAAGTGGCAAAAGCTCATGTTGTTTTCTTCCTGGTATACGAGGCATAGTTCTTTTGTTTGTGATTTGTTTCTATTCGTGGGGCATCACGATGTCAGATTGACAGAAACTGTGTTCTTTCATATTGTAATAGCCCTCTTAAACCGACTTCAAAAAAGGAGGAGGTTCACAATTCGTAGGAATATTTTTTTTATATATATTCCCACTAAGAGTCAGCAATCTGACTGGGCCCCCTAAGAGTCAGCAATCTGACGGGGCCCACTAAGAGTCAGCAATCTGACTGTGCCCCCCTAAGAGTCAGCAATCTGACTGGACCCCCTAAGAGTCAGCTATCTGACGGGGCCCACTAAGAGTCAGCAATCTGACGGGGCCCACTAAGAGTCAGCAATCTGACTGGGCCCCCTAAGAGTCAGCAATCTGATAAAGCCCCCTAAGAGTCAGCTATCTGATGGGGCCCGCTAAGAGTCAGCAATCTGACGGGGCCCACTAAGAGTCAGCAATCTGACGGGGCCCCCTAAGAGTCAGCAATCTTACTGGGCCCCTAAGAGTCAGCAATCTGACTGCGCCCCCTAAGAGTCAGCATACTGAAGACGCCCCCTAAGAGTCAGCAATCTGACGGGGCCCACTAAGAGTCAGCAATCTGACGGGGCCCACTAAGAGTCGGCATTCTGACGGGGCCCACTAAGTGTCAGCAATCTGACAGGGCCCACAATTCGTAGGAATATTTTTTTAATATAATATATTCCCACTAAGAGTCAGCAATCTGACTGGGCCCCCTAAGAGTCAGCAATCTGACGGGGCCCCCTAAGAGTCAGCAATCTTACTGGGCCCCTAAGAGTCAGCAATCTGACTGCGCCCCCTAAGAGTCAGCATACTGAAGACGCCCCCTAAGAGTCAGCAATCTGACGGGGCCCACTAAGAGTCAGCAATCTGACGGGGCCCACTAAGAGTCGGCATTCTGACGGGGCCCACTAAGTGTCAGCAATCTGACAGGGCCCACAATTCGTAGGAATATTTTTTTAATATATATTCCCACTAAGAGTCAGCAATCTGACTGGGCCCCCTAAGAGTCAGCATTCTGACGGGGCCCACTAAGTGTCAGCAATCTGACGGGGCCCACTAAGAGTCAGCAATCTGACGGGGCCCACTAAGAGTCAGCAATCTGACGGGGACCACTAAGAGTCAGCAATCTGACGGGGCCCACTAAGAGTCAGCAATCTGACGAAGCCCCCTAAGAGTCAGCAATCTGACGAAGCCCCCTAAGAGTCAGCAATCTGACAAAGCCCCCTAAGAGTCAGCAATCTGACGGGGCCCACTAAGAGGGCCAAAGCCTGCCGGGGTCGCGGGACTTGCCTCATTACCGTGACCCCGAAACATAAAGGGCTATTGAAGGAGGACCGTGGATTTTAGTCAGTACGAGTCTGTCAGTCTCTTCCACCCTGCCCTGGGTGGGAGGACTCATTTGATGATTTTACCACGCTAAAAAAAATGTCTGTACCCACTATAACCTAAAATAACTTTTGAATGGACAAGTTATTATTGGAACTGAGTGGTGACTTGTTTCTCATTTTCTCGACTTTTGTCACCGACTTCCAATAATAACAATTTTTTTTTCAAAAAGCTTTTTATTTTCCAAAAGATTTGTGTTTTCGTTTTGAAGTTGTAAAAAATTAAATGAGTTCTTCCTCTATGGCTGAAGCGGAAAGGATTGTCAGACTCTTACTAAAATCCACTCAGCGCAGGGCAGTTCCGTGGTCCCGACAGGTGCTTGGCTCTCGATATTTTTACGTTGTAATATCATCCAATGAGTCCTCCCACCCGAGCAGAACGAGAGGGACTGTCAGACTTATACCGACTAAAATCCATGGTGTCCTTCAATAGCCCTTTACGTTCCGGGGCCACAGTTACCTGATAAGACGGTCCTACAACCCCAAAAGGGATTGGCCCTCTGAGGGGGGCCCCGTCAGATTGCTGACAGCGCTTTGAGGCGCGCGTGGAACAAGACTCGCCGTCGACCCGGGCATGGTCCATGATCGGACGGCGAGTCGCGCATTACTCGCCGTCCGCTGTCGTACGGTGGCCGAAAGTCGCTTCGCCACTTCCGATGCCGTCCGGCTGGATTGTGAGATTGAGGCTGCGCTCCCCTTACAGCGCCCGCCTCCTCCTTCGCTAGCATAACAACTTCAAAGAAGAAGACGACCGCTTTCCATTCGGTCTCGCCTCGCAATAATGTCGGGCGCAAGATGTCGCCTCCTATCGCTTCCTTGAGTACAGGGCGGTACTCCGCCCAAGCGGGCAGTCCTGCACCGTATCCCCCATCGTGTCCTCCGAGCGATTCTCGCAGTAGTGACACCCAGACGTTTCTGCTTTCCCTATCAGACACAGAGACACAGTAACCTCCTGAAACTCCTGAACCTCGGTTGCGACAGTCGGTCCCTCTATACAGCCCTAAGATCGCGCCGGAGCTCTTCTCGCAGTGCCTCGACTTGTCGAGGCAGCGGAGATCCGCCCCGGCGTTGCGCCTTCGCGCGCCACTCGTAGACGCGCCAGAGAGCCTTCGCCTCCAGATCCCAAGGTGGCAATCCGGCAATTAGGTTGGCCGATTCGCCGGCGATCGTGGGGTATACCCGGATCATCCAAATGTCTATGACCCTCTAGCACGCAGCCAGTTTTTCCGGTCGCGTCCGCATGCACAGTATCCACACGGGAGCCCCATTGAGGGCCATGGACCGTATGACAACGGCGTACCTACATCCTCCGGCAGGAGGTGTTTGGCCCGCCGAGATTGGGCAAGAGCTGCTTGTAGGCGGCCGCTGCTCGGTTCAGCTTGGAGGCCAAACGCAGGAAATGCTCCCTGAATTTCCACCGGCTGTCGAGGACGAGTCCCAGGTACTTCATCAACCCGACGCCGATATCAACCCCTCCCACTGTTATTTGGGACTCTGACCGTAGCACGTTGGAGATCTGCCCCGCTTGCACAGAGCTACGCTGTCCTTAGTTACTTACGGAGGCGGTAGATGGTGGCGACCTTTCCCGCCTGGCATCGGTTGAGGCCATGCTGTGGGGTGAGACGAAATGAGAAGCAGGCACCTTCTTCTGCGAAGCAGTTTTGCTAGTGAACGAAGAGGCGAAATGCGTGAGGGAGAGGACAGACTCCACCCCAGCCGCAGCGGGAGACGCCTGGGGTGTTGAACGATGTGAAGCGATTTCCGGCCACTATAGGCGCGGGCATGCGGACGCCGAGTAATGGGTGAGTCGACGCGACGGGTCATATTCCATTTGGATCGGAAATGGAAGTCACGGTGGATTTTAGTCCGTACGAGTCTGACAGTCTCTTCTGCTTCACCCAGAACTCACTTTTTGTGTATTTTTCAACGTTAGAAACAAGACAATTTTGTTTTATCCTTTTTAGTGGGTACAGGCGTAATATTATGTTGTGTGTTTACGTAAACAATGCATAGATATGCGATAGCAGCAATCGCAGATGACTTGCAGTCATTTATTGAAGAGTTTCTCCAAGATTCCGTCATGACCTTAGTAACCATAGGACCATCTGTTACGATACCCTTTCAAACAAAAGAAGAATTACCCAAATCGGCCCAGGCGTCATTGAGAAACAAGGGAACATACCTACATAAAAATGGTGACGATGAATTGTGAACCTCCTATTTTTTAAAAGTCGGTTAAAATATCTTCATAACATTATAATAAACAAACCAATCATTATTCCTCGTTAACCTACTAGTACTACAAATACGAAATTAAGTCTATATGTCTGTTCCGTTTTTACGTCAAAACGGCTGAACCGATGTTGATGAATTTTGATACAGAGATAGATGGGTCTCTAGACACGGTAATGGGCTATACATAAAGGCGGTTGGGGTGGGCAAAGCCGCGGGCAAAGCTAGTACGTCAAAAAATCTATGGATTCCTACAAAAAATAACTCCAGATTAGAACAAAATACAAAGCGCCATATCTCTGGTTGGTTACGGTTTAGAATTTTTTTATTATTTTTTACGGACTTCTTAGGTTGTGGTCTACTAATGACCAAAATTTCATTACTGGCGAAAGAAAAAAAAATTGATGCCAAAAAGTTGCAAACCCCTTTGCGTATGAGACTGAGAACTCCATTTGCTTACATGTCTATTTATTAAAAAGCATATCACTCGCAGTATCGCTTTTCGCTCGAACTTTTGATGGCTTACTTAGGCAATGGATGGGCTCCACATTTATGTGATATAACACTTCTCTAACATAGTCGTAAATGACGTAAAGTTTTAGTTTCCACAAATAATTGTAGAAACAAAAACTATACGTCATTCATAAAACATTTTAAATGACATACAATTTTAAAAGGCCTTTACATATAGGTATCACATACTTTTTAAACTACTTAATACTACCTATATTTCAATTTAATAACTTTATAATATTATTATTTAAACATAAAGTAAACATTAGGCTGAGTAGCAGCACATAATATATGTATATTTTTTCATATTGAATATCTCACTTTACGCGTCCACATTATTCCTCCATTTGCTCAATACTCTTTCATTTCGCATAATTAAACTCATGTAAGTAAATAAATCAAATAAAAGATCTATTCAATAGTAATATACCTGATTTAAAACGCCACAACTTCAGTAGATCATCAGCTCCAACTGTGATGACCCTCTGGTTACAGAGGTCTGTCTCTACCCCTCTGATTGCACCCTTATGTGCTAGTCTATTTTTGTCTTTGCCATAGTGGCCACGATGCATGCCAGATTGCATGTTGAATTTGTGCACTTGACCATTAGTGTAGCCTGTACGTAAAAAGAAAGAAAATAGAAATAAATACATCAAGTTGTTTTCGGCTAGCTGTGCTGTGTTTATTGAAAATATGCAAGTCTAGAACGCAATAGTCGGGACTGGTCACGTATAATTGTTTATTAAAGTATACATGACTATTGCGCAGTAATGGCGTATAACAATTAGGTACACTGCACTAGTTACTATGAAAAAAAAAACATCTATTTTCGACTTATGCAGGGTCTTAGGGGGTATGCAGGCTCGACGAAGATTCTCACGAACTTCGGTCGTTTTCTGTATCCATTATCATACCTTCGAACCTAACTTGTCCGTGTACGAGTGTTGTACAGGCGCCAGAAGGTAAACCTACCCGACTCTGTCAAATTTCTTTAAGTACACTTAATAGATTTTCAACCTTATCACAATAGTAGAAGGTAAATGAATAGATTCAGGTACTACATTTTGAAATAGGATTAATTGAAATAGGTTGATGTGCTGGTCTGTACATATTGAAAATGGCGATGGCTTTGTATACTTTCTATAACACTCACTACAACAGTATTAGATAGAGCTGGACATAGGCCTCTCCCAATGTACGTCACAGAGCCCAGTCCTGAGCTTTCCTGATCCAGTCTCTGCCGGATGCCTTTCGTAGGTCGTCGCTCCACCTGGCCTGCGGGCGTCCTACACTATGATTGCCTAGGCGCGGACTTTCCAAAAATATCTACCGATTTTCTCAACTAAGTGTAATAACACTTCGGATTATAAGTAGTAACTGACTAAAGGTCGTTTTTTGGCCGAAGCAAAAGCCGATTGTTCAGAAACCCTACAAAATTGTGTTCAATATTGGCTAAAAGGGAGTCACCATCATCATCATCATCAGCCGGAAGACGTCCACTGCTGAACATAGAGGCCTCCCCCTTAGACCGCCACGCCGAACGAAAATTCGCCACTTGCATCCATTGGTTGCCCGCGACTCTCACGATGTCGTCGGTCCACGTCATGGGAGGCCTGCCTACGCTGCGTCTTCTGGTCCGTGGTCGCCACTCGAGAACTTTTCTTCCCCATCAGTTGTCAGTTCAACGATGTGGCCTACCCATTGCCACTTCAACTAGCAAATTTTAAGAGCTATGTCGGTGACTCTGGTTCTTCGCCGAATATCCATGTTCCAGATTTTATCCCGCAAAGAAACTCGGAGCATAGCTCTTTCCATTGCTCGTTGAGTGACTCTTAGTCTCTCTAAAAGGCCAGCAGTCAAAGACCACGTTTCAGAGCCATATGTAATCACTGGCAACACACATTGGTTAAACACCCCTGTCTTGAGACACTGTGGGATTCTCGATGAGAAGATATCTCGTACCTTTCCTAACGCTGCCCATTCGAGTTGGATTCTTCGGGCGACCTCATTTCGAAGTTGGACCTACCTAACTGAACAATCTGTCCAAGGTAAGTATAATGGTCTACAACTTCGAGCGTATCATTCCCAACAACAACCGGTACGGGTGCCACATGAACATTCGACATGATTTTCGTCTTGTCCATGTTCATTTTAAGGCCGACCTGTTGGGAAACGATACTGAGGTCGCTGAACATAGCACTGAGGTGCTCCAACGATTCTGCCATGATGACTATATCATCGGCAAAACGAAAGTGACTGATGTATTCGCCATTGATGTTGATGGCGAGTCCGTTCCTTTTCAAGAGCTTAAAAACGTCCTCCAACGCGTTCGTGAACAGTACAGAACAAAAGGGAGTAATCTAATGAAAAAAATAACTAACATAAAAAAGCTTCGATTATTGTTTTGTCGACCGCTTTTAAAGTTAGAACTTACCAATAACAACAAAGTTTCCACAGTGAGTTACAGTCAGACATGTAGCAACAACTCCTTTATCTGTTTCCGGAGGTTTCAACTTATGTTCACCCATTCGCATTTTATTGTAAGACCATGTGGTGGCCATGAAGAAACCTTCATGGAGTGACGCAATGCTGTCCCATTGTTTGTCGCGTTGCATGCACGAACTTATCTTTGTGATTGGTGGCAGCACTAGGTTATCAATTTGTGTTCTCTCTGGAAAAGAAAGTGTTTTATAGAAATTGTAGTGTCAAATAAGATAGTTAGGACTCCAACCAAAAATATCCATCCGTGATTCGTAAAAGCGAAAGTTTTCATTTGCCTCATTTCGCGACGGTGAGATTTAGACTATTTAGATAATTTCAAATCTGATCAAGCTGATAAGCTGATTCCGCTCCGCATCAATAAGTACGATCATCATCACGATGTTCATTGGACTCCACCTCCACGACGTATTCAGTAGATAGTTATTTGGAAAGTAAAGCGATTTAATTATTTTAGGGTTCCGTAGCCAAATGGCAAAAAACGGAACCCTTATAGATTAATCATGTCTGTCTGTCCGTCCGTATGTCACAGCCACTTTTCTTCGAAAGTATAAGAGCTATCTTATTGAAACTTAGTAAGTAGACGTATTATGTGAACCGCATTAGGATTTTTACACAAAAAAAAAATTTTTGGGGGGTTCCCCATACCCATACTTAGAAATGAAACTCAAAAAAAAATAATTTTCGTCAAACCCATACGTGTCGGGAATCTATGGATAGGTCTTAAAAAATGTTATGGAGGTTACTAATATCATTTTTTTCTAAACAGTTTGCGCGAGTGACACTTCCAAAGTGGTAAAATGTGGGGACACACCTCTGTAACTTCTAAAATAAGAGAATCATAAAACTAAAAAAAATAAATGATGAACATTACTATGCAAACTACCAGCGAAAATTGGTTTGAACGAGATCAAGTAATTAGTTTTTTTTTAATACGTCATAAATCGTTAACCGCAATTTACCTTTCTAAGTTACAATCAACTGCAAGAACTTTTATTTATATTATGTTACTTGCTGCTACGGAACCCTTTATGGGCGAGTCCGACTCGCACTTAGCCGGTTTTATTAATCTTTGCCCTTCTCTGCGTATTTCCGCCGTGGGTGCGTTTACAAACATAAAGTCACATAAACAAACAGCCAGATAAATAAAATAAATAAATAATATTCCACAACTATCACACAACGCCATCTAGTCCCAAGCTAAGCAGAGCTTGTGTTATGGGTACTAGACAACTGATAAACATACTTACGAGTATATAATTCTAAATACATAAATATTATAGATAAATTACACTCAGACACAGAACAAATGATCGTGCTCATCACACAAACATTTGTCCTGGGTGGGAATAGAACCCAGACCTCCGGCATAGCAGTCAGGGTCACTAACCACTACACCAAAAGGCCTGTTAAATGTCAGATCTGGCACAACTACTTTTAGATCATAATAATATTTGTATCGTGCGGAAATCGAACCTGCGACGGTGACTGCGCCGACCGTGCTATCCTTTCTAAAATGCCTTTATAATATCGGCCTACGCAGTATCTTACTTACCTAGTAACATATTCCACGGCCGGTGATTATCGAGAAAAGAGTAGACTAGCCACTTTTAATGTCTCTGGACCCTGTGTGCTTATGTTAAGTTATAAGTCGCTGGTCGAGGTTTAATTATGATTATTTATTTTAAAAAATGAAACTTATGGCAACTTTGGAAATCATCTTGTATCATGAGTGTATTTAGAAATATTTATACTCACGGTACACTAATTCACACATTTGAAGGCACGGTTGCGCAGTGGCTGAGCAATCGACTGCCGCGCAGCGTGTCGCGGTTTCGATACCCGCGCGGAACAAATATTTGTATGATCCAGTATTATATTAGTTTTTACCATTTTTCTATACAAGAAACGCTGTAAATACATGGAAGAATGATTCACTGTAAAGTAAACTAGTGAAAACTCGTGAAGGGCTCTGGGTGTTTGAATATGTGAGTTTCTATGTTTGTGAACACACCCACGATACAGCAGAAATTCCTAGTGTGGGGCAACATTATTTATAAAGAAATCTTTATCACAACAGAAGGTTCATGTTGATGTGCTGGCGTCTTGGCAAAGTAACTTTATGTGTTATACTTTTTTGAGCAAAAATAATTGATAGCTTTTCTTTTTTTAATAGTTTGCAATCACATAATTATAATTAAGTAAAATGCACTCACTTTTCTTCTTTGACGCTTTTCTGTTATGTGAAGCTTTCCCAAGACTTTTGTTGAAGGTTTCCGACACAGTATTCATTATGTGCAGACTACTGTCACTGCCTGCTGCAAGGAGGTTGTTACCACTTGGCTCACAATGGCAAACCATGGTGGGTGGTTGTGAGTGGCCTTCTCTACAAAATGAACAAAGAATTTTGAACCATTCAAGAAACATATGGAATAGGGAGATAAATAAGTTCCTTGTGATTGTATTTTTTATAAGGTTTTGGTGCTTTGCCCATATGCAGAAGCATAAATAGAGTGTGAGAAAAAGTTCATATTAAATCTCCCAAAGTTTCTTACCTTTTCCTCAAAAGTCTTGCACCACCATCAGGCATATCAAATATCCAAAGTTTTAAGGAGTTATCTTCAGAGTTTGTGACCATCAAAGGCTCGGACATCAAACACTTCATCCCAGATATTTTAGAGTAATGAGCCGACTGTACTTGAGACAACACCCTCTTTTCCTCCAAGTCCCACATGACTATGTGTCCTTCTGAGCTACCTGTCACCATAACTGGGGCTCCGTCAAGCCTGAAGGACAATGCACTGACCATTCCCCAATCATGAACAAATTCCATCACAGACTGGTCAAATTTTAAATTATGGAGGATTATTTTTCCATTGGCTAGACCTACTGCTACAACATCTATGGCTGGCGCTGGTTCTGTGACTGTTATAGCCGACTCCCATCCATGGAAAGTAAATACCAACTTGGATGTTCGAACATTCCATAACTGCAGCTGCCCTTGCTGACTTCCAAGCAGTATTTTATTCAAATATGTTGGAGGATGACATAGAGTAGTTATCTTAAAACTGTCTTCATCAAAACTTAATTCAAGGAACTCTGATTCATCCTTTATGTCAAATATTTTGAGTACATTGTTTTCATCTACAGATATGAGATGAATACCAAATGGAAACATCAAATGTATTGGGGCGTTGTGGCCTTTGTAAACGTGCTTGAGTTCGCAACCTCGCCTCCATGCGTAAATGTTATTCTCGCTGGCTGTATAGACGTGGTAACTGTCCCCACTCATGTAAGTGATAGGACCGGGATGCTCACCACTAACGCTTAACAAACGGAATTTATCACATCCATAGGTATGAAACCACTTGCCTACACTCGTACAGAGCAGTGTTTCTCCTCGTCTCTTAATAAATCTAGCAACAAAGGGCACATGTGTACTGACATAACCTAAAACCCTTGAGCCGGTAAAAATCCGGCTGCCTGAACTCTCCGGCATGGTTAGACACTATTCTAGAAGTCACTTTTGTAATACACAACTCTACGGTATGTCACAGAGGAATTTATTTCACTATAAACGAAAATATTTCAATATACAACACGCGTGCGTTTGTTGTTGACTTGCTGCTATCAATTGTGTCATGTCAATGTCACCTGTTTGACAAGTCATTTTACTGTCAACGTCAAAACCAAGCCACAGATAATAAAATGGAAAATCTCATAATTCTGGGATTAAAAAATTAGAATGAAGACTTGATATCTTTTATTTTTATTAAAAGTGCGATGTATTAATTTAACTTCTAAGAAGCACCCCAGGTGTGAACCACAGGTGTGAACTTTAAAAACATATCCATAGGTCGCTGCTTCAGATCCGGCTCGAAAATCAATGTTGAGGATGAGTTCGATAGCTCAGGGGAAGCAGTAACACCCACAGTACTTTTAAGTGGTAAAAATTGAAGTGAAAACTGGGTCCGTCAGTCGTAGCTGTCGAACTACGAGTCTAAAACGGCCACTTAGCAATATTCCTAATGATTCACTTCGTAAATAAATAACAGAAAAATAGCCAATGACATTGCGAAGTGAATTAATATGAACATTGCTTAAAGTGGCCGTTTTAGAGTGACTCTCTGCTCCAAGTCCCCAGGCGCGCGCCACCTTTACCACCGTTTATTATTTTATGACACCAATCATTCACAATTGGCTGCGCTGCCAGCGTGCTCCGTGGTCCGCCGTGCGTAGACAGCGGCTTGGTTCGATTTCCAACAGTTGTGGAATTCAATTAAAATCATATACAACTAATCTGATAAAAAACGCACGTTATTCTTGTCTAATTTTTATTTATAAAATATAAGCACATATAATATTATGTTTATAGAAGTCCTTGACGCTTCAAATCTTCGTACGTTTTACGATTCACGACGTTTCCTTGGGAATCTTCAAACTCCTCGTCGTTTTCTGCTACGAATCTCTCGTTTTCTTTCTGATGTTTGATTTTCTCCCACACTAGAAAACAAACGGTTATGAATTAAAAAGAGCTTCAGATATACATTTCTGGACACATCTATTGGCCCATCTTGTATTTTCAGTTTCGTTTGGTCCTAGCTAAAATTATAATATATTAGGTCGAGCAAAAAGTTTTTATGCAGTTTTGAACCTGGCACATTCACAATTTCATTCAATAGTCTTTTTTTTGAATTTCGAACACAGAATTTAAAGAAACATTAAGGTGAGGTTCTATCAATAATCTATGGATACTTCACCTGAAGTCGCCGCCCAAGCTGTGGCACTTATTCAGGCCGGACACAGCCAAAGAAACGTGAGTGCTCAACTTAATTTAAGTCGATCTGCGGTCCGAAATGTTTATCAGAGGTACCTAGAGACTGGCGGCTGTGTTCGTCGCCAAGGAAGGCCACGATCTCGGGTCACAACTGAAAGGCAGGATCGATTCATCGTGACGACCAGCTTGAGAAAAGCTAATGGGCCCAAACTAACGCGAGCCCGCCGAACAGCGCGCCTTCATTTCGCACGCAGTCATTTAAATTGGACACAGCAAGATTGGAGCCGTGTACTCTTTTCTGAGGAGTCTAAAATTGTGTTACATGGCAATGATGGAAGGAAGAAGGTCTGCTTGAGAGGGTTGCTTATGGCGGTGGCTCATGGACTGTCTGGGGCGGTATATCCGCGAGCGGCAAAACTCAACTTGAGGTTGTTACAGGACCACGGCTGCCAACATTAAATGCTGAAAGGTACATTCGTGAGTGCTTAGAACCTCACGTGATACCATACGCGGACTATGTGGGCCCAAATTTCCTTTATATGCATGATAATGCAAGAGCCCATGCGGCCGGCATCGTCAGGGAATATCTTCGGGATGTGAACATCACAGTTATGGACTGGCCAGCCAGAAGCCCAGACTCATGTCTGGGCTGCTCAATGTGCTCAATGGGGTTCATACCCCATTGAGCACATGTGGGATGAGCTAAAAAGACGTGTTAGGGCTCGTCAGCCAGTTGCCCAGACGATGCAGGAGTTGAAAACTGCCATAGAAGAGGAATGGGCGATGATCCCTCAAAATTTCATAGAGCGGTTGATAAACTCTATGCCTAATCGTATGAGAGCTGTGGTAGATGCCCATAGAGGCAACACGCGTTATTAAATTAAACCTTTATTTGATAAAACATGTTTTTTATTCAAAAATCAATTGCCTTTAACAAGGCGCATATCCGACTTGTTAGGCGCAGCTCCATGTCGTATGGTATCCTGAATTCAAATTTAAAACAATACGATCGTTCAATCTAGCAATCATATTTTGGTAGGGGCCATCGAAACCTAAACTCTAAGGTGGGCCAATAGATGTGTCCAGAAGTGTATTTAAAAACAAATATTAGAAGACTTTAATTTTATTTTATAAGATTAAACTTTGAAGATAATACACAAGAACATGTTGCCCTATAATCAAAAGCTTGGTAGTTATTATAAATACAATACTGAAGAAAAACCTGCCAAGTGTGACTTGGACTCGCCCATGAAGGGTTCCGTAGTAGCAAGCATAGATTAGGGATATAATTATATTGAGATTAGTAAGTAATATACACAAACAATAAAAATAACTTTGTTTTTCATAGTGTTTGTATGAATGGCAAAGTTATATTTGCGGTTTTTGAAAATGTACTATATCTCAAAAACTGCTAACTGTATCTCATCCAAACCAATTTTCGTTGGAAGTTTTTGTTGAGGTCTACATTATATTTTTTTTTGTTTTATCATTCTGTTATTTTAGAAGTTACAGGGGGGGGGGACACATTTTACCACTTTGGAAGTGTCTCTCGTGCAAACTGTTCGGTTTAGAAAAAAACCCTCAATATCATTTTTAAAGACCTATCCATAGATACCCCACACGTATGGGTTTGGTGAAAAAAACATTTTGAGTTTCAATTTGAAGTTAGGGGGGGGCACCCCCAAAATTTGTTTTGTTTTTATTTTTGTGTGAAAATCCTAATGCGGTTCACATAATACATCTACCTACCAAGTTTCAACAGGATAGCTCTTATACTTTCGACAAAAAGTGGCTGTGACATACGGACGGACAGACAGACAGACATGACCAATCTATAAGGGTTCCGTTTTTGCCATTTGGCTACGGAACCCTAAAAAGACTACAATTAAATTATACTTACATGCAAGTGCATCTTCAATCTGTGTAACGTTAGCAAAATGGGCCGTGTTCGGTATACCAAGACACCGCATTCCGTGAGCGTGGCGCCACTCAGCGAAGTGTCTCTGGAACGCTTTCGGGCCCTTGTATGTGTAGTTGCCGCAAATCTCACAAGTGTAGCTGATATTCAGACCATGCAGCTTGTAGAGCCAGTATGGGATAGGCTGTAAAGAGAAAGGTTTTTCATTTATATTGCACAAAACATTCCAAATTATCACAATAAGGTGTGTAGTAATGTGCTAAGTTATGTTCACTTTCACTTTAGTATGACAAACCTTTTTTACATAGAAGTCATGAGCATTATACATAATAATATACAAGCAAATGGCTTGAGCGTGACCAGGCGGACCGTGGATGAACAAAACCAGTATGTAAATATTATTGCAGGTGACATATTGGTATTTACCTTTCCATCCCACCCCAGAGGCAAGTTCTTAGGATTGTATGGTACTTCATCATCATCAGAGTCTACATCAGGAGCTGCGGAGGCATCACTCTCATCTCCACTATCGTCACGACGTTCACCGGCCGCACGGGCCGCACGACGGGTGACATTCTCGATAGTTGCAGAACGTGTACCGCTTACTATGTTAGCAAACCTAAGAAAAACAAGATTATTATGTACCTTTTTACCCGACTGCGCGACGCAAAGGAGGGTAATGTGTTTATCAGTCTATGTATGTATGTAAGTATGTTTGTCTCTATGTGGCGTTCTAGAGACCAAACGCGTAGGCCGATTTTGATAATTCTTACGTCAATCGATTCGTCTTAACCTTGCGAGTGTCACTAAAGACATGAGAGTAATCAAAATTCACCACAGCGACCACCAGACGCCATATTGTCAAAATGAAAAAAAATAAAAGTCGATGAACTATGTCAAGTGGGGTATCGTTGAATAGGTATTTTAAAATCATCTTTAGGTTTCTTTTGTCATTTTTCATTTTAAGTAATAGTTTAGGATATATGACGATTTAATGGGAATAGATGGATAAGAGACGCACAGAACCGAGAGATATGGCGAAAAAAGGGGGAGGCCTATACCCAGCAGTGGGTGATCCCGGGCTGATATGATGATGATGATGATATGACGATTTAAAGTTGTTTAACAAAACAATCATTCTTAGCGAGAATTAAATTAGAATTTTCTTACTTATTGATTTAAGTTTTTATTTCAAGTATAAACGATATACAAACAAAAAAACAGTGAACAATGAATCGTAACTAAAAAGTGTAAAATAAAAAAAAATATTTAAAGAAAAACAAAAAAAAACCGACTGCGTAAAAACTAATTTTGAAAAATATGTGAAAAAGTTAACTTAAATAAAAACTAAAAAGAAAGAAACAAGCACAACAGAACAGCAGGAAGAAGCAGAACAGAACGACTCACAGTCGGGGCCCCTAGGGAAGATTTGATTGGTAAAATTTGAATGGGCCCCGACTGTGAGTCAAAATCAAAATCAAAGCGTTTATTTCAATTAGGCCATTACAGGCACTTTTGAATTGTCAAAAGACATAGTACAAAAATAGTTATGGTGCTACAGTCCCAGTCACAAGACATAAAAACTGTGAAAGTACCGCAGGTGCTCATTCCAAAGCGTAGATCTCTATGGAGAAGAATGAGCAAGAAACTCCATGGACACTCTTTTTCAATCGCCAAAATTATTACAAAACTTTTGTTACATCATTCATCATCAGATGGTACATTATGTGAGAACGATGTGACAAGTTATTAGTGTCCATAGTAAATATAAAAAAGACAATTCAAAAATAAAGTTATTAATAATGTAAATAGACCGTGGCAGCTAAGAGATGACCAGTCTCAACTGACAGTGCCCGTTCACGAACATGACACATATATCAGCACCATTCAGCTCAACCATTTTGAAGGGAGCTAAATGATCCGACACACGCGCCACCATCAGCGAGACATTCGAGTGAGCATGACATAACTTTCAACCGCCAGGGTTATTCAAGTCAATAAAGTGAAACACGTAGGTATCTAATCAATAATGGCTCTAAAGTACATGGCACTCACACAATGCTGGTTATGCAGCTATATAATACTAGGAAAATTGAATCTATACATTGCAAAGGTGGTTTTACAATCTTCAATTTATTAAAGTCGTTCTGTTCTGCTTCTTCCTGCTGTTCTGTTGGGCTTGTTTCTTTCTTTTTAGTTTTTATTTAAGTTAACTTTTTCACGTATTTTTCAAAATTAGTTTTTACGCAGTCGGTTTTTTTGTTTTTCTTTAAATATTTTTTTAAGTATTTTATTTTAATAAAATGAGGATAATTATGTACCTGTAAATTTGAGCTTCAATAGCAGCAATATCTTTGTGTCTTTGTTGGGTTGATGCCTTGGCTTTATTGCCACCCTTCTTTGCAACTAAGGACTTGTCTAGGGATGTCTGACCCTTAGTACTGAACAATCTAAAAATAAATCATGACACATTAAACACATTTGAACAATAAAAAAAAAAGCTAGTAAATATAAATAACAGACCTTTGTGCCCTCTCTTCTAAAGTGCCACCACACTTTAAGCCAAGAGCCATCAAGGCAGATTTCAATCTGTCCAATCCAAGAGAAGCAAGTTCTTCCCATGAGGAGAAAGCTGATAAATCTAAATGAGCTCCCACATTTGTTAGGGCACCACCAGTTTCTTTCTGGAAAAAAAACTTCTGGTACAGGCACAAACAAATCAAACAATAGAAAAAAAGAAAAAAAGTTACAGAAACTCTTTGGTGTAGCAAAAAGTTTGTTCTATTTTTGTTATAAAAATTTATTACAGGCCATCCAGGAAAGTTTCCAGCGTCCCATTGCTTGACAAACTCTTGATGAGCAACAGCCATCTCCATTGCTTGATCCTGCAGAGGTTTTACTCTATTGACAAAATCTTTCAAGTAAGTTAGTAGAACTCTGATATAGTTTCTATATTCACTGTTCTTACGCTCACGGGGAATGTCGAAGAGGTGGTCAAAGATGCTCAAGTATGTGATGTAGTCCACTTTCTGAAAATAACAAAACAAATATTTTAATACAGGCTGAAACTGAAATTGAGATCAATATTATGAAAAGGAGACTTTACTATGGAATATAAAGATATCTAATTCATTCATAATAAAAATAAAGCTTACCTCAATGCCTTTTAAGTTGATATACTTCTCATAACACTCATGCAGATCCAAATATTTGCCATAACCCTCTTCATCAGTAAACTCAACAGGAGCTGAAAAAAAAATCAAATAAATATAACTACCTTCTTTTTGTAAATATTATGTGTATATTAATTGCTTTTAATAAAACCATGCAACTTACTAGTGTAATCCTCAGCTGGATTCTCTCTTATTTTTGCCAACTCTTCAAATTCAACCGACATTGGCACACAAATCTGAAACAAAATTTTTCAATTTTTATTATGCATATAAAATGAGTTCACCAATGAGAAAATACGTAATTAGTGTTAAACTAAGAGGAGGCAATATAACAGTATGGTATAATAAAAAAGCAAAATGGTATAATAGTAGTTGTCTATTATAATAGAGTTGAATAATTACCTCATTAGGATGTTTTCGGTGAAACTCCTTGATCTGTTTGAGCCTAGCATAGAACTCGTTGAACTCACTTGGTCCTGACAAAGCTGCAATTTCTTCTTTACGAAGGCCATCCTTGTCTTCATACAACTCCTTCAGCCTAATGGTTGATTCAACATACCTCTGGAATAAGAAATTAATTAATAAACTAAGAATATGTACGTATGAAAGGACTTGGGAGGGGCCTTTGCCTATCAGTAATAATAATAATAATATTCTACAACTATCACGCAACGCCATCTAGTCCCAAGCTAAGCAGAGCTTGTGTTATGGGTACTAGACAGCTGATAAACATACTTATATAATTCTAAATACATAAATATTATAGATAAATTACACCCAGACACAGAACAAATGATCGTGCTCATCACACATACATTTGTCCTGGGTGGGAATAGAACCCAGACCTCAGGCATAGCAGTCAGGGTCACTAACCACTAAACCAACAGGCCTGTCAGTGGAGCAGTGTAGACTAGAAAACATAGCAAACGGAAAAAAACTTACTAACTGTTATAGTACACAATAAGAAGCAGTCAGATTTTCATCATTAGTCGAAAACCTGTGTTATCAACCAACCAGCCTATCATCATCATCATCATCTCAGCCATAGGACGTCCACTGCTGAACATAGGCCTCCCCTTTAGATCTCCACATATTATACCGGTTGCGAGCAACCTGCATCCAGCGTCTTCCGGCGACCTTTATAAGGTCATCTTTCCATCTTGTTGTTGGACGTCCTACGCTGCGCTTGCTAGTCCGTGGTTTCCAATCTAGTATTTTTCACCAGCCTATGCCTTCAGCTATTTCTAGCAATCAACCAAAATAAGTTCAACAATTTCCTGATTGAAATTAGGTTTAAAATGAAACAAACAACAAAACTAATTTATACTCACATCATGCAGGTTCTTCAATCGGTGATCTGCATTTATAGTTTCCCGATGCTGAAAATAATATTTTAAAGATTAGTTATTGAAGATTGTCTAAACTGATTAAGAGAATTCTGTTAGCTAATACAAAACCTAGAAAACAGAAAAAACTATTCTCAAGTAAATTGGTATTGCTTAACAACCAATAAAATCATTATTGGTCATGGGAAAAGTAGGTTTAGGTTAAAAATATTTTACGTTATCGCATAAACAAAACATGATTTTCACAGAGTTTGTTGATATTAAACGGGAATTAAAAGTAATAAGGCTCACCCCTGTCTTTTTATGAAGAATTTCTTTGACCATTGCGTCCATGGTCCTCTCCCTCTCCTCATGATAGCTTCTTTGCTGTTCTAGTATAGTTTCCATGCTGTTATTTTGTTTCCAATCAAACTAAATTTATTTTACGTCTAACATTCATACAGACCGAAAACAGAGATAATTAATTAATTAGATTTCGTGAGTTTGTCTACGAGAGAAACACTAGGTTAAATAGAAATACACTCTAGAATAAGCTCTAGAACCACAAACACCCTAAATGCAAACACCACACAAACATAAAAGCATTTGACAATTGACATTGACATTACTAGTGATGTTACAGTTTGATTCGACTATTGATATTAAAATCATGTTTTTCTTTTTTTAACCCGGTTGGGTGAATTTCAACAAACGCCATTTTTAGGCTTCCGTAGCCAAATGGCAAAAACGGAACCCTTATAGATTCGTCATGTATGTCTGTCTGTCCGTCCGTATCACCGCCACTTTTTGTCGAAAGTATAATAGCCATCCTGTTGAAACTTGGTAGGTAGATGTATTATGTGAACCGCATTAGGATTTTTACACAAAAATAAAAACAAAACGAATTTTGGGGATACTTAGAATTAGGTATACTTAGAATTGAAACTCGTTTTTTTTTTCAACAAACCCATTACGTGTGGGGTATCTGTGGATAGGTATTTAAAAATTATATTGAGGTTGCTAATATCAGTTTTTTCTAAACTGAACTGTTTGCACGAGAGACACTTCCAAAGTGGTAAAATGTGTGCCCCCCCCCCCCTGTAACTTCTAAAATAAGAGATTAATAAAACTAAAAAAATATATATAATGTAGACCTCAACAAAAACTTCCAACGAAAATTGATTTGGATGAGAATCAGATACAGTTAGCAGTTTTTGAGATATAGTATAATTATTTTCTAAAACCGCAAACATAACTTTGCCATTCATACAAACACTATGAAAAACAAAGTTATTTTTATTGTTTGTGTATATTACTTACTAATCTCAATATAATTATATCCCTGCTATATTATACTTGCTACTACGGAACCCTTCATGGGCGAGTCCAACTCGCACTTGGCCGGTTTTTATATTATAATATATATATATATACCGGTAGCTTCAATGTAGCGGTTGGCTTGCACCAAGGGTCGGCTCTCAGCCCGTACCTCTTCCTGATGATAATGGATGCTCTGACGTTGGACATCCAGGAAGAGGCCCCCTGGTGCATGCTGTTTGCCGATGACATTGTGCTGATTGCCGAGAGCGGCCTAGAGGTCCAGAACAGATTGGAGGTGTGGTGGCAAAGACTGGAGAACGTTGGCCTGAAATTGAGCAGAACCAAAACAGAGTATTTGTTTTGCGATTTTGGCGGTCTCTCCAGTCCTGTGCCCATTACTCTTGCAGGAACGCCCATACCAGTCTGTTCCGACTTTCGGTACCTCAGGTCGCTTGTCCAAGGAGACGGCGATGTAGACCGGGACATAACACTCCGGATCAACTCGGGATGGATGAAATGGCGACAGGTCACCGGAACAACTTGCGACCCACGGATGCCCTTCAAGTTAAAGGGGAAAATATACAAATCCGTGATTAGACCTGTCGTATTGTATGGATCGGAATACTGGGCTGTGAAAAAGATGGATGAGAAACGATTGCATGTAGCGGAGATGAGGATTTGAGATGGATGTGTGGAGTGACAAGAATGGATAAAGTAAGGAATGAAAGGGGAAGTTTGAGAGTGGCGCCTGTTACAGAAAAAATGAAAGGGAATCGTCTATCTTGGTATGGACATGTGATGAGGAGGGATGTGACTAAGAAAGTGATGAGTATGAATGTTGATGGATGGAGAGGAAGAGGAAGGCCAAAGAAAAGATGGATGGATTGTCTAAGGAATGATATGAAAGAAAAAGGAGTAAATGATACTGTGACGTGTGATAGGGGAGAATGGAAGAAGAAAACGTGTTACGCCGACCCCAATTAGAATGGGATAAGGGCAGGAAGAAGAAGAATGATATTAATAATATAAAGTTTATGGCATAAAATGCAGTTACAATGACTAATGCCAAATTGCCAAATATGGCATAATTATAATGCAAAGCTTCTGAAAATATAGTCTGACACACGTAACATGAGCCTGGAAAATAGCGGCAAATTCAAAAAATCTACATCTGGTATCACTGCATATACTTAGTAAGAAAAATACATTTTGATACTTGAATTTACATCATGGATAACTAAGTAATCCATGATGTAAATTCAAGTATCAAATGACGATTGAAGTATCAAATGACGATGAACGATGTAGATTTTTTGAATTTGCCGCTATTTTCCAGGCTCATGTTTCGTGTGTCAGGCACTGTACCTATGCACTAAGCGAATTTTATAATCAATCGACAAAAGGACTTTAGAACTGGATTATTTTTGCGTATGGTCCTTGAATACGATGGCTTCATCTGAAGAAAATGTATCACCAGAATCCGAAGGATAAATAAGATTTCTTCATGTCGTTTAAATTCTGGGTTCGTAATTTTGATCTTCCGGATCATCACCCGCTAACTCATTGACATCATCTACGCCATTATTCGGTAATTCAAGACAAATTTTTTTGGCTTGGGAAAATCATAAAATGAGTCCTCCCACCCAGGGCCGGGAGGGACTGTCAGACTCATACTGCCTAAAATCCACGGTGTCCTTCAATAGCCCTTTACGTTCCGGTGTCAAGGTAATTCGTGAGTCCCTCGACCCCGGCAGGTTTCCCCCCCTAAAGGAGGGCCCCGTCATAATGCTGACGCTCTTTGAGGCGCGCGTGGAACACTACGCGTCGTCGACCCGGGCATGGTACATGGTCGGACAGCGAGTCACCCATTACTCGCCGCCCGCATAGCCGGGCCTACGGTCGCCGGAAATCGTCTTGCGACGTCCGTCACCGTGGGCGTCTACCACTGCGGCTGGGATAGAGGGAGGACGCTGTCCTCTCCCTCACTCGGCGCGCCTCCTCCTTCGCGAGCATGACTGCTTCGCCGAAGGAGGCGACCGCTTCCCACTCCGTCTCGCCCCGCAGTATGGCCTCGACCAATGCCGGGCGCGAGAGGTCGCCGCCTATCGCCGTCGTGAGAACGCGGTGGTGCTCTGCCCAAGTGGGGCAGTCCTGCACCGTATGCTCCACCGTGTCCTCCGGGTGATCCTCACAGTGGTGACACTCAGACGTTTCTTCCTTCCTCATCAGACACAGGTACCTCCCGAAACATCCATGTCCGGTGAGGACCTGCGTCAGGCGGAAGGTCAAAGACCATAATAGAAGTTGGGATCCATTTTAACTGGGATAAAAACAAATAATGCCAATGTGTATAATACTGCCAGATCAGGGAGACAGTTCAAAAATGAAACGAATGCATGTTAAGCCAGATATGGAAAACTGATTTACGTGTTAGAGTCTGGCCAACGAAAGCTGTCCACGGCATAACTTCTAAACTTTTGATATGGCAATATTTTTGGACTGTTAAAATTGACAAATTATTGAACTTTTTACGAGAATGAAACATCTTGAGTTCACTTATTTACAAAATCATACAATTTTTTGTCCACGGTGTTTCTATTTTTCAAATCAAATCAAATCATTTATTTAAAATAAGCCAGTTACAGGCACTTTTGAATTGTCAAAAGTAAAATAAAATAGTTTAAAAAATAGTTACGGTGCTACAGACCCAGTCACAAGACATTAAATCTGTGAAAATACTGTAGGTGCCCATTCCAAAGCGTAGATCTCATGGAGAAGAAAGGGCAAGAAACTCCATGGACACTCTTTTTCAATCGCCAAAATGATAACTTTTGTCTTCATTTCTTCAATATAGACTAGTAATCCTTAATAGACACAAATGCTGCTGGTTAATCTTCAATATTTGAGACATCCGTTGAGGATTATGACGCCCGTTCTTTTACTACTAGTTCAACCATCCACTGACAAAAAACAAAAATATAAATTATTTTAATTACATCTTACGTCTTAAATGAAATTAAAATAATTTATATTTTTTGTCAGTGGATGGTTGCACTAGTAGTAAAAGATCGGGCGTCATTATCCTTAACGGATGTCTCAAATATTGAAGATAGACCCAGCAGCATTTGTCTATTAAGGATTACTGGTCTATATTGAAGACTAAATGTTGACGAAAATGTGCCACTGTGGCACATTTTTGTCAACATTTAGTCTTGCCACACTATTGTAACCCTTTTTTTTACTTCTGAATGTTTGAAAATAAGTACCCATAACTGGGTACCAATGCGGTAAGGGATTGGATTAATGTGCATTGATTAAATGGGGAAGGCAAGTGTCAAAGTGAAAAGTGACATCTGTGTCCCAAAAGAACTGTCAAATCAAAGGAATTTTCTGAAAAAAAGAGTTTTATCGATGTAAAATGACTAGATATTGTGTAAAAGGTTGTAAAAATGATGGAACATACAAATTTCCGACAATTCACACTATCAAGAAATAATGGGTAGCTACTGAGACTGCTATGAGAACAAAAATTGTATTATCACTAAGGAAAAGCTATACAATAAACAAAAATCTATCCTTGCGAAGCCGGGACAGGCCGTTAGTTGAATTTATTAATGAAATTCTATGATTATACCTTAACTAAACAACCGAATACACCTTTGAAAATAATATCTACTTTTCTATTGGAGGTTAAGTATTGCATCGCTCTTTATATCATGAAATAGTTCTTCTGGTGGAAGAATTATCACCGGGACCGAGATTTGTGATAGTTGTGGTGTTATAAAGTTAAAATTCTTATCATATTGCTCCAATCTATAAAATAGATGTAAAATTAGATGAAGAAGACAAACACAAAACTTGATGACATTTTTCTCAATATAGAATGTCAGAAGCAGTACTATATTCCTTGTAGAGGCTAGCACATGTAATACCTACTTAAAAATACAATTTTAAATCCTAACTACAAGTAAATGTGTGTTTAATGTAGTAGAATCAAATTTCTAGCCTCTCAACTAAATCACTTTTTTTCCTCTTGTAGATGCACCGCGGCGTCTTAGTTCTTGTTTTAGTGTATTTTTAGTGTATGCACTTGCATTGAAGAATAATTTTCCATATTTGTTTATTATAATAAACTCAATTTTTATAACAACTTATTGTTTAGCTTGTACAAAGATTACTGTTTAGCTTGTACAAAAAACAAACACGTATTGTGTTTGTTTTTTGTACAAGCTAAACAGTAATCTGACGTATGGGACAACGATCGCAGCGACATCTACGAATAGCTTTGAGTTGCCATCCCCATTGATTTAATTTATGACATTAATTAATATTTACTATGAGTATTGTATAACGGCCGGCAGTATATGTACAATATAAAAAAGGACATTAATACATTAGCTGCCGTGTACCTTTAATATTTTATTTACAATTTAATATTTTATTTAATATTTTTGTAGTATTATCGATTTTTTATTATCTGTGTCAAAAAGAATAGATTGTTTGTGGCTACCTGGCAATAGAGATGGGTAACTAGCCGAAATTTCAATAGCTTAGCTAACCGGCTATTTGTGGTGTAATAGCCAGCTAGCTAGCCAGCTACTTGGCTATTGAACAATAGCGTTTAGTAACTAGCGGCGCCGGTGTAGCTAGGCAGGACTTAAATAACGCAACATCAACTACCCGATCTGAATTCGATCCTAGATCCTAAATCAAAAAACCAAAATACTAACAATCAAATTTTTATTTATTTTAAACCTGACGGTAATTAACCAGCTTTCTAATCATCGTATTTAATAAGTTCGTTCATTAAACGAACGAAATTACTAAGTATAATGCTCTCTCTTTGTCTAATCTATTTTGTGAATATTGTGAGAAAAAGATCGACGATACCAATGAGCGAGCGCAGTGAGCGCGCACACAGCTATCGGCTATTTTGGCTACTCTAGCTACCCGGCTACCGAATACCGGGACGGCTATAAAACGTAGCAGTTAGCTACACTCCGTGGCGGCTACGAGCGGCTACGCGGTTGCGAGCGGCTACGCGGTTGCGAGCGGCTACGCGGCTATATCATAGCCTGTCAGTTATCTAGCCAACCAGTAGCCGATAGCTAGCTATCGTGTTGACGGATATCATAGCCGTGGCTATTTTGCTCATAGCCGGTATTTGGCTAGTTATGGCTATAGCTACCCATCGCTACCTGGCAAGTTTTGGTTGGGTAACGTCATTCTGCTACACGTTCTCTATTTATCTATTGCAATAATTTTGCGAGTGACCGGTGTGCAGAAATAAAAGTGTAATTTTAAAATAATCATGATTTATTCTACATGGATCAATCAGTTATACTCAGTATTTTTAATCGGTTGTTCCTTATTTACATACGTTCAATCTGATGTGCCGAGACCCCGCGGTGTCTCTTTATCCAAAGCACCGCTATATTCGCCGACAAAAGATTTCACCTGTTTCGACGGAACTATTACGATACCTTTTAGTTATGTAAACGATGATTTCTGCGATTGTTTCGATGGCAGTGATGAACCTGGTACTTCAGCATGTCTGAATGGCTTTTTCCACTGCACAAACGCCGGTCATCGACCGCTAAACATACCCAGTTCGAGGGTGAACGATGGTGTTTGCGACTGTTGTGACGGTAGCGACGAGTGGGCTCAAGATGAACCCTGTGCTAATACCTGTGAAGAACTAGGCCGAGAGGCCAGAGCTGAAGCTCAACGTTTAGCTGAGCTATATAAAGCAGGTAGCCATTTAAGATTGCAATTCATAGAGAAAGGAAATGCTAAACGAAATGAGATGGCAGAACAACTTCAACAGCTGGAGAAAGACAAATCTGAAGCTGTTCAGATTAAAGATGAGAAAGAGAACCTCAAAAATGAGTTGGAAGCTAAGGAGAATGAGGCCTTGAAGGTATACAGAGAGGCTGAGGAGCAAGAAAAACAAAAGAAAGCAGAGGAAGAGAAACAAAATGCAATTAAAGAAGCATTGGAACACTTCAACAATTATGATATTAATCATGATGATGTATTGTCCATGGATGAAATAATATTAGCTCAAGTATTTGATAAAGACAATAGTGGGGCCCTTGAGGAAGACGAAATTAAATACTTCTTTGGTGATGGTGATAGTGTAGACAAAGACACTTTTGTCTCAACCACTTGGACTATGTTAAAACCACTGCTGATGGCAAAGGAAGGAATGTTTAAGCCGGTTGAAGAACAAGAAGATCTTGGAACAGAACATGATGCTGATGAGGCTGGTGACCTTGATGGCGAATATACTGGACAAGACGATGAGGCTAGTGACTTAGATCTACCTCAAGATGAACAAGATGAGCAAGAGCAAGAAGCAGAAGTAGAACAAAATAAAGTATATGATGATGAAACCCAAAAGTTAGTTGATGAGGCTACTGAAGCCCGCAGACTACATTCTGAGGCTGAACGCACAGTTAGAGAAATAGAAGCTAACATTAGGAAAATCCAACAAAATCTGGAGAAAGATTATGGCTTGCAACAAGAGTATGCTACTTTAGATGGTGAATGTTGGGAATATGAAGATAAAGAGTATGTGTACAAGTTATGTGTTTTCCAGAAAGTAACACAGAAATCTAAGAATGGTGGTGCAGAAGTTGGACTTGGAAACTGGGGAGAATGGGCTGGCATAGACCACAACAAATACTCAATCATGAAGTATACAAATGGTGTAGCCTGCTGGAACGGGCCTAGCAGAATGACAACAGTACATATCAGCTGTGGTTTGGAGACTAAACTTCTATCTGTCACAGAACCTTATCGCTGTGAATATAAAATGGAGTTTATCACACCTGCAGCCTGTGATGAATCCCATCCAACTGTACAGCACTCATCTCACGATGAACTTTAATAATTGCCGTGTTGAAATTTTCGCACATAGATGTGATGTGTTAACATATAAGTTACAAAATGTAAATCAGTCACCATCCATTATCATGTTTCTCTAGGGACAAGTCTCAAATCACATTCTGAATAAACAAGAATTTTATGTGTAATGGAAATCAATTTGAATTTAATGTAGCACGAGTCTGTAGAAGAGTATCAAGTAATAAAATTATTTTTGTTTAAGTGAAAGTGCTAATAATTTCAAGGATGTTTTAGTAACTTCAAGAGTTATTTATAAGTGTTTTGATGTGAAGACTGAAATATTCAACATCATACATTATTTTTTCTCACATTCCTCAAATGCAAGGCTGTTTTAGTTCAAGTAGAAATTAAATTTTGATGAGTGAACAAAACATTGTGAGTGATCAATAAAATTATCGTTTTAATATTACCCACTTGTTTAATTTTATCTAATTATGTTTTTAGTACATGTTATTTTATAACAAATACCACTCTTATCAAGTGTGTAAATAGGTATAAGAGCAAAATAATAGTAAAGATTACCTATGCAATATTGCATAAGGAAAAATATATTTATAAAAAAACAAAAACAACAACGGAATTAAATTCAGTAGGTAATGCAAGTAAGCAGAGATAAATTGCCAACTAATATATTGGATTAATGAAGGTGTTTTTCTATTGATTCTGGGTAGTGGGTTCACTTGCATTTTTTCTAGTTTACATCACAGGTTTACATGAATAGATCTAATTTGAATGGGTTCTGCTTATACCAAGTAGATTCATTTTGGAGGAAAAGGGTTTTTATATTATTCAAACAATCAGGAAAACCCAAAAGTATTGTTCCAGGAAAATATTTTGATTCTGAGGCGTTAGGTGCGATAAGTATTCGAATATAAATTGTGTAAAACGGAAACCGTTTCGACTGTTTTCTTTTCCGGCAACAGGGGTGCGTTTAAGTACGCCGGCGAAATTTTCGCCGGATAAAAATTAAACTAGCGAGGGTTCGCTGAACGGAGTCATAGGTTTCTGTCAATGTTAGCTGTCAAATTCAATTGACAGCTCAGTTTATCAAACAAATAACAATTCAATTCAACTTAACAGTCCGAATATTATATTGTAATCTCCGTAAAATTAGGATTTAACTTGTGATCTCAATATTATTACACAGTAAAAATGAACCGGAACATGAAAAATCAATTTGCCGGTGTCATACTAATTATATCCATGATCCACAAATAATATTCACCGAGACGATGAATTAGGTACTCTCTAAAATAAAAATATTCGTTTTTACGGCGCGAATCGAGCATTAACAACATAACTCAATGTCAATCAATGTCAATATGACAGCAGGATAAAATTTAGCGAGGTAAAAAGGTCGCTAAAATTTATCCTAGTCAGGCGAAAACTTATACCAGCTGACGACCGTGAACGGGGCAGATTAAATTTTAGTCAGTTTAATTTTTCACCTCGCGGTGTGCTTGAACGGGATGTTTGACGTTTAGTCAGTATAAATTTTAACCTGGATAATCGACTTAAACGCACCCCTGTCAAAAAAGAGGCGTCATTCGGATCGGACTGTCAAAAAACTGTCAAATGAATCAACCCAAAACCATCCCAAAACGTAAACAAACGCACATGTTGATTGAATGATTTCACTTTTTGCCAGTTTTTGCAAAAGAACTCTTAGGTTCTCTATAGACTTACTATATTTTATCATGCCTTTGGTGTTCAGTTTGTGTCTGCATTTATAAAATATGGAAGTAGATCAAATAATCTCGCGGTCTTCTTTCTCCATGTTAGAAGGGAAGGTTGACGATAGAATTTTGAAATCATTGAGTTCCATGGGTTTGGAGAGGCCCACACGTATACAAGCCGAAGTTTTGCCACATTTGCTCCAAGGAAAGGACTTGATCGGTGCGGCGAAGACGGGCAGTGGAAAGACATTAGCGTTTCTCATACCAGTTGTTGATAATTTAATCAAGCTAGAATGGTCTGCAAAGGGAGGTAAGATCTACTTTTCTTTTCCTACCAGTAACTAGACCATTATCTTGCCAACTACTAACAACAAGTAACATTGTGTTCAGTAATATTATGATTGCATTGTTTTGGGACTTTGTTATTATTTTTGAATGACTTTTATACAAGAAATTTCATCATCCTCTGCGGCGTTATTTCACCTACTGCTGAATAAAAGGTTATAGTTATAGCTAGGGTGAGGGCTCGACTCCCATAAAGTATAAAACATACCGGAGACAATTCAACAGCCATGAAAATCTTGTTGAAGATTATTTCTCATCTCAACATTTTACATCAACATAGCCATTACCTAACAACTATTTTATGGTTGGTTTCCAGTCTAACAAAATGCAAGTGGTTATTTTAAGAGAAAAGCTTTAAAAAATATTAGGCCCAAGTATTTTGTGTCATTATCACTTTAATTTTACTTTGTCAGGTACTGGATGCATAATATTATCACCTACCAGAGAGCTGGCATTACAAACTGCAGATGTGTTAAAGAAATTACTACTCCACATCAATTTATCTCATTGTCTTATTGTGGGAGGTGAGAAGAGAGCTAAAGATATCTTAAAATTGAAAAAAGGTGAGTGGCTTTTTAAAATTTAGATTTTTTTTGTAATTCGAAAAATGTGCGAAAGGCTAGGCTAGCATTTTCTAATAGGAGTTCTGTCAGTTTGCATTATTGAGTTTGGTTACTGCCTACCTACCTATATGAGACTGAAGATAACTGGCAAAATTTTAAGTGTTCCCTGCTACAAATGTTCTCTGATAACTTTTTACCTATCCTATCCTAGTTATTCTTCAATTCAATTCATAAGCATAATCATTCCATAGTCAGACTCTTACTGACTAAAATCCACCCGTGTTCCGTCGGATGCCCTTTACGTTCCGGGGCCACGGTATCCTGGATTAAGAAAAATCCGCGACCCCGGCAGGCATTTGGCCCCATAAGGGGCCCCGTCGGTGACGCGTGAAACACGACGCGCCACCGACCCGGGCTTGGTCCTTGGTCGGACGGCGAGCATACCCATTACTCACCGTCCGCAAGCCCGCTCCGCCGCTGTGCCCTCTGCTGTTCAGAGGGACACGCGTTGGAGCGTCCACCCGACAGGCTATTTGCATACGGGCAAAGAAACCCCTTAGGCACACAGTGCCTAAGGAGAGTTTTTGCCCGCATCCCAGGGCGCACCGGCCCGAAAAACTGGTCTTCCCCCCGGACGTATCCGAGAGGGAACTCCAGTCCACGGGCGCACGTGGAGGTTTCCTGTCTTAGCACCCCGAGACACAGGCCTTGTCTCTGTGAGAGCAAATGTTTGATAAACCACCACACGGGCCCACTGTGGTTTTGCTCAATCTTTTAAAAGGTTAACATTTATCAATATTGCAGGTGCAAACATAATAGTCAGTACACCAGGCCGACTATTAGATCACCTGCAAAACACAGAAAAGTTCAACTGTGACAAACTGAAATGTTTAGTACTGGATGAAGCAGATAAACTTCTGGAAGCAGGCTTTCAGAAGCACATTACCGGTATAATCAGCTTGTTACCTAGTAAGTACTTCTAAATTTTATTTTGCATTACCACATGGTTTCACCTGTGTGGAGGGTGAAAATTATCCAAAAAGCATAATATGACCTATACAGATCAAGCTCTACTTGTATGACATATTTCATTTATATGTGCTCAGCCATAAAGCTAAAGCCATAAAGTGCAGAGAGTAAGTACACAAGTAGAAACTTTCGTACTTATAATATTAGTAGTAACTGGTTATAGATTTCAACTTGTTATATTGTCAAATTCAGAATAGTACCAAATACAGGGCATGTAGTAGGTATAATTATACTATTAGTCATTTTGCAAGAAGATACAGACCTGTTCATTTTATTAATTCATACATTTGATTATCACTTGTGAATACTATTTTAATAGGTTGGGGAAAAGTTTCTTCGCATTTTTTAAGAAAATTCAAAACATTTTTTAATAAAGTTTATTTACATTTAACTAAAGTATGTAGGTACCATTTTGTTCGATAACTTTTTGCCATCTTGTAGGTAGGGACATGATCCCATTGCTATAGAAATTTTGGGACTTCTGGTCAAAATACCGCGACAAGTGGTTTTGGCAGTCCTCTCGTGATGTTAACCTGACACTGCCTAAAGAATTCTGAAGAGACCGAAACAGGTGGAAATCTGAAGGTGCAAGGTCAGGACTATACGGCGGATGCATTAACACCTCCCAGCCAAACTCTCTTAATTTTTGTTGGGTGGCTAAAGATGTGTGAGGTCTAGCGTTATCATGATGAAAAACCACACCCCTTCTGTTGATTAATTCCGGCCGCTTTCTTTCAACTTCTTGCTTTAATCTCATCAGTTGTTCGCAGTAGAGTTCAGAATCGATGGTCCTGCCTGGTGGTAACAGCTCATAATGAATAATGCCCTTCCAATCCCACCACACACACAGCATCACCTTGTTGCGAGTTAACCCGGGTTTCGCCACAGTCTGTGAAGCCTGACCGGCCTTTGACCACGACCTTTTTCGCACGTTCTTGTCATACGTGATCCACTTTTCATCACCAGTTATCAGCTTCTTCAAAAATGGTTCGGTTTCATTACGTCGTAATAAAGAATCACAAATGAGTACACGGTTCATTAGGTTTCTTTCAGTGAGCTCGTGAGGTACCCAAATGTCGAGCTTTTTTGTGTACCCAGTTTTTTTCAAATGCGCCAAAACTGTTTTGTGGTCAATTTCCAGTTCTTCAGCTACGTCGTAACTACTGATATGCCGATCTTGCTCCACTTTTTCAAAAATGGCATCCATTTTATCCGTAATAGGGCGACCAGAGCGACGTGCATCTTTGACATCAAAATTTCCGGATTGAAAACGCTTAAACCAAATTTGTGCTACTCTCACAGACACTACACTAGGTCCATAAACATCGCAAATTTTTTTCGCGGCTTGCGTTGCATTTTTACCTTTTTTGTAGTAAAATTTTAAAATGTATTGAATTTCTTCATTAGATTCACTCATCTTGATGGTACGAAAAACAAATGAAAATCACACATTTTCCTAATTTGAATTTGGAATTATGTTCTTTAAAATTTAAACTTTCAATGATACCAAAACCAGCCAGATACAAATAGTATAGCCAAAGAGATTTTATTACAAGTTCATACATACTATAATGCGAAAAGACTTTTTCCCCAACCTAATATATTGAAATCTCTTGATGCAACTTGACACTATAACTAATTAACTTACCAGTTTATCAACAATTACTAATAATAATGTAATTAAGGTGTGACAAAAAAAAACTGAATGAATGGACTTATGAAAAAAATAAATTAAAGCAATCTCACAAGTTGAACAATTGTTTAAATAAAATAATGTTAAAAGTAAAGACACATTGTCTTTGACAGTATCATACCTACTTTCTTAATGTAGGTATTCTAATTACTTTTAAACATTTTAGCAAGAAGACAGACAGTATTATTCAGTGCTACTATGGGCGAAAATGTCAAGAATCTAGCAAGATTGGCATTGAGAAGTGATCCAGTTTTGATATCTGTTACTGATAACAAAATGTCTACAGTCTCAGGACTCCAACAAGGGTAAATATAAACATCAGTGTTCATAACGACCTGATAGTTCATCTTCACCTTTATTTACCCAATATTACCTACATATGCCACCAGCCACCACAATAACTTACTGTTCTGTAAATGTAAATCTATTGAAAGAGGTGACTGGCAGTATAGGCATGAAAATAGATGAGAACTTCATGGTCTCAACTCATAGACTATGTTTGAAGTAAATTGAGAATACTATAAAGTAAGATGTACAACCTAACCTTTAAGGTTCCTATTAGCATAAGAGGATGTTTAATTTCTAATGATAACAATAGTATAAGTTTTTTTAAAGTTGCTTTGCACTAAGGTTTTTTTCTATTACTATGAGTGCGTTTTTTTTTTAGCGTGGTAAAATCATCAAATGAGTCCTCCCACCCCGGGCAGGGCGGGAGGGACTGTCATACTTGTACTTACTAAAATCCACGGTGTCCTTCAATAGCCCTTTATGTTCCGGGGTCACGGTAATGAGATAAGTCCCGCGACCCCGGCAGGCTTTGGCCCTCTAGAGGGGGGCCCCGTCATTATGCTGACGCTCTTTGAGACGCGCGTGGAACACAACGCGCCGTTGACCCGGGCATGGTCCTTGGTCGAGAAGCGAGTTGCCCTTTACTCGGCCCCCGCATGCCCTCTATGAGTGCGTTTGCAAATATTTGAAATAACATTCTAAAACTTCATAAGTAGGCATACAAAATTTGTTCCATGCGGGAATCGAACCCGCCACACGCGCAGCCGCCAATGAGTCAGTCAAAAATACTGTACCATACGTAATTTTTAATTACGTTTAAAACTATCCGTAAGACGGTATTGTGTAACTTACAACCACTAAGGTCGATAAAATAACGATCTTTTAATATAAGTGGTTGCCCAATGGTGTCGGCCTCGACTTGTAGGTCGTGGGGGGTTCGAACCTAGCCAGGCGCATTACTTTGTGTAATTTATTTCATCACTACTGCTCTCAAAATGGTGAAGGAAAACATTGTGAGGAAACCGGCATGTCTTAGAACCAAAAATTCGAAAACATGTGACATCTACCAAAGTACCAACCCGCACTGGGCCCGCGTGGTGGATTGTGGCCCACTCCTTCTCACAGAGAGGAGGCCTGTGTCCCAACAATGGGAAAATTTATAGGCTGATGATGATGATGATGGTAGATATTAGTATGGCTCATGGCTGATTAATTATATCCGCTCGAGTAGTTATATTTCTAATTAAATAATGATCATGACCCTTAAGTTTTGTGGTTGTATGTGTCTGTCTGTGTGACTGTCGAGTTCTTCCGGTTCAATTTTGAGTTTGGCAGTGTTATTAATTTTTTTTGCATCTGGTAATTGCTCCGAAGCTGTACTGATAGGCATCCAATATAAAAAGAAATCAATCCTTTTTATATGGGACTTCAATATACCTGGCAAAAAAATACATTATGTACAATCGACAAAGTGGAATTATGAGCCACCATAAGCTTATTTTCCTCCATTCAAATACAATTAGGTTCACATTCGCGTAAACATACATATCCATGGTAACGACTTCGATCGAAATTGTCATTGTCAAAATGGGTCATGAGTCCACTTTGTCGATTGTACTTATCTAAACCTTTTACTTGCATCTGGCTGGGTTCGATTCTGCGACCTACAACTCGCAAGCCGGCGGCGGCCACCTATTGCAGTTACCTATTGGTAACGGCCCCGGCTTACGATTTTTTTTTTTTTTTTTATGTGTAATGGGTTTGCTCTTGACCTTAGTCTAGGACTAGAGTGACTAAGACAAGGTCGACGATGGAGCGAGCTTACCCAGAAGAAGCCTGTTTACTCTAACTTTGAAGAGATAATGCCAGTATAGGTCTGGTGGCCAATAAGCCTAATGCTTTCGGAATCCCATATATCTTACAGGCTCAGCCACTTACTGCTAGTCCATCTTAACAAGATCTATTCGCGGATTCGCGTCATATCAAAATATTTTTAGGAGTGCTGTTCGTAACTCCAGAGTTTGCCTTAAATGTTTCAATATTTTATAAATCTCGCTTTCTTCCCACAGATATTACATTTGTCCAGTAGAGAAGAGAATATCCTGGTTATACAAAATGTTGAAGAAAAGTAAGAAACTAAAAGTGATGGTGTTTTTTTCATCATGCAGATCTGTAGACTTTCATCATGAATTTTTCGTAGAACATTGTAAAGCTACTGTTTTGAGTATACACGTGAGTATGGAGTTTTTATTTACCATTATACAGGGCCTCCCACGGCTATGCCATATGGAGAGAAAGTACCTTAAGGCGCGGTCTTATCTCATATTCCCAAAAATTGGTTTCTTAGAACGTCGAGTATGACGTAATGTAATAAAAATAAGCAACGCGAAAAATACAGTGAACAGAGAAGAGTATAAAGAAGAATTTAAACCGAACAGAATAATAAATAAGAGTTTGATATTTCCAATAAAAATTGGGACGTTGTAGCACAAAAATAAACTTTGACGTCGAAGATCTCTGTATTTCCAGCGATAACAACAGTTTTTTTTTTAAGAATTTAGTAGGTTTTCCCTTTTTTTAAAACTTTAACCGAACCATTTAACCGAACCATTATTTAATTTTATGTCTATATTTTAAATAATCTAAAGAAAAGCAGTAAAATAAATGCCCATTCGCAGCTTACGTCACATTTCAAAACAAATGTCATTTTTTCAATTTTCAATCTTATTGACGCTCCATAGTGGTGACAATAGTTTACGCGGTCATAAGCGATTAAAATCGTAGTCAGTCCGCGTCTTAAATATTATTATAGATAGAACATTTTACTGAAAGAAGACATTATTTTAATTCAAAAAACAATTTTAACTGCATTCATAGATTTTTAAATAATTACATGGTTGACGGGAATCGAATCCGATACATGAGAACATAAAAACGATCCTGTAGTTTCATACCAATTGAAAGGCTGCATCATAAGGATTGTTTTTGCTAAATAACATAGTGTCAGAAATAAAAGGAAGACCATGAATTTTTTTTAACATTTTTTTTACAAAATTAATCAATATCAAATGCTCAAAATGAGTCCCATTACATAATGTTGAATACAAAGTCGCACTCTTTTGATTATTTCAGTCCCTGTCGATTTTTTGATCTTGTTGTGGTGGATATTTATTATAATTAGGTCTAACTAAGTTCTGTTTGTTCTTTTTATTTTTTGGACAAAATTTCACATCAAATGTTAAAATTCATGGTCTTCCTTTTATTTCTGACACTATGTTATTTAGCAAAAAATAATCCTTATGATGAAGCCTTTCGATCGGTATGATAAAACTACAGGGTAATTATTTTTCTCATGTACCGGGTTCGATTCCTGGTAACACCATGTATTTTTTTTTAAATCTATAAATGCAGTTTAAATTGTTTTTTAAATTAAAATAATGTCTTGTTTCAGTAAAATGTTCCATCTACAATATTCAAGGTACTTTCCCTCTATGTGGCATAGCCGTGGGCCACCCTGTATAGCATTTACCACTTTCATAATCACATTACTCACCAGCTTTTAAAAGAGTGTTTCGCAAAGCAAGGAATTTTTTCATAATAAGATTCTCGAATTGCGCGTCTTTTAGCTCCATCTTCGACTTCTTTCATCCCATCATTCACTTTTGCCCAAGGCCCTGCTATTTATAGATAGGGGCTCCAAGTTCATGTGAATTTCATAGCAGCAACTATCGATTAATGTAGAAAACCAGAAAACCTTTGTCATCCGGGACATTCTATTTGTTTTTAAGGTCGCTGCGCTCGGTATGGTGTCTTACATTTTCCCACGTTTTTTTTTTTTTTATTATACACTCACTTTTCTTGTTTGTTTGTTTGTCGTTCCGGCTGGACTTTTGCAACTCAATTTTGAGGCACTTCCCTATAAGCTAGCAGGCTGAAATTTTGTACACGCTTTGAGTTCTGATGACAATACATGACTAGCTAAGAAACGTCATAACAAATCCAATATGGCGGCCTCCCCAAGATGGCGGACTGGCTGTTTGAAACCCACCCCCATGATATGGGTATCAAATGAAAGGGTTTGCTGTCAGGAATACGAAAAAAATAGTCACGGGACTTAAATCCAATATGGCGGACGTCCAAGATGACAGACAGGCTATTTGAAATGCACCCCTGTGATATGGATATCAAATGAAAGGGTTTGCTATAAGGAGTACGAAAAAATAGTCACGTGACTTAAGTCCAATATGGCGGACGTACAAGATGGTAGACTGGCTGTTTGTAATCCACCCCCGTGATATGGGTATCAAATGAAAGGGTTTGCTGTCAGGAATACGAAAAGAATAGTCATGTGGCTTATGCTAGGCTAGGCTATTAATCCAATATGGCGGACGTCCAAGATGGCGGACAGGCTTTGAGCCACTTCCCGATAAGCTAGCAGGCTGAAATTTTCAGGGTAGCTTCAAACCCGATGAACAATGATAAAAATAATAAAATAATTAATAGATTTAAAAAACCTAAAACCCACGTTTTTAAATGTCCTAAAAAGAAGAAAATAACCCTACGGGGCTGAGAGAGGGGCCACTCAAAATGTGGGGGCGTATCTTTGCAATTTACACCTACGATCTCACGTCATGTAAATATATCCCATAAATAATCCCTTATATAATATACGCCCCCACGTTTTGAGTGGCCCCTCTCTCAGCCCCGTAGGGTTATTTTCTTCTTTTTAGGACATTTAAAAACGTGGGTTTTTAGATTTTTTAAATCTATTAATTTTAAGATTATTATCTTTTCTACATAAGTCGATAATTACGAATAAATATTCGTAATTATCGACACAAATGTGTCTGAACAGTCAGGAGTTACCCTTAAGTGCCCAGAGCCTCTAAACGGTTAAAGGCTGCACTATCATCAGCTTCTCTGATCCAGCTGCTACTAAGTCAAGTGCCAAGATCTTCGTTCCACCTACCTAATAATTCCTGTTGATTTGCGAATGGTCGGAAGAAGTGCCGTAACTTGCACCAGCAAAACCGTCACCAAATAGTTAACTGTCATTCTGATAGGTAAATTGAATTCGGAACGAGATCCAAATCGCAATTCTGGTGCTATCGATTTGGTATGTACTTAGTAACACTTCAATCACATACCTAAGTCGTTTCAAATATGCGATAACACGAGATAAATTGCAACATATTACATTGTTGCTATCTCTCAAAATACTGATGTTAGTAACTGCTCTATACCAACGATATAATTAATTGCCTGCACTTTGTTTATTATTAGAATATTGTTTGGCAATGGGCAGGCCGTTACCTCATAGAACTGACAACCGATGAAGTAGAAAAGTTCTCAGGTACCGACTACAAACCAGAAAACGCAACGTAAGCGGGAAGCGGGCTTGCCACTGCGTGGACCGACGACCTCTTGAGAGTCGCGGGCAACCGATGGATGCAAGTGGCGAATTATCATTCGGCGTGGCGGTCTAAGGGGGAGCGCTTTGTTCAGCTGTGGACGTTTTCTGGCTGATCGTGATGAAAATATTGTTTATATTATTCTACAGGTTGCAATTGAATTCATGGGCATTATTTTAAACCAAGACACTACTCATGATACTAATTGCATAACCGCAAATACAAAAATGTTATAAATGCAAGTTAGTATTATTTGATGTTTGTTTACTTTTCGTAACGCACTGTACTACGCTCGAAATTTAGATACTTGAAAACTTATTGGGGTTTATGATGTATTTTTTTTTATTACTTTTAGTGTTTATTTGCATTAATAAGTCTTTTGCTATGTATGTAATATGACTTACTACATTTTTTAGAGTTTTCCATACTTGCATTAATAATAGTTTCGATATGGTTATTATTAGGCCTAATGCAATTAGTATCATGAGTCACTACTCATAATACTTATTGCATTAGGCCTAATAATAAGCAAATCTAACTAAGGCACTCCTTAGTTTGAAATAATGCCCACGACTTCAATTGCACCCTGTATATTCATTAATTTTGAATTTTAGGGACAACTAAGTCAAGCTAGAAGGAAAGAGGCGTATCATAATTTTGTCGAGGCACAAAACGGCGCTCTGTTTTGTACAGACGTTGCAGCGCGAGGGTTGGATATTCCCAGCGTTGACTGGATAGTGCAATATGATCCACCATCGGATCCAAAGGTATGTTTTGATTATACTGCAAGTTTCTGATATTCAAGGAACCTGACTGACCTACATCGGCTATTTGGTTACTTTTTTAGTAGGATAGATTATGGCCGAGTTGAAATTATGTAGTTCAATGTTAGGTAGATAAGAATGATTTACGTGGTAAATCCGAGAGTGTACCCTGGGTGACAAAATCTATTGATTTTACGACTCAACCAACTGTAAAGTCAGATAACTGTGTGATAACTGTAGAGCTGTCGATGAAATCGATATGAACTTCAGTTTTTTTCTTCCAAAATCGTAAATATGTAAGTTATGTAAGTATATAAAAATTATGTGTCACTAGGTTCTTTCTTACACGCCAATCTCCGAAGCCGTTCAACCGGGTTCAGTGAACGCCCTGATCGTTGGGCTCAGCAGCCAGCATGTTGAATGTCATGTGGAATGTGTATGCGTCAATAATTTGAGCTATGCTGACGACATGGTGCTGCTGAACGCATCGGTTTGTGGTCTTATTAAATTGATGGCGACCTGTGAAAATCCAGCCATGGGTTGAAATATAATGCAGGGAAGAGTAAATTCATGGTGTTTGGATCAAGGGAACCCGGACTTTTGAAGGGCATGCCAGGAGCCGAAGCCATCTTGCATAAGCCCATTACGCATTTAAAATGAAATGAGGCCCCATATTATTGAATTTTTTGGATAGATGTAATTGGTTCCAGCTAGAAATATATGATAGTTTGTATCGCTAATAAATGAATAGGTATGATATATATAATATTCACTTTTTTACGACAGTTGGGCTTTACATCCCAAAGTAAAAATTGCTAAAAAATCAAAAATGGTTGCCATTCAGGGGGTCTGTAGGGGTCCCAATGTAGGGGTCTGAACACAACCCCCCCCCGGGTTGGTTTCCGACCCCTACCTACAGTTCAGTAATTTTATTGACATAATTGAGCAAGTTTCCTCCCCTTTATGACTGTACAGATCGAAACCGGACACATTGTAGGTATAATTAATGATACGTATTTTGTCAACAAAACTGCAACTTACTGATATCGTGCGAACTCGGACATAATAGCGTGTGTCGTTTCAAAAAGATTGACAGCGACGCATTTATTTATCTTCTTTATAAATTCCAATTGGACATGCTTACTTCACCAATATCTTATCTTTTAGGAGTACATCCATCGAGTTGGTCGCACGGCCCGGGGCCCGAACAATAAAGGGAACGCTGTTATATTATTGAGGCCTGAGGAAGAGAATTTCATTAAGTTTTTAGAAAAAGAAAAGGTGTTTTTAGATAAATACACTTTTGGTGACCCTCCAGATGAGGTTCAAGATATGGTAAGCAATCTACAGACGATATTATCTACATGTCAGATTATGAGTTATCAGTTATCGTAGCTCGTGGGTTCATTCATAGTAAATATGAGGTTTTGTGTTTCCAAACCAACCATATATACATAGGTACACTCAGTGGCATAAAATGTGGCTCAATCACTTAATTCGAATTTCTGACAACTTATATTAGGGATCTTTTAATGAAAAAAAAGGCTATTCACTTTTAAAACTGAAAGTTTGAAACTGGCTCCCGTTACAGAAAAATTGGAAGGAAATTGTCTGTCCTGGTATTGACATATGTTGAGAAGGGATGAAATGTATGTGACTAAGAGAGTGATGAGTATGAAAGTGGATGGAATGAGGAGAAGTTTGAGTTAAAAATTAAATAAAAGGAAAAGAATTAATTTTTTAAAAACTTTGTTTATTTTTGTGAAGCTTTCACTTATTTTTTGTGAAGGCTGGTTAACCTACAAAAAAAAACTTTAATTCAGACCGTAGTCCATATTATGTTAGTACTCCCACACCCTTAAAACTATGTTAGTAAAAATATTAGGTTGGGGAAAAAGTCTTTTCGCATTATAGGATGTATGAACTTGTAATAAAATCTCTTTGGCTATACTATTTGTATCTGGCTGGTTTTGGTATCATTGAAAGTTTAAATTTTAAAGAACATAATTCCAAATTCAAATTAGGAAAATGTGTGATTTTCATTTGTTTTTCGTACCTTCAAGATGAGTGAATCTAATGAAGAAATTCGATACATTTTAAAATTTTACTACAAAAAAGGTAAAAATGCAACGCAAGCCGCGAAAAAAATTTGCGATGTTTATGGACCTAGTGTAGTGTCTGTGAGAGTAGCACAAATTTGGTTTAAGCGTTTTCAATCCGGAAATTTTGATGTCAAAGATGCACGTCGCTCTGGTCGCCCTATTACGGATAAAATGGATGCCATTTTTGAAAAAGTGGAGCAAGATCGGCATATCAGTAGTTACGACGTAGCTGAAGAACTGGAAATTGACCACAAAACAGTTTTGGCGCATTTGAAAAAAACTGGGTACACAAAAAAGCTCGACATTTGGGTACCTCACGAGCTCACTGAAAGAAACCTAATGAACCGTGTACTCATTTGTGATTCTTTATTACGACGTAATGAAACCGAACCATTTTTGAAGAAGCTGATAACTGGTGATGAAAAGTGGATCACGTATGACAAGAACGTGCGAAAAAGGTCGTGGTCAAAGGCCGGTCAGGCTTCACAGACTGTGGCGAAACCCGGGTTAACTCGCAACAAGGTGATGCTGTGTGTGTGGTGGGATTGGAAGGGCATTATTCATTATGAGCTGTTACCACCAGGCAGGACCATCGATTCTGAACTCTACTGCGAACAACTGATGAGATTAAAGCAAGAAGTTGAAAGAAAGCGGCCGGAATTAATCAACAGAAGGGGTGTGGTTTTTCATCATGATAACGCTAGACCTCACACATCTTTAGCCACCCAACAAAAATTAAGAGAGTTTGGCTGGGAGGTGTTAATGCATCCGCCGTATAGTCCTGACCTTGCACCTTCAGATTTCCACCTGTTTCGGTCTCTTCAGAATTCTTTAGGCAGTGTCAGGTTAACATCACGAGAGGACTGCCAAAACCACTTGTCGCGGTATTTTGACCAGAAGTCCCAAAATTTCTATAGCAATGGGATCATGTCCCTACCTACAAGATGGCAAAAAGTTATCGAACAAAATGGTACCTACATACTTTAGTTAAATGTAAATAAACTTTATTAAAAAATGTTTTGAATTTTCTTAAAAAATGCGAAGAAACTTTTTCCCCAACCTATTAAAATACAGCACAGATCTTAATTTAAATATCTGCTGCGTACGCTCGACACACCGGGACATGCACATGTACATGCACCCAGTGTGCAAAAATGGCGCAACACGGTTTATCACTAATGACCCTCAGAATGCTGTTGCCGCTGCCACGCACTCTGCGCATCATGGACGCTACTCGCTTTCTTATGATGGCTTTAAAACCATCAATCAAAAAAACAATTGGCGACTGTGTAAGTTCTAGTCTTATTATAATTATATACCTTAACTTTACTGTACACAGAAGCTGTTGGAAAAGGAACCTTAATAAATAAATAAATAAAAGGAGTAAGTAAATGATGCCATCTGTCATCCAAAAAAAATGAGGTTTATTGTTCACAAATTCGAGTTCAATGTTCTTTGACGCTGAATGTAGGTAGCCTGGAAACACAAAACCTCTTGTTTACTAGGCTGTAAATGAACTGTGAGAAATTATTATGATAACTCCATAATCTGACTTGACATTGATAGCATCTAACACAATATTATCATGAATCATCCACGAGTAGGTACAGTCGCGTTCATTAACATGTTGGCTCGTCTAGACTTCAAAAATATATGAACATTAAAATAATTCATAATATTGTGACAACTACAAGCATAATTAAATTGTGATCAAGTTTCAGATTCATTAATATGTGACAACTTTTTCTCAGTAACATGTATACAGCCAAAGGGACATTATTATATGAACAACTATGTAACACAATTATGTAAGCACACATGAATACAATAATCTAAACAAGTACCTAAATGTAATTCAAATTCAACCTTATTACTCCAATAAAAAGATGATTTTACAAGCAATCTTAAAATTGCATGGTCAAGGAGTTTGCAACATTATTTAGGTATCACTGGCTAGTTTTCTTTCAAATGACGTTGTTTTTTTTCATTAAAATTAAATAACTGACACTATGGGTAATGAAGAAGCAGATATAGCAGCCCAACAAGCCTCTTATGAAGGAATTGAATACACATGTACACCGCTATTCTCCGATTGGCTCGGCCATGTCAAAGAACTATGTAGACAAAGATGGCAGGAATATTTCGATGAACGATCAAAACTAAAAGGAATCTGGTATAAAACAATCCAGTCTGAACTTCTTCGTTACCCATGGTTTGAAGGCAAAGAATTAGACAGGAAATCAGTAGTAGCTTTAATGAGAATGCGATCTGGTCACATCCCATCAAATAAATTTAAGTATTTAATGGGCAAAAGTCCCTCACCAAACTGTGAAGTCTGTGAGGTTGTGGAAGATATCTACCATGTACTGATGGAATGTGACCGGAACGTACACGAAAGAAATAATGTGATTGGGGAGGGAAGCGAAGTGGGAACCTGTAACAGCATCCTGGCTGACCCTTTGTCGAAGGAGGCTGAGAGGTTAGTTAGAGATCTAATGTCAATCTGTGAGTAGTTGTGTTTGTGATTAGAAATAGTCCAGATCTCATAATAATAATATTAAGTAAGTAGGATGTTTAGATGTTTTTTTATTAGGGTGACATTATCACTGAGTGATAAAACCCAAAATAAAGATTAAAAAAAAAAAAAAAAATAACTGACACACATGTCATTCATATAAAATTAAGGTGCATTCACACACATCAGTCACGTCACGTCACCGAATGAAACTTTTATGGAAATATGCCTGACCGGTGACGTGACTGATAGACCACGTGCCGGTGACTGGCCGTTGACTGACGTGTGGGAACAAATATCATAATTATAGGAGTGTAGAAACATTTTTTAAACTGGGCCGGTGACGTGACGTGACGGTGACTGATGAGTGTGAATGCACCTTTATACGAAAACATGTGGTATTTAAATAAATTCATTTCAAAAGACCTAAAAAGCATTCGCGCGGAAAACAATTGAAATACTTACTGTCATTTCTGTAACAATATAAACTAGATCTTATTTATTCAAGCAAATAATATACTTTCCTATGAATGTAGAGATAATTATGAAGCTTACCCTGCCCAGATATTATTAAAGCTAATACAGTATAGATATTTTTTTTTTAAAAAGGTGTTCACATATTATTGCCTAATGCAAATTATATATTATTGAACCGTTCACATGAGGACATATTTTTGATCTATACACCGTGTTCTTCACGTTATCCATAAACTTTAGCAAATACTTCTATGGCTTTTACAAATCAAATCCAGCAAAGGAAGTAGTACTTAAAAAGGCTTCGTTACAAAGATATTTGTAATTTCATTTAATGAAATTTAATTGAGCTATGCAGTGAGAAAGTATCTTAATTTGAAATCTATCAAATACTATTTGCATTTCATTTGTTTCAGCCCGCCAAATGTTATGAATGACGTTGCCAATTCGGATAAAGAGGCATGCATATCGGGTTATTTACGTCTAGGTATTTAGTTTGTATGAAAATTAACAAAAAATAAGAATTTATTAATGTGTCCATAATGAAAAATGCTTACTTCCGTGGTTTGAATATCTGGTCGAAGTTTATGTATATCGTCCGGAACACGGTGTAGATTGTGTAGAATTTATTGAGCTTACCAACGCTCAAAATATTTTGAATCATTGACATTGCCAACATATTATTGAACTCGACTGTACGTAGTGTACCTACCGACAATTTAAAATGTTATTCTAATAATAAAAATAGTAAGTTCGGTACAGCTAGTTGCGTAACAGTTTTAAACTATATTTTTATTGTTGGCAACATCGTGATAGGAACTCGTGGCTTAGTAATACCAGCTACATGGGTTAATTTTCAGAGCTGCGTTTGCACAGATCAAAGTCATTTATGAAAATAGCTGATTTATCGTCTATTTTGAATAAATGTAGGTCATATAAACATAGGAAAAGCCTAAGCATTGTGTTGCAGACAAAAATGTACATAATTTATGTAACTGAACTTTAAATTATATGTAGAATTAAAACGGTTCATAAAAATATGGAAAAGGCGTGCAGAAAGCTACTGTTTTTGGTCTACCTTAAAATTTAAATGAATTGTGGTGTTATTTTGACCAAACGCCGATCACAAGTTAATAATGGTTCATCTTTCTTTCAGCTTGAAGAACTCATATCGAATAATGGTGTAATGAAAACACTGGCACGAAAAGCTTATCTATCATTTCTCAGATGCTATAAAACGCACCCACTGAAAAAGATATTCGATATCAATTCCTTGGATTTAAAACTAGCAGCGAAGGCCTTTGGGTTTCTAGAACAGCCTCACGTCGATTTTCGTATCCTTTTTTTTTGGTGATGACGTTTTTTCGAAACCTAGTGAATATTCCGGGAATCTGCTATAGTGCAGCTCTATGCTGTTATGAAAACAGTGTCTCCGGCTTAGCCCCCATCATAGATTTAATTTTGATAACACAAGATTAAGTCGCTAATTTGTCGCCAAACCTCAGAATTTGTCGGTTACTGGTTTAACAGTTATAAAGGTGTATTGACGGCCGAGCTGGAGTTAGTTTTCCCAGCTTGGTCCCGTCAAAAACTAAGGCAAGTAGGGAAGATCTGTCGCTGGCGGCCTCGCGACCTTTTCAAGCGATACTGGTCTTTTAAGTATGTAGTTAAAGTTTACAATTATTTCACACTGAAAGTGCTCGCCGCGCCGCTGCCATTCCGGTGTGACTCGGCCTTAAGTCGCTAAGTCCAGGAGCTTAGTACCTTAAAAATTGAACTAAGTAGCTTTTGAACTGTAACTTAAAAAAATAACTAAGTAGCTTTTGGACGGGGTGCTAAGACAGGAAACCTCCACGTGCGCCCGTGGACTGGAGTTCCCTCTCGGATACGTCCGGGGGGAAGACCAGTTTTTCGGGCCGGTGCACCCTGGGATGCGGGCAAAAACTCTCCTTAGGCACTGTGTGCCTAAGGGGTTTCTTTGCCCGTATGCAAATAGCCTGTCGGGTGGACGCTCCAACGCGTGTCCCTCTGAACAGCAGAGGGCACAGCGGCGGAGCGGGCTTGCGGACGGTGGGTAATGGGTATGCTCGCCGTCCGACCAAGGATCAAGCCCGGGTCGGTGGCGCGTCGTGTTTCACGCGTCACCGACGGGGCCCCTTATGGGGCCAAATGCCTGCCGGGGTCGCGGATTTTTCTTAATCCAGGATACCGTGGCCCCGGAACGTAAAGGGCATCCGACGGAACACGGGTGGATTTTAGTCAGTAAGAGTCTGACAGTCCTCATTTGATGATTTTGCCACCCTAAAAAAAAAAAAAGTAGCTTTTGGACTGTAACTTAAAAATTGAACTCATTAATTGAAACACTGTCAATTTCCACAGAACTGAATCGTTCAATAGGCAAGTCCTTTTCCGCGTTTCATTCTATAAACGGGTGAATGATCATCATCAACCGAGTTATTTGCACACTTACCAATTTACAGTGCATTAATGTGGTAGATAGAAAACATCAGTTTATGCCCAACAAAAACGAGTTCATGTGCTGAGTAATTGACTAACCTTGTTTTTGTATTTACACAAAACAGTTTACGATTCGTCTATAAATGAATGGATGACCTTATAATTGAGCTTGACCTTTGTTTGATTATTTTAGGAAGCTAAGTTAAAATTATCACTGCCATTTTTGTTATCATTTGCAAAATGTTATGAAGCTTAAAGTACTTATCACATTTGGCTAAATTAGGTCGTCTCTACAGACATTCCTAAAACATAATACTGCGCCAATCCCGCTAATAGACTGCTACGCTTTTTAAATACCTAGTAAAAAATAAATTTGATGAATAAACTCAGGTTATCAGTCACTAAGCACTATGATGAAGTTGTATGACAGCAACACTACCTCTCACCGCTCGCGCTTCACGATCTCAAAACCGTCTCGTCGAATAGCACATAATTGAGTCCAGCGATGAGATTTCTTATAGAAACTAGCATAGCAGTGTGGTAGACGCCCACGGCGACGGATGTCGCAAGACGATCTCCGGCCACCGTAGGCGCGAGCATGCGGGCGGCGAGTAAAGGGCAACTCGCTGCCCGACCATGGACCATGCCCGGGTCGACGGCGCGTTGTGTTCCACGCACGCCTCAAAGAGCGTCAGCATAATGACGGGGCCCCCTTCTAGAGTGCAAAAGCCTGCCGGGGTCGCGGGACTTATCTCATTACCGTGACCCCGGAACATAAAGGGCTATTGAAGGACACCGTGGATTTAAGTCAGTACAAGTCTGACAGTCCCTCCCGCCCTGCCAGGGGTGGGAGGAATCATTTGATGATTTTAACACGCTAAAAAAAAAAGTAGCATAGCAGTAGGGAAATTTTATACACCGTGTTCTTCACGTTATCCATAAACTTTAGCAAATACTTCTATGGCTTTTACAAATCAAATCCAACAAAGGAAGTAGTACTTAAAAAGGCTTCGTTACAAAGATATTTGTAATTTCATTTAATTAAATTTAATTGAGCTATGCAGTGAGAAAGTATCTTAATTTGAAATCTATCAAATACTATTTGCATTTCATTTGTTTCAGCCCGCCAAATGTTATGAATGACGTTGCCAATTCGGATAAAGAGGCATGCATATCGGGTTATTTACGTCTAGGTATTTAGTTTGTATGAAAATTAACAAAAAATAAGAATTTATTAATGTGTCCATAATGAAAAATGCTTACTTCCGTGGTTTGAACATCTGGTCGAAGTTTATGTATATCGTCCGGAACACGGTGTATAATTGTCTGTTGTAAACGACGCGACGTATGCGCAGTATTATTGCACATGTATTTAGCAAAAAATATCGCGTGTTACCCAGTTTATCTCGACGCCAAGCGCATGTACAGTTCAGATAAGCTCTCGCCCAACCAAACTATGAGATAAGAACCCAAAATTGCATCAATACTTACCTATTTTCTTAACTCCAAAATTCCAGTTCCGAAGAAGAAATGACACTGGAGTTTTTGAAGATGAGGACTTATCTCGAAGAAAATAAGAGTCAATTTATTGAAAGTATTGTTTATCAACAATATTATGTAGTAATCTGGCTGTAAGATAAGTCAAGATATTTTGACGAGTTTGGTTGCACAGAATTACGATGTCAAGATGTTTGGTTATGCAATAATTATTTATCATAAATAAAACAACTGTTTAAAATAAACGTATATAATTTATTTTATTCTAGCTCACGCTTTTCCTGTTATTTCCCTTCTGCCTATAGATTTTAGTTTTCTCGGCTTTCTGCTTGAAGTTTGTAGGCGCGTTAAGAGACTTGAAGTATCCATATCCGCCACCTCCTTTTCTCTTCTGTGGGGGTCCTTTGCTTGCTACCTTGAGTTCAACTGCCGGTGGAACAGTGAAACCGAAGGATTTGGAAACCTTGGCCATGTCTATAGTATCGATGTCGAATATAGTCTTGAGATGATGGGAGTCGTAAGCCCTCAAGTAACTCTTGAACGCTTCTTTAGCTGATTGGTTCAGGAAATAGTTTCTTGATATTAGTTTTTCCAGCTGGAACAACGATTTTATTTATGAATGTTTTGATCATTTGCGCCGTTTTTGTTTTGGAGCGAACATATTTCGACCAGATGTGCGCGTTCCGCTTGAATAACTAGCACTGCTCAAATTTTCGGTTTCGGGACATCTTGTTTGACTCATTATTTACGCGCATAAATCTATTAGGACCTGTTTCACACATGAGACGCAATTTCATAAATAGGGCTCACCCGCGTAAGGTTCAATAATACTACAAACATACTATATAGATAGTTTATAACAGATTATATTTGTGTGCCTTTCATACAAATTAGAGATGGGTAACTAGCCGAAATTTCAATAGCTTAGCTTACCGGCTATTTGTGGTGTAATAGTCAGCTAGCTAGCCAGCTATTTGGCTACTTGGCTATTGAACAATAGCGTTTAGTAACTAGCGGCGCAACGAAGTGGCGCCGGTGTAGCTAGGTAGGACTTAAATAACGCAACATCAACTGTCCGATCTGAATTCGATCCTAAAGCAAAAAGAAATGATTTCCTCTCTGAGGTCACAATAACCAAAATACTATCAAATTTTTATTTATTTTAAACCTGACGGTAACTAACCAGCTTTCTAATCATCGTATTTCATAAGTTCGTTCATTAAACGAACGAAATTACTAAGTATAATGCTCTTTCTTTGTCTAATCTATTTTGTGAATATTGTGAGAAAAAAAAAAGATCGACGATACCAATGAAGATCGTACACGCGTAGCGCAGTGAGCGCGCACACAGCTATCGGCTATTTTGGCTACCAGCTATCGGCAGCTATCGGCTATTCTAGCTACCCGGCTACCGAATACCGGGACGGCTATAAAACGTAGCAGTTAGTTGTACTCCGTGGCGGCTACGAGCGGCTACGCGGTTACGAGCGGCTACGCGGCTACATCATAATCTGTCAGTTATCTAGCCAACCAGTAGCCGATAGCTAGCTATCGTGTTGACAGATATCATAGCCGTGGCTATTTTGCTCATAGCCGGTATTTGGCTAGTTATGGCTATAGCTACCCATCGCTAATACAAATCTGCCCATAAGATTTCGCGTGAAACAGTAATAAACAACCATCCTCACAGACTTCAAAGGTGTAATAGTATTAAGATAATTAAGAATATCGACAAACCTGTAGTTGTATATCCGCAATTTTATTCCAAGAGAATTCAAACTCGTTGAGTGCGACCCTGGACTGCTTCAAGAATCTGAGGAAGCCAAGTTCTTCAGGACGAAGGAAGAGCAACGCATGTCCGCTTGTTCCGAGACCTCGGGCGGTTCTGCCAACGCGGTGGATGTATTCCTATGAAAATGGAGGATTATTTTGGTAAGTAATTTACGTAATAAGTTATTTAAATTAGTCTGATTAATCGGTTGGCGCAGTCTCGCGGGTGAATCCCGCACAGATCAAATATTTGTATGATCTACACAAGTAATTGTTTCGGGTCTGGCTGTTTGTGTATGTGGATTCAAATGTTTGTAAATGCATCCATACATGAGAAATTCCTAGTGTTTTTGCACAATTCAGATTGTAAAGCAATTACTTTTTTACTATCCAACTTTTACGATAGAGCGGCGCTTCAAACAATCGATAATTTCGAAATCTTTGACACTTGAAATATGACAGATAATATTACCAGATTATAAGTTGAAGTAATACTTATGTGGATTGGTTCTCGATTAGAGTTTGCATCTAGTGTCACACTTATGAATATTCACCTAGGGTTTAAATTACAATGCTCAAAGAGCGCCTGCACAATGCGATAACTATATATATACTATTGGTAGTTACGAAGTCAAGTCTGCGCCCAAAAATTATCAATAATTACATACCTTAGGATCATCTGGTGGGTCATATTGCACGATCCAATCAACAGCGGGTATATCCAAGCCTCTGGCCGCCACATCCGTGCATAAAAGTATTCCGGATTCGGCATTGCAGAATTGGAAAAAGGTGGTCGTACGTTTTGTTTGTTGTTGCTTTCCCTGGTAAATAAAAGAAGGGTTTTAGTTATAATAATATAAATAAATAGCGCATTTCTCGAAAAACTAAATTTTTTGAACATTTCTCGTAAAAGTTATCGAGTGGCGACTACGAATCGGAAGACGCAGCGTAGGCTAGGCGACGCAGTCGTGACGATGACGGACGAGCGATGGATAAAAGTGTAGGCAAAGGGGAGACCTTAAGATGCGATTCCACCGGAATGCGATACAAATGTTCGCTCTGGTGGACTCACCCAAGCAAATACGAACAAATTGTGAAAACGTTTTAAAATTGTTCGCGTACACCTGGATACCTACTTCTGTGCGCGCACACGTGAGCAGTGGACTCGTTATGCAAGATTATTTTTAATATATGCGAAACTTGAATATAGTTTGTTCAGAATCAGTAACTGAATCGATTCCAATAATTTTTACACCATGTTATATTTTTTCCCAAAATATTTCAATTAAATTTCACCAGTTCATTGCAATACAATCACTGTAAGGTTAGGTACCTATTGCCAAATTAGGTATTATCAATGAGTGTACGACACAGGAGGCGCGAGATGAGCGGGGGTAAACGCCCCCACCGCCACATTAGCATGTTTTTGAACAGACAACCAGGTAACATAACTATTTATTTGCTCTCATGCATATCTTACACTTGACATTGCTGTCGGTTCCAGTACATGAACCCTGTCGGGCACTGCAAAGCTCAGCGCTGGTTTGCCATTGAGTTTACATATCAATTAAATTAACATTAGAACGGAGTTAATCTTATAATATAACAAATAAATACAAAAGTCGATTTAATTAATAACAATGATAAGGATTATTGAGCAATAATAATAGGCAATTTGACAGTATCAATAAATTATAAATCTAATAAGTCCGTTATTTAGAGTTTTGAAAAATAACGGACACATATTTTTTCTTATGTAAAATCAATGAATATTTACCAAGATAAACCACATCAAGACTCGAGAGTGGGGGCTCGTGACGTCAGAATTCAGTAAAAAATGTACTAAACTGTGACGTATTGGCAATTTTGAAAGCATCATATCTCCGTCAATTTTGGTTTGCGTAAAAAAAGAAAAAATACGGGTCAAATATTATTTGATAATCTAACTGACGGATTAATTAGAATTTCTTAGGCAAATAGCCTATTACAATAGAATAATAATTTAGAAAGAATCATGTTATGTCAGTAGGTATAAGTTATTATTATTACATTTGTCATTTAATTAGTCAATAGATTGAATTATAATGTGTCATTTTACAATACAAAATACAAATACAAACAAGAATGTCACTCAAATAAACAATATATAAATAGTAATTATGTCTTACGAACATTCGAACAGACCGGATCTACTAGAAAGAACACAATTATAACTTGAGTACCTACATCTATAATGTTTTATCCGTCATGAACTGATCTACTGTGTAATAACATTTCTCTATTAAAAGTAATCTTAGTTTTTTTTATAGAATGAATTTATATTCTTATCATCTTTTATGTGGTTTGGTAATTTATTGTAGATGGTAGCAATCCTATAGGATAGTAGTAGTAGTAGTTAGGGCTATTTTTCATTATTTTTAATTTTGGTGCCGGTGTAATCAACTTATTTTTATTTCTTCGGGTATAGTTTTGGTTTGCTTCTATGTTTGATCGAAAATAATGCCTGTGTTTTTGTACGAACGTAGCTACTTGTAATATGTATAATGAGGATAACGTTATTATTTTATTTTTTATGAAATGTGGTTTACAACTTTCCCATGGCTTAATGTTCATAAGGATGCGTATACATTTCTTTTGCATGATGAATATGTCATTAAAGTTGGTACTTTCGCCCCACAATATTATGCCGTAGTTAAACCATGCATAAGCATAAGCATAGTACGCCGAGAGTGCAGTTTCATAATTTGTGTTGATTTTTAATTTGCTTAGGGCGTAAATAAATTTCGATAATTTAGTCTTCAGATTTTCGATATGTTTTTTCCATGTCATGTTGTTGTCCAATGTTAAACCAAGAAGCGTTAGATCGTTACTTTCTGGGATATTTAATTTATTAGTAAGGTAATTTATGTTTAGCGGCGACTAGCTCATAACTCTTATGATTTTTCATGATACAGTTTTTAAATTTTGTACATAGATTCTTTACACAAAATTACTAGACAGGTGTATCGGGTTTCGCATGAACAAAAAATAATGTTGTTTGTGCGCGCACGTTGCTAGACTTGGATCAGTGAAATGTTCACGCAAAAGTGTGATGCTAGTTACGCACAGCCTTGCCCGTGAATAGAGGCTAAACGGGATGCCAACTTAGTACGCTCACTGCAGAAGTGCACGAAATGTGCCGCACACTATTTTGGTGAATTCGTACCATTAGACCGCCACGCCGACCGGCAATCCGCCTTTTTCATCAATGGACGTCTTCCAGCTAATGATGTATAGATACTTACGTGTATAGACATGACAGGTAGATCAATATAGTTGAAGAGCTCGTGGTGATACTTCACAGACATACATGTGGAGAAGAACACCATCACCTTTTTCTTTCTATTCTTCTTGAGGAATGTGAATAGGACCATCATACGCTTCTCTGATGGACAGACAATGTACCTGAAAGAGAAAAACTCAAATATAAAATGTGAAGGAAAAATTAATGTCAAATAAATTAATTAGCCTATTATATTTGTTGTTGTATTAATATTTTGATGTTAATGATGAAATAAATGTATTAATGTTTAATTAATTTAATGAACAATGGGTTTTCCCTAACTAATTAATTTTGTAATTCATAATATGGTTATGTCAATCATCAAAATTAGAATAACGCCAATACTATTTTTATAGCAACATCTATATCAAATGAAATAAATAGACATAGACATAATAAATATTACGGTCAGTTCACACAGAGACGCGACGCGGCGCGACGTGACGCAACGAAACTGCAAATGTGTATCTTATCGTGTAGTAAGTAAACTTAGATTTTGAGTCGCTATTAAGGCGATGACAAGAGCTAATGTACCTCTCGCTCGCACGTTTCGACATTTTGAAAGATATAAAATCACTGATCCCATTTTTGAAAAATTGCAATCAACCATTTTGTGTGCAATCACATTGCACATTTGCTTTACTAGTTTTAGTACTTAAGCAAACTTTTGAGTAGGTAAACTTGTATCGATTAAAATGTTTTTTTTTTTTTACTAAACTGTGCAATGTGATTGCACACAAAATGGTTGATTGCAATTTTTCAAAAATGGGATCAGTGATTTTATATCTTTCAAAATGTCGAAACGTGCGAGCGAGAGGTACATTAGCTCTTGTCATCGCCTTAAAATACAGCGAGGCTCCGCGCTGCGTTGCGAAAGGTGTATTTTTTCGTGTAGGAAATAAGAGTTAGATTTTGAGTAGCTCTATTGAAATGTGGGTTTCAGTCTGTGCTGACCCTTATTGAAAATTAACTTGCGCATTTTTTTTTGCTAGTCCGTTCCAAGTGACAGTTAACAGATGGAGTGTCATTGACTTTCTTATTCTTATTCGAAAGCATTAGAACATCTGAACTTCATACCTCAATACAAAATATAATTTAAATGGCAGTTTATTTGAGTAAGGGCTGATTTTTCAATAGTCAGATAACTTTTATCTGAGGAATAAAAATAGCGGTTTGACATATTTTCTATAGATTAGCTGTCAAACCGCCATTTTTTTATTCCTCAGGTAACAGCTATCTGACTATTGATAAATCAGCCCTAAATGTATTTTTTTTTATTAATAAATTGTAATAACAAATACATACCCTTGTTCCAAAGAGTCGACTGTGGCCTGTTCTCTATGGTCATCAACACCTACATACACTGGTTCATGTTTCACAGCGAGGGCCGTCAAAGATTCTGTCTTCTTAGTTTGTGTGGCACTGAACAACATTGTTTGACGACGTTCTGAAAGAAAGTGGCGTATTTTGTTATAAATGATTAAGAAAAAACCGGCCAAGAGCGAGTCGGACTCGCCCATAAAGGGTTCCGTAGCAGCAAGTAATAACATACTATAAAAGTTCTTGTAGTTGGTTCCAACTTTGAAAGGTTTACGATTTATGACGTATTAAAAAAAAAAAACTTGAGAGGTGTCAAGCCACGTCGAAAATCGCTGTGAACCTGTTAAAAAGGTTCAAGCGATTTTCGACCCTCCACCCCACACTACCCCACTCCACTCCGCTCCACTTCGCTCCACTCCGCTCCACTCCGCTCCACTCCGCTCCACTCCGCTCTACTCCACTCCGCTCCGCTCCACTCCCTTCCACTCCACTCCGCTCCGCTCCACTCCACTCCACTCCGCTCCACTCCACTCCACTCCACTCCACTCCACTCCACTCCACTCCGCTCCACTCCACTCCACTCCACTCCACTCCACTCCACTCCACTGCACTGCACTCCACCTCCACTGCACTGCACTCCACTCCACTGCACTCCACTCCACTCCACTACCTATTATAGCTGTAAAAATGAAGTTGACAAACTTACATTTGCAGTTGTTCTCCGATACATTTTGTTTAGGAAAATGTTATCCCAGTACGTTTTATAAGTTGGTCAACTATTACTCGTAAACTTGTAAAGCCCACTTAGTCATGATAATTTTCTTTTAAACTTCGTTATATATACTACTATTGTAAATTTTTTCACACCCCCAAACATAACCGTTTAGCTGGTAGAGGGGGGGGACACTCGAGTAGGGCAAAAATTAGCACTTTAAAGCTTAATATTTCACAAACGAATCTTTTTATCAAAAAATTGTTGATGGAAACTACCAATATTTTTTAAAGGCCTATTTAATGATACCCCACACTAAGGGGTACGCGAGAAAAAAAAAAACATCCCCGCTTTACGTGTACAGGAGGTACCCTAAAAAAAAATATTTTACGAGATTTTATTTTACCACTTTTTTGACGCAACAAATCCGTATATTTACACCAAATTACAGCTTTCTAGTGCTGGGCGTCTCTGAGCTAAGCTGCGGACAGACGGACGGACGGACGGACGGACATGGCGAAACTATAAGGGTTCCTTGTTGACTACGGAACCCTAAAAATGATAGATTTTACTAAGTTACCCATATCCCCTTGTAAGCCACTGGGAAGTTTTCTTCCCACAACCTGTCATTAGTGTCAAATTTCGGAAAAGCCAACGGGAAGTTTTCTTCCCAGTTGACAGTTAAGAACTGTCACTTTGACAAGACAGACATTTGACAGGTCTGATATTATTGGATGTTTAGGCTTACCAGTGGCTAGGTAACTTATTAAAAAGACATACAACAGTTGGTCTAACTAGCCACTTTTTTTAGCGTGGTAAAATCATCAAATGAGTCCTCCCACCCCGGGCAGGGCGGGAGGGACTGTCACACTTGTACGGACTAAAATCCACGGTGTCCTTCGATAGCCCTTTATGTTCCGGGGTCACGGTAATGAGATAAGTCCCGCGACCCCGGCAGGCTTTGGCCCTCTAGAGGGGGCCCCGTCATTATGCTGAAGCTCTTTGAGGCGCGCGTGGAACACAACGCGCCGTCGACCCGGGCATGGTCCATGGTCGGGCAGCGAGTTGCCCTTTACTCGCCGCCCGCATTCCCTAACTAGCCACTTTGAGCAATATTCCTAATAATTCACTTCTTGCATTTCCAGCAACATCATGAAATATTCATTCACAAAGTGGATCATTTGGGATATTGCTAAATGGCAGTTTTAGATCTGAGGTATTAAAAGCTGGAGGAGAAACTATCATCATCTTTCTGTAATTGATCAACCACCATTTTATCTTCACTATTTCCTTTTTCACATCACATTGAAGAGGGTCTAAAATGTAGAAAAGTATATTGAAGAACATAGTTCCTGCCTCCATGCCTACATTCTTAAAAAATAGATGTAAGTTTACATAGACTATGAGTTACTTACTAGGCAGAAGTTTGATGATCTGCTTTACTTCTTCTTCAAAACCAATCTCCAGTATCCTGTCAGCCTCATCAATGACAAGACATTGCAAGTTTTTGTACAAGAAGTCTGGTGTGTTCTGCAAATGATCTAGTAGACGACCCGGTGTTGCCACTAAGATATTAATACCTGCCATAGACAAAAAAAGTTAGGATCTGCAGAATGGAAATTATTGAAGTGTTTTAAAAGCTATCCAAAAGAAGTAGGACTGACTGCATGAGTTGGACACACATGCTTTATGCTGAACAAGACAGTAAAATCTAGTCAAGACTGTAGTAAACTACAAAGGATGTAACAATTTTCTCAAAAGTGCTATGTGCTATTGTCTTCTATCAAACAAAGCAGAACTGACACATTAGGAATAACTTAACAAAAAAGCTGTAAATCAACGCTCTTGATGCTAACAGAGCCTACTCTATGGAAGCCTTGATGCAAATAATATGTGAAACAAACTGTAAACATAAAGTTACCTTTAGACAGTTTTTGAGCTTCAGTACTTCTGTTAGCTCCTCCCATGACCAAACCATATGTATGATGATGATACTTCATCAGCTCCATCAATACTCCAAATGTTTGCATTGCTAACTCTCGTGTAGGGGACAAGATTATCACACCAGTGCCTAAGAATTAAAAAAAAATAATTATGTACACCATACTATGGAGGTTAAAAATAAAAGGTAGTATGGTAAAATAATGTTCAGATATCCATTCTGTGTTCATAAAACAACTGTTTTCAAACTCTACAGTAAATGATGGACTTCCAACATAAAATGTGCCTCAACAGTTTTCACCGGAGACTCGACTCTATGATGGAGTTTACATAAACTGGTTTTGGAGTTATGGCAGTCAAGTTTTCACATTCGCCTTTTTGTCATCATTACAATAAAGTTTAAAGTCTGTTTGCACTAAAAATCATTAAACATATTTTATTAAGGCACATAGGTATATATAAAAAACATTATCCTATTTCTGTCAATCACATGAAGATCAGATTCATATTCAATGATTTGTGGTGCTTGAACAGGCTAAAATAATTTTGCATAAAAAACCAACAACTTTAAACTCACCATTTCTAGGCTTGAATTTCAGTTTATAGATTAGATCAATAGCTGGTATTAGGAATGCCAGGGTCTTTCCGGAACCTGTTCTTGCTGCACCAACGAGATCTCTTCCTTCTAGGAGTGGAGGAATGGCTTTAGACTGTATTTCTGTCATGGTTGTGAATCCCATGTCTTTGATGCCCATCAATGTTGCTTCACAGACTTTTCCTTCTAAAGCTGTGAACTTCTGATCAGAGAGAATGCCGAGGCATAAGCTGGATCCTGGCACTGAAAGAAGGATGTATGTGCAAGATAAGACTTTAATTTTATTAAACCAATACACTAAAACACAAAAGAGTTTTCTCTCCAACGCAAAACTTCTTTTTCAAGTAAAAAGCTTTCTGCCATGATTGTAACTACAATAATACCCCGCTTTACGTGAGGGATACGTTCCAAAAAAAATCGCGTTAATTGAAATTCGAATATATCGAGGTTTATTATTAAACATAGTCAAAATTTAAAACAAAAAATACGAAACATTGTAATCAATCACTCTAACTCTAAGAACACTTAATGCAATAGATACTATTAATTATTTTTTACGGAAAAATACGTCTATTGTCCTTTGGGTAGTGTTTTTTTTTACGTTCTTGTAAAATACCTCAGTTTCTCAAACGGTGAAGATACGGTCATCATTACTCTGCAATATGTCCAAACCTGAATAAATTTTTGAAAGAGTATTTTATATAGTGAGTTTTATAGAGTTATAGTGAAACTGCACATAAATCTCAAACTGTGGCCATTTTTTTAACAATTGAAAGCCAACCAATTGGTCGCCTCCACATTACACCGGATAACGGGGTCGCGCAAAGCGGGGTATTACTGTACATGTATTTGCATTGCATTATCTTTTCAAAAGATACAATGTTAAGCATGTTATTTTCCATCATTATCATCTTAACAGCTGTAGTATGTCCACAGCTGAACAAAGGCACTAAACATGGGGGGCATAGATTTCCATTAGGGCCGTTGGAAGCAGCTTGCATCCAATGCAATCCTGTGATTTTCATCAGTTTGTCTGTCCACCTTGTCATTATTTCCATAGGATGACGAAAAGGTGTATGCATTAAATTTTGATAGTAAAAGTTCTATGTAACAGGCCATAAGCCTGCTATTGCAAAAAACCACAGTCAAAACCAGACATGATGCCAAATAAAATTATTACTTACATTCACTTTCAGTGTTATTTTTTGTAGTTTCTTCAGCTTCACTATCACTGCCACTGTTTTCTTGCTCTTCATCTTCAGATCCACCGTTTTCTGACTCACTCTCCTCTTTCACTGGTTCTGGCTTCTCTTCCTGTTTTACTTTTTTTTGTTTTTCTGTAAAGCATACTTCCAAAATAATTCAGTGAATTCAAAAAAGGATATTATTAGCATTATGAAGTTAAGTTGTATAATAGGATAATAATCCTAATTATTCAAATTGACTATGTTTGAAGAATGTATTCTCTATCCGAGCCTGTGTTGAATACTTACTTTTGGGCACTGCCTTTTCATTATCCTCACGTGGCCTTTTTTTTACTTCTGGCACTGTACTAATTTCGGCATCTGTAACGGTAGTTGATTTTAATATCAAAAGAAAATAGGATCTGGATGTTTTAGTGTTACTGCTTGGGGATAAGATTGTAATAAAACTACATCACTGCAGGAAACTCTCGCGAAGCATTTTTAAAAGTGGTGAATACAAGAAAATAGAGGTTTATGAATGGTTCTAGAGGTTATGTTACCTGCATTGTCTTCAGAAACGCCGTTACTCTTCTTATTGATAAGCTTTAGCTTTTTTTTCTCTCGCTTTTTTATTTTTCTCATTAGGATTTTGTCAGGGGTAGGCATTTTGAACTAGTTTAATTATTATTTTTTTTACACGAAAACACACATGTTCCAAATTCCCACAATGTGTCAAATGACAGATGCACAGACAGATGTCACTTAATCCATAGACAACAATCAATTTTCTAGTGTTGCCAGTTATCACAAACGATTTTGCATTCGTGGCGTTTTCAGTTTATCGACATCGACTAACTTGAGGTCGAGACTTCTCTATTTTCAGAAGTTATCTGTGACCTGTTTGACAGTGGCACTGACACTGACGGACACTTTTAGACAGCTCCATTCACGTCTGGGGTGCGTTTAAGTCGATTATCCAGGTTAAAATTTATACTGACTAAACGTCAAACAACCCGTTCAAGCACACCGCGAGGTGAAAAATTAAACTGACTAAAATTTAATCTGCCCCGTTCACGGTCGTCAGCTGGTATAAGTTTTCGCCTGACTAGGATAAATTTTAGCGACCTTTTTACCTCGCTAAATTTTATCCTGCTGTCAGGTTGACATTGAGTTTTCTTGTTAATGTTCGATTCGCGCCGTAAAAACGAATATTTTTATTTTAGAGAGTACCCAATTCATCGTCTCGGTGAATATTATTTGTGGATCATGGATATAATTAATATTACACCGGCAAATTGATTTTTCATGTTCCGGTTCATTTTTACTGTGTAATAATATCGAGATTACAAGTTAAATCCTAATTTTACGGAGATTACAATATAATATTCGGAATTTCGGACTGTTAAGTTTTATTAAAAATAAAAATAAATAAAACTAAATATTTACAACAAAATACTAAATTTAAACTAAAACTAAAATACCTAATTACAAAAAAAAAAAAAAACTCAAGAAGGGCATGGCATAGGACTGTTAAGTTGAATTGAATTGTTATTTGTTTGGCTGTCAATTGAATTTGACAGCTAACATTGACATTTGACAGAAACGTATGACTCCGTTCAGCGAACCCTCGCTAGTTTATTTTTTATCCGATATCCGGCGAAAATTTCGCCGGCGTACTTAAACGCACCCCTGACGTCACGTTTGTTTTTGTGTTTTTGGTTATGTTGATGTTGTTAAATCGACATTTTAATAGTTTTTTTGTATGATTCATTGAGTTTTATAGACACTAGAATCCAGGTATAGTCCAGGGAACAGCCATGGACGAAGAAAGAGTAAATCCCCAGAGGAAATTTAAGTTTTTGAAAGATCAAGTTTCTGCTGCGACTTTGGAAGCTGTGAAGGCAATGGGATTCAAAATAATGACTGAAATCCAGTCTGAGGTGCTGCCGGCAGCTCTAGATGGATTAGATGTGGTAGCTACTGCTAAAACAGGGTCTGGGAAAACATTGGCTTTTCTGATACCAGTCGTAGAAACTGTTATCAAATGTATGGAAAAACAGATTCAAGGTAATATAGATTGTTAAGATGTTCTTTTTTAAGTTGCATCGCTAGCTTAACTAGAGCGTTAACTGTCCTGTAAAATTTTTTCATCACATACTGTGGTATTCATTTTAAATTCTGGTACTACAAAAGAAAAGTAAATTTTTAGATGTATGTAGTAGGTAAAATATACAACTTCATACCTGACGCAAGATCATAATTTTGTAAAGGTTCATATTATGTAGAAAATTATAAGTTTAACTAGCAAAAACACTGGGTTTGATTTCAGGTACATGCTGTATAATTATATCACCAACTAGAGAACTTGCGATACAGACATTCAGTGTGTTGCAAGAAATAGTAGGACATTATGGCACCATCACATCAGCGTTGATCATCGGTGGAGAAAGTAGGAAGAAGCAGAGTGCTGAGCTTTCTACAGGTTAGAAGGAAAAAAAAAAGTTTTAATAAATGAAAGTTTTTGGCAACATTCTGAATTTATTTTAATCAAAATTCAAGTTTTATCACAAGAAATTTATCCTCAGAATTGATTGAATAGTATTGAATACTATGTTGATAAGACACTGACACAGATTTTTTGCCCTGCACTATTTAGTCTATTTTGCTTTGAGTTTATTAACATTTAAACTCACATACAGACTCGGAACAACTACTTGTAGGTTCTTTCAAACACCTATTTGTTTCATTCAGGAATGATACCTGAGAAACACAGTGCAGCAATCAATCATTTAGCCACTGAACCGATCATGCCATATACCTGTAAGTGTCCACCCACTATGATTTTGATAAACTAGTTCTTGTTCTTAATTTTCAGGAGTCCATATAGTAGTATCAACACCTGGTCGATTATTTGATCATATGAGAACCAAGGAGTTTGATTACAGAAATGTCTGTTGTCTAGTATTAGATGAAGCTGATAAAATATTTCAATATGGATTCGAAGAAGACTTGAAACAAATTATCAACCGTTTGCCAAGTAAGTATTGCATCCCTTGGTAAGTATGTGATGTAGATTAGACCTATGCCTTATTATTATGGGAATTGTGTACAAAATAGCTTGTCAATGGCAGTCCATAAAGCACTTAATTCTTTTTTTCCAGAACACAGACAAACAATGCTATTCAGTGCAACACAATCAGAAAGAACAGATGCCTTAGTCAAATCAGCAATGAAGGAAAAAGTTCACAATATAAACACAGATGAAGATAATCAAATGGCTACTGTTGAAGGTTTGAAACAAGGGTAGGTAAAATATGATTAATGCCTGTTAAAATAAGATACATTTTACAGACTTTTTTTTTCGTGTGTGGTTGTGGCCACACTGGTATCAGAGTTAATATTAAAGCCCCCTCTAATAAGTTCATAGTCCTCTGACAAGACTTTTATACATCCAAATGTTTTCCTTCACTATTTGAGTGATGTCTAAACAAATATAGGTATTTTAAGTGGCAGGAACTGATTTTTAGGGTTCCGTAGCCAAATGGCAAAAACGGAACCCTTATAGATTCGTCATGTCTGTCTGTCTGTCCGTGTATGTCACAGCGACTTTTTGTCGAAAGTATAAGAGCTATCCTGTTGAAACTTGGTAGAAAGATGTATTATGTGAACCGCATTAGGATTTTCACACAAAAATCAAAACAAAACAAATTTTGGGGGTGCCCCCCATACTTAGAATTGAAACTCAAAAAAAAATTTTTCACCAAACCCATACGTGTGGGGTATCTATGAATAGGTCTTTAAAAATGATATTGAGGTTACTGACATCATTTTTTTCTAAACTGAACAGTTTGCGCGAGAGACACTACCAAAGTGGTAAAAAGTGTGTCCCCCCCCCCCCCCCCCCCGTAACTTCTAAAATAAGAGAATGATAAAACTAAAAAAAATATATAATGTAGACCTCAACCAAAACTACCAACGAAAATTGGTTTGGATGAGATACAGTTAGCAGTTTTTGAGATATAGTACATTTTCAAAAACCGCAAATATAACTTTGCCATTCATACAAATACTATGAAAAACAAAGTTATTTTTATTGTTTGTGTATATTACTTACTAATCTCAATATAATTATATCTCTGATCTATGCTTGCTGCTACGGAACCCTTCATGGGCGAGTCCAACTCGCACTTGGCCGGTTTTTGTAAAATGGGTTTGCTCTTGACCTTAGTCTAGGTCAGGAATGACTAAGACAAGGTCGACAATGATTTAATTTTAATAGTTTAGTTAATATTCTAATAAATTATTTAATTTATTACAGATATGCGGTATGTGAAACAGAATACAGATTGTGGTGGCTACATAAGTTACTAAAGAAAACAAAAAACTTCAAAATAATGGTATTCTTTTCAAGTTGTAAGTCTGTAGAATTTCACCACGAGTTCTTTAGCAAGTACTGTGAGGCTTCAGTATTATGTATTCATGTAAGTAAATAAGCTGGTATCATAGAGGTAGATATCACAAAAGGTCAAGGGTTATTAGGACTTATTAAGGCCTGAGTCCATAAGATAAAATTAATGCTTATAGCACAAATAAATCCTTGTTTGTTCAAAATATTGCAGTTGAATTTTTAACTTTATTTTTTTTTATTGTGGTAAAATCATCAAATGAGTCCTCCCACCCCGGGCAGGGCAGGAGGGACTGTCAGAGTTGTACTGACTAAAATCCACGGTGTCCTTCAGTAGCCCTTTATGTTCCGGGGTTACGGTGATGAGGTAATTCCCGCGACCCCGGCAGGCTTTGGCCCTCTAGAGAGGGGGCCCCGTCATTATGCTGACGCTCTTTGAGGCGCGCGTGGAACACAACGCGCCGTCGACCCGGGCATGGTCCATGGTCGGGCAGCGAGTTGCCCTTTACTCGCCACCCGCATGCCCGCGCCTACGGTGGCTGGAGTTCGTCTTGCGACGTCCGTCGCCGTGGGCGTCCACCACCGCGGGTGGGGCGGAGGGAGGACATTGTCCTCTCCCTCACGCGGCCCGCCTCCTCCTTCGCGAGCATGACTGCTTCGCAGGAGGCGACCGCTTCCCACTCCGTCTCGCCCCGCAGCATGGCCTCGACCAATGCCGGACGCGAGAGGTCTCCGCCTATCGCCGCCGTGAGGACACGTCGGTGCTCTGCCCAAGCGGGGCAGTCTTGCACCGTATGCTCTACTGTATCCTCCGGGCGATCTTCGCAGGGTGACATCCAGGCGTTTCCTCCTTTCTCCTCAGACACAGGTACCTCCCGAAACTTCCGTGTTCGGTGAGGACCTGCGTCATGCGGTAGGTCAGGACGCCGTGACTTCTATCCAGCCACTCCTCAAAGAGGTAGCGACAGTCGTCCCCTCCATACTGCCCTGAGATCGCGCCGGACCTCTTCCCGCCGCGCCTCGACTTCTCGAGGCAGCCCGATACACCCCGGCGCTGCGCCTCCACGCGCCACTCATAGACGCGCTGGAGGGCAGTCGCCTCCAGATCCCAGGGCAGTGAATTTTTAACTTAGTGTAAAGCAATGCAGCAAATCCAATCCAGTATCATGCGATAGAAATAGTGCAAATGAGAGCTTTTTTTTTTCTAAAAATCTATTCTTGTGTTAGCTGATGAGTTTATTTGTAGGTTAAACGCGTTAATCTTGGGAACTATTGGGTCGAATTAAAAAATATGCTTGTGTTGGATAGTCTATTTATCGAGGAAGGCTATATCACGCTACGACCAGTAGGAACCGAGCAGCGGTGGTGAGACCACGGGGAGCAGCTATTGTTCATACTTATTAGGTACTTAATTTTTTTTATTATTATTACAGGGTAAAATGAGCCAGACAGACAGAACTGATGTAATAACAAACTTTTACAATGCTGAAAAAATTGCGCTATTTTGCACAGATTTAGCAGCGAGAGGGTTAGATATACCGGCAGTTGATTGGATAGTACAATTTGATCCCCCATCTGATGCCAATGTAAGTGTTAATGTAAAAGCTTCCTTATTTTGTTACCTACAGAGTCTAAACTTCTAAAAGTACAATAAATCAGCTTGATTGGTAACTGCAGGCTGCAGGAGTGGCTACTGTCTTGTTCCAAACACATGCAATGTTAATGTCTTCACAATTTATCCAAATATTTTCAGGAATACATCCATAGGGTGGGCAGAACTGCAAGAGGTATGGGAGCGAAAGGAAACGCTGTGATATTACTGCGACCAGACGAAATAGAATTCGTTTCATATTTGAAAGAATCTAAAATATACTTAGACAAATATGAATCATGGGACAAATTCTCCAATTTACAACCTAAGGTAAGATCACACTCTATAAGAGGCATTCTATACGAAAACTTGCCTATTTTGCCGGGACGGCTAAATAAAGTACCTACCTATTAGCAGAGATTTGGTTCGTCTAGGGTCAGTTCACATAATTCACATCGAGACGCGACGTGACGCAACGATACTGGAAATGTGTATCTTTTCGTGTAGTAAATAAAGTTAGATTTGAGTCTCTGTGTGACTTGACCCTTAGTAGGAATAACACGTTCTTTACTATTTTCAGCTTGATGCTGCCATGTCGGACCCGCAATTTCACGAATTAGCAGTTGAAGCGTTTCAAGGGTACATGCGAGCATTTGAAGTAAAGAAGCTAAAGCATATTTTCAATTTGATAACAATGGATGTTGATGCCGTAGCAAGATCTTTTGGTCTCAAAGAAAGGCCCGACGTTGACGTTCGTAAGTAAAAATAAATAAGGGGCACGACACATTGATTGATGGGTTTGTCCATACAAGAATAGCACAAAGTATGGGATGCCGCACGATCCCTTTCTTATCGACATGACGAATGCTCATGTGTCGTGAACCATTTGCTAGCTAGATAGATTGAGCTAGTTATTTTACTATCTTTTCTTTACAGGAATAGGATTCAGTAAAAAACATAGGCCGAGGAAAAGAATGGCGGCAATGCTTGCAGAACAATCTACTGGAACTATAAAACGCGTTAAATAAATATTTTTTCGGCCAATCTGAATGTACAAACAGTACAACATAATACTGTTAAATTTTAAACGTTAAATAAAACAAATATGAAGTAAATAAACATTTTATATTAATTACTCCTTATAGGGACAGAATTATGTTTTTACAAGACGAAAATAATCTATCTTCTGACTAGATGAGTCTAAAGGTATATTTACGTATAAAAAACATTCCGAAATTTATACATACACAAATTGTGAGAGATATTACAGATCAAGTTATAGTTAAATTAAACATAGGAACTTTTTAGACCTCAATACTGAGGTTTATTTATTTTGAAGATCACTCCTAGCTTAGCTAAAATCTCAATGAAAACTTCTTATCTCTTTTAGGGTCAATTCATACTAGCGCGAATATCTCTCAATTATATCAGTAGACACATGTCATGTGCATTACATTCTGGACATAAGGGTGAATTTGCTGTTGTCTCAAATTGACGGTTTGACTCTGCGCTAGTATGAATTGACCCTTAGTCTTGAACCAGTCAAATAGACTGTAATCTATTTTAGACTCCAGTTAAGCTAGAAACACTTCATTACGCTTACGTTTGAGGTCCACTTACATTAATAATACTATTTACATGAAACTTAGTTTCTATTTGGGCGAAACGCACATTTCGTAAATATTATTTCTTGATAATTTCTCATAACAATCTTCATGGTTGTGCTGATGATTGATGGCGTAGATCATGGAGTCTATTGTTTCCACAGTTGCCGGACATCTATTTAAAGAGAAATACTGAACACACCGCCACGAAGTCTTCCCATGGGTGGTTGAATGTTTGGTATAAACAAAGTTCATATGCACTAATTGTTTGTGGCCTTTCCTACTATAAATATATTTGTAGCGAACTGGCAGCTGCTGGTTTTCATTTGATCCGTTCACAACAAGTGATAGAGCACCTGGAAGTAAAGAAACTCTTTTAGTGGCTGCTTCTCCAAACGTTATCAATTTAAAATTCGAAAATATATGGGATGATACAGAATAAAATATATGTTTTGTTCTGCTTATATATCATTTAATCAAATATATGGATATAAAAATACATTCGCTTATAATTATCATTCAAAACTCATTATTAAGTAACATCACACATTAAAAATAGCACTTGTTCTTCTGTTTCGTTAAAAAATTAAGTCAATGTTTCACACAGAGGCCCTAAGTAGGTATTAAAAAAATACGAATATAAATTATTCAGGAATGTAAAATCTCAATTTGGTTCTTATACAAAAAAAGGTGTAAATCTGATGTAAAATACGTGTAATAGAGATCATTTTGATATCAAAATTGTTTCATGTCATAATACTAGTCCAAACACTAATCTAATTAATATAAAGTACATAGTATCAGAAATTATTGTTGGATACCTTAAATTAGTACAATAAATAGACTAGAATATGAGCAATAAAGTCTTTATAAAATTTTATGGCGAAACACGATGGCACTAATGGAAAGTGTGAAATATGTTTATTTTATTCTCTAATTGAATGTAATTTTATAAAAATAGTTTTTATTTTTTATTTAATAATTAATTGGCACTTGAGAGCATAGTCCCACTATCACAGTTTATTAAATTATTGTGCTTTATTGATCTTTATTACTCCAAAATGTAACTGGTACTTATCACTAATAAACCTATGATACACAATTTATGCAACTTTTCAAGGTGTTTTTGCCACAATCATCCAGTTTATAGATTTGGTCCCAAATCTTTTTCGAATCTATGATTCACTTTGCTTTGTGTATTTTAAATATAAATAGAAAGACTCAGTAACTAGCCCTACAGTAGATCTTTTTTTCTACCAATATTTAAATATTCATAGGCATACCTAGGGCGAGGGGCATAACATCTGCATTTTACCTGTATTAGTGTCTTGCGTCTCAATATAGATTGCTATCGACACGATAAGTAGTGTCTTGCGTCCATTCAAAGACAAAGAGAACAGACGGAGCGAAACTAGTAACCAACTTTGCATACATTTACTTTTGACCAAATTACCAAAAATGTTCTGACACTAAAGAAAAGTTTCAAGAATAAAGAGAAAACTAGACAGAGTAAAACAAGCTCTAAAATTAAGCCCCCACTCCCATGTTAGGTTTCCATAGGTTCTCTATGCTTATGTGTTATGACACTACATACATGATGAGACTGGTATGAGGTTGATTTTTTTATAATGGTTTGAATAATTGACTTTTTTGTTCATTTGTACAAACAAGACACTAAATGCAGTGCACTCCCTTGCAGCAACCTCAAGATAGTGCACGACATTGTGAGCATTCCACTTTAAGAAAACAGGAGCCAACTATCCATCCTTGCCCCCTCCCCTCTAGGTTAGCTCATGTATGTTATATTTCACTTATAAATAGTTGAATATTGCCTCTATAGAGGGTTCAAATATACTATGTATTAAAATAAACTGTTAATTTGCATAATAGTCTCCTTGCAATTGAGATACTTTGAGTATATCATTGAAATGGATTCCAAAGCAAGGTGATTTGCAGAAGGGCAATTCACATGCACTGCACATAAATCTAGTATCCCGTCTCCTTCCTATTTTCCAGCAGAGACGGCATGAACGCTGTGGATATTTCTTCTTTCCATCTTCTTTTTGTGGGATCGTTACAAGCCGATGCTCCATTGTCGGTCTGGGATACTCTTCACTTGTGTTAGTTCTCAGTGCATTGTTAGTCACCTTACCATTCACTAAGTTTTTAAGGTCGATGAATAACGAACTCAAGCTGGTATCTGAAATCACGATGGGCATTTTCATTGCACTGTTTGCAAAATAAAAGGCACAAAGGTTGTATATAAGATTGTAAATTGTTGAAAATGCCATCGTGTTTTCATAATAAAAAGCTTTATGCAAAAGAAAACAGAAAAATTACTGAGTGAAAAATAATAAAATGATTGCATTTTCAACACAATCTCTAATCTTATTGATTGGGATGATTCTATGAGGAAGCATTAGTAAGCAAAGTAAATGGATGTACAGATATCTACTTTAAAAATGGACGTAGAGATTATGTCACAGTGCTTTTGATTTTAGAGATTGTTATAAGATTTTTCATAATAAAAATATACTTACTGTCCTGTGGTGATGGATAGTCCATGGGTACAGACAGATCTTTTTTCCCTTCTCTTGAAGATTCATAATTTTTGGGAGTAGAACATACCGCTGGATCTGTTACTATAATATCACTGTCATCACATTCCGTCTTCAAATCCAATCCGTTGTCAGACAGCGATTGATCCTTACTTTTCTCATTAAAATCTTGTGTGTTTGTTTTCTGCAAATGTGTGTTGTATGTAGAAGAAATATCTACAGGGTTGTCATCATATAAGTTTTTGATGTTCTCAAAATTATTAGTTTGATAGATCTGATTATTTTGATTGTAAATAGATTTCTCTTTTGTTTTTGGTCTCTTTTCAGGGTTGAGAATGTCTGAGAAATAGTTTTTTTGAAGGAATTCAGTGGATTTTCTTTTCAGGTTGCTGATTCTATGTAGTTTCTCTATTAGTTGCCTTTGTTTTAGAAGCTCTAGTTCATTGTTTTGTGTTGGTTCATCATTAATGCTAGTGTCGTAGTTGTCTGACACACATGACTCCGCATCAGGAGTGTTGTTCTGAGTTTCTGTTCTGTGTTTGGGTAAGTCTTGCTCCCTTTCACTGTCTTCATCTTCTTCAGTCTGAAAACATTTGATTAGTCAGTAAGATTTTCTATTTATCTGTACAAATTAAATTCTTACTTAAGTGCAGGTTTTTGCAGGCTTCATGTCATGTTTTGGTCTCTATATAAATAGTTTAATTACTAAGTAATGGCCATCAAATATTTTTGTCATGTAAACAAACTTACCTCTTTGTTAGTCAATCCTTTGATTTGCAATACTTCTGCTGTTCCTATAAAACTAGTGAGATCTTCACGTTTCACACTAACTTCTCCATGATACATAAACTGTAGCAAATCTTTCATTGCCTTGTGAGTCACATCCCTTAGTACAACTGGAAAGTGAAAGGAAAAAGTTATAACATCATAGTCAAATAAGAAAAAAAATGGTTACATGATTAACTAGATTCCAATATAAAAGTTATTAGTTACCAATTGGATGTTGACATGGATTCATTTGAAACATTTTCTTGAAATAAGGTGAACATATTGACAGTATCACTTTGTGTGCTTGCAATAAGTGGCCTTCGACAGCAATAGTTACATCGACAAATTCGCCATTTCCTAATAAACCGGCGAATCCTTTAGTCAGATTCCCGTGAAAATTATTCCAGGACAATGAGAATTGTTGGTCCATTTCTAACCACTGTTAAGTTGCATCTAAAAAGAAAATAACGGTTGATTAATTCATTAAACACTTATTATACTCCTAAAAACACGTATCTAAAGGAATACTAACAATTTATAGCTGCATTTAGTGAAATAAAATTGATAAATATTTTGTGTGAGAAACGTGACAGATGTGAACGGCGCGTCGCGTATGCGTAGTGTTGTCAGTCTGCGTTTAGTTGATGCACTAAATAAGGTTGCGTTATTTAGTTTCCCAATCGACTAATACCAAAATGAAAACAAAAATAAAACATGTATTAAAAAAACTTATTTATTGTTTAACTTATGTTAAAAAAGAGAGGTTCTGAGTTCAACTTGTATGCGTCAATGGGGATTGTTATATCTATGGACGTATTGTCAAATGTGACTTGTACTATCTGTCATTAACCCTTTCCCCCCGGGGTAGTGATTTTTAACGAAATTCTGCATTTGGACTTTATTATTATAATAAGGTAGGTAAAAGGAAACACACAGATTTTTTTCAGATTTTTATAATACCTAGAAGTACTATTTCCAAGACCTAGACTTAAAAGTACCATCAGGAACTTCGTGTTAGCACAATGTTAGGAACTTTGATAGAAACTACAAAAGTAATGAAATCCAATATTAACTAAGTATTGATAGGTTTTAATTACAGATTAATCTCGTGGTATTCAACAAAACAATTTTTCTTCTCATTTACCCACAAAAACACGTAGCAATGTGAACATTTACTATGAGGTTTCGACTGAATCTTCTTGAAACTACAAACCTCACACCTTCCCTTGTATTCTACGAATGTAGGCCAATGGATGCCTTTGTTGCCCAGGCGTACGTCTTTTATAGTGGAATAGTCAGATTTGCGCCTTTTGGAAGGACCGCCTTGCGCAGTATTATCAATAGAAGTCTTCCTTTTCTGACCTGCATATTTCATTGTCATCAAGACTTGAGAAACAGAGCCTCGAAAATCTTTTACGGCAGTATGTTCTATTATAAGTCCATAAATGACATATGCATTGACAAATGCGATGTCCAGAAGACCCCAAAACAACCTGAACCACCAATTCGGTGATTTGCGATCTATACAGTAAAGGGCTCTCAAACGATCAGCAGTATCTACGCCACCCATATAACTATTGCCGCGAGCAGTGGTGGCCCAGTGGTATCGGCCCTGACTTACGAGTTGTAGGTCGTGGGTTCGAACCCAGCCTGGCGCATTACTTTGTGTAATTTATTTCATCACCACTGCTCTCAAAGCGGTGAAGGAAAACATCGTGAGGAAACCGGCATGCCCTAGAACGAAAAATTCGAAGACATGTCACATCCACCAACCCGCACTGGGCCCACGTGGTGGATTATGGCCCACTCCCTCTCTCAGAGAGGAGGCCTGTGTCCCAGCAGTGGGAACATTTATAGGCTGATGATGATGAGATCAGGCTGAACACGAGGTCCAGGTATTGAAAATGTGGGTACCTGATTTATAGGGTCCTCCAATACATCTTCATTTGACGGCGAGGATGGTGAAACTTCGGCTAACTAACTAAAAAATCTCATCAAAGCCTCTTGGTGAGGGTAGTTGAAGATTTTCCACTTCATCATCGGACACGCCTGCATCAGACTCTTCGTCGCATTCCGGAAGATCTTCTAATAATAGGGCTTCAATAAGAGCAGAATTGTTTGTAATATACATCTCATTGGCTAAAACACTAAGAATATAGGTCAGAGAAATGATAAAAATACAATAACATTCGTTTATGATAAAACAAAATACCCGCTTCATCGAGTATGTGTATTATGAAAACCCATACTTTTTGAAACTCGAATCACCTGACGGTACTTTTAAGTCCGCATCAGTTTTTATCAAATATTCAAATAAAATAAACTGATAATACATTCTAACAGCTTTTACAAATGTTATTGTTGATATAAACAACGTAAATAGTAAAAAACATAGCACTTACCTATGATATTCTATTTATAAAAAAAATCCAATTACACTTCACAGCGAAGTGACGAAATGTATGACAGGTTGTAACTCGCTTTTCGAATTTTACGGCTACATCACGCGGTAATTCAAATAATGCGCTGTGATTGGCTTACGGAAACGGTACTCTAAAGGATCGTCAGTTTTATTTAACATAAAGTGTTTTCGTACTTAAGTTATTAGACGAAAAATGTGGAGGTACTTCTAAGTACCGTAAGGAGGGAAAGGGTTAATTAAATTATATGCTTTTTTTTTTTTTTTTTTTTTTTTTTTTTTTTTTTTTTAATTGGCAAGTCGCTGTTTGCGCAATGCCACCAACAAAAACGAGGAAACTTGGTAGAAAATGAAATGGTTAATTTAGGACACGGAATTTGGATGGATATTGGATAGGATTATTAGGAAAGTAAGTATAGTAATAAGTAAGTATTATATGCGTATATTATTGTGATTGATAAATGATGATAAATACATATATATTTTTGAATCATTAGAAGCCAGTAAAACAGAGATGGAGGTAGGAAAAGCAATGTTATAGGAAAGTAAACTAAAAATAAAAGAATCATGGCTAAGAAGAGGACAGGAAAAAAAAATATGATTTAAATCGCCAACATCACCACATTCGCAAAGGTCACTGGCAACGATCTGCAATCGGGCAAGGTGGACTTTCGTGCAATTGTGACCCAACCTCATTCGAATAAGGCAACTGGTAGCAGCCTTACCAAAGTTCAATTTAAAAAACCATGGTTTTTTGGGGATACAAGTTTGAATCTGAGAATAATATTTTCCTTTAGTAGTGCTGCTGTCCGCCCACAACTTGCTCCAGGCATCCCAAAGAAAGTTCATTGGCAGATTCGCCAAGTCGTGGCTAAAGTTAATGTAAGGGAATAAATCACCACAGTCTACAGCCTCATTAGCCAGTTGATCAGCTCTTACATTTCCTGCGATACTACTATGGCCAGGTATCCAAGCAAGAGAAATTTGAAGACCTAATTTAAAGCATTTATAAAAGAGACCTCTAATAAAAAGAACTATGGGAAATATTGGTTTACATTTAAAAGGATTTCTTTCAATAGCCTGTAATGCACTTAGAGAGTCTGTAAATATTATTGCTTTTTCCAATTTCATGATGCAAATATACTCCAAGGCTTTGAATAGTCCAAAACATTCACCAGTAAATACTGATGATTCAGGAGGAAGCTTGATTTTTTGTACTATATTATATTGTGAGTGAAAAACCCCAACACCAACATTTCCTAAAGAAGAGTGCTTAGACGCATCTGTGTAAATATGATGCCAATTCTCCCATCGCAAGCCTTTGGAAAAGTTAAATGATTCTTTTACAAAATAATCATTTTTATTAATGCCTAAGTTCAGGATAACATCAGGAGTAAACACCAATGATTCATAAGAATGATTGAAGAGAGGAAATGATGGAGACTGGTAAATTGGAGCTTGCAAAGCCATAAATTTTTTATAGCTTACAATAAGACAAGGAAGAGATTTATTAGACCAATAACGAGAATTGGTTTCGTCTAGAAGAGACTGCAATTTTTGACGTAACGGGTGATTAGAAAATTGAAATGAACGGAATAGAAATTTGTCAGAAAGATACTGACGTCGAAGTGAAAGAGGAGGATCTACAGTTTCTACCTGTAAGGCATTTATTGGGCTTGATCTCATAGCTCCGGTCACTATTCGCAGTGCTTTTGACTGAATTCTGTCTAGTTTTTTAAAAGCAGCTGAATTTCCAGGTTCCAATAAAAATGTTCCATAGTCAAGCACACTTCTAACTATTGCGTTATATATTAATTTTAATGAATAGGGGTGGGCACCCCACCAGACCCCCGATAAACATCTTAATATGTTTATTCTTTGTTCACATCTTGCCGTTATATAATCACAGTGTGGAATACCAGTAAGTTTACTATCCAAAACAACTCCTAAAAATTTTACCGAAGATTTCACAGGTATTAAATTATCATCATAATATACAGAAACAGGGGGAGGAAGGCGCATCCTAGTAAAAAGTACAACTGTACTTTTAGAAGTAGATAGCTCAAGGCCATTGCTATCCATCCATTTTTTTAAAAGGTTAAGACCCGATGTCATGGTATTGCAAGCCGTTTGAATAGAGCTGTGAGGGCAATATAAAAGAAGATCATCAGCGTATTGTAGCACTTTTACTACATTGTCTAAAGAACTCTCAAGATCGTAGGTGTAAATATCATATAATAAAGGGCTAAGAACTGATCCTTGAGGAAGACCTTTCCACACGACTCTAGATTCACAACTAGAATCCTGAAGTGTAAGATTAATATACCTTTCAGATAACATGTTTAAAATAAAGTTTGTGAGTAAAATGGGGACATTTAACTGCTCCAGTTTATATTTTAATGTTGATATTACAACATTATCATAAGCAGAGGTTATGTCAAGAAAAGCAGAAATTATGGATTGATTCGAAGAAAATGCTAATCTAATATCAGTGACAAAGATGCTTAAACTATCTATGGTACTTTTACCTCGCCTAAAACCAAATTGACTGTTACTGAGTAATTTCTTGTTTTCTAAAAACCATTCTAACCTATTTTTTACTAAATGTTCTGTGATCTTTAGCAAAACCGATGATAGAGCAATTGGTCGGTAAGAAGTGCTACTGGATGGACATTTATTGGGTTTGAGAATAGGTAAAATATCTTGTGCTTTCCAAGAAAGCGGAATATTACCGGTTATCATAATGTTATTAATTAGTTTTAAAAAATATAAAAGAGATGTGTCACTCATGTTTGATAGAAAAGAGTACGGAATGCCATCTGCGCCCGGAGCAGAGTCTTTACTGTGGCGAACAACACCTTTAAGCTCTTCTAAACTGAATGGAGAATTAAGGTCACAAAGACAATCTGTTGTCGAAAGGGGAATAGAATTTGTAATAATATTTTCCGGGACGTATGAGGGAGCTAATTTACCTAAAAAACTATTTACCAACTCAGGTGGGAGGAATGCGCTAGATGAATCTGAGAACGCCGATCTGAACCTTCTAATATTCCGCCAAACTACAGATGGTTGAACGTTAGGGGAAATAGAGAGGCAAAATGATTTCCAGCTTTCAAATTTCTTTTTTTTAAATAATTTTTTTGTCTCCGTAATTGAGGTGCTTAAAATGTTAAAATTTTCTACGGTAGAATGTTTAAGGTAATTTATTTCACACTGTTTCCTTTTTTTAATTGCATCTGTGCAATCTTTGTCCCACCATGGCGGAGAAGGGATTTTATTTTGTGACTTTTTATAAGGAAAAAGTTTATCTGCAGTTTTTATCATGGCTTCCGATAAGGCATCGGCACAGAACTGTTCATTACCACATTTAATTTCAGGTAGAACGGACACTATGTTATCTAAATGCTCTCTATATGTACTCCAATCAACATCCCCCAGTTTGTACTTCAGCCGTGGAGCGCTCTTAGAATAAGGTTTTTGTTTGAAAGGAAATGATAAAACTATAGGAAAATGGTCACTGCCATAGGAAGAAAGCATAACTTCCCAGGTCAAACGCGAAGCTAATTTGTCAGTGCATATTGACAAATCTGGTGCACTAGCACCTTCATGTGGAGAAGTGCGTCGAGTTGGGGACCCAGTATTTAATAAACAAAGATTGAGATTATCTAGAATGTCAAGTAAGGTGCTACCATAGTTATTTGTTGACGAACTTCCCCAGACTTCATGCTGGGAATTAAAATCACCTAAACCTATAAATGGTTTAGGAAGAATTGAAAGAATATTTACAATTTCATTAAAAATTACAACAGATGGACGAGGGATATATACAGAAACAAAACAAATATTATCTACAACTGCTGCAATAACAGAAAAATCATTATTATGAGGTGGGATTGTGAAAAATGAAAATGAATGATGATGTTTGATGAGTAAAGCAACACCGCCATACCCATCAGAGCGGTCTTCTCTGAGACATGCATAACCAGGGATCCTAAACAAAGACCCTGGTTTAAGCCATGTCTCTTGAAGAGCAAAAACAAAAGGTTTATATTTATTTACAATATGTATAATTTCAGATTTTTTATTAATTGCACTTCGACAATTCCATTGTAGGACTTTGTTGTCCATGATTATTATTAGTTGATGAAGATGATTCAGTAACTGCATTTAATACAGTGGCAGCGATGGACGGTGAAAGGTGATGTGTTTGAGTCAATGATTTTATCAAAGCAATGATTAGTTCATTTACAGTTAATGCAGATAGATCATCCTTAGGGATGAGGGCACAGCCATCTTTTGATTGAGGTACATTCCTAGCAAGGTCCTGATGGAACCGCTGATCATAACCCTTAGAAAAGTGGGGCGGGGAGCGAGGTTTAATAAAAACTGTTTTTTTATATGATATCTTATTTTGTTTAGATGGTGAGTAATCAGGAGGAACAGAAGCATTGATATAGCTTGAAGTTGTGGGAGAGGAAAGCAAGGCATCAGCATATGATTTTTTAGAAATTGTGGGATGAAGCTTTGAAGCTTCAGCATATGAGATACATGATTTGGCCATGGATTCCTTAATGTTTTTTTGACGTTCATATTCTAAACATTTCTTGCTAGTAGCCTCATGAAAACCATTGCAAAGACAACAAGATAAATTATCCTCAGAGACTGTGCACCCATCCCCAGAGTGACCTTGACCACACTTAAAACAGCGGGGTTTAGACCTGCATTGAATTTTAACATGGCCATATCTGCAACAATTGTAACATTGAATTGTTGGGTAAATGTACAAGTCAACAGAAAGTGCTGTATAACACATGTATACACGCTTCGGAAGAATTTGACCATCAAAAGTTAAAATAACTGTTTCAGTATTTTTTAATAAAGGTTTTTCATCAACAATAGTTTTTCTTTTGATTCTCCTTAGTTTTAATATTTTGCCACAACCAATTGGTACAGAGATGTTTTCTAATATTTCATCATCATTCCACTCTACGGGTACACCTCTGACGACACCCATGCGAGTCACAGAGAATGTGGGGATAAAAGCTTTATAGCACTCCTTTTCCAATAACTTGTTGGTTATAAACAAGTTGGCATCATTATAAGTAGAAAAAGCAATAACCAGCCTGTTTCGACCTATTTTCTTTAGACTGCCGTTAATTATGTTACTAAAAGAATTCCTTTTTAAGAATCGACCAAAAGAAACTGGATTTAGAAAAGTATTGTCATTAGAGGCAGTTTGCTCTCTCTGTACATGTACCAAAAAAGGAGCCGCATCGGAGGAATTATACAAGAGCCGAGCAACTGAAGACGGACGCTGAGACGATCCACTCAGATCATCAACGCCAGCCCTTAACAAAGGAGTAAGCGGAGAATCAGATGCCTTATTAGAGTCGGTAATCATATTTTCGACTTCGCCACAATCACAATCGTTGTGACGTCTCCCGCCATTTTTGCGCCTTTTTTTATTACAATGTTTGCAAATTGTCGGCCGAGCAGACAACCTTTTGCGTTTTATGTGGTCTTTGGATGTCAATGATACAGAACAATCAGTATCAATGCTTGCTTCATTGTTAGAAATTGTTACATAGTGACCTATTTCTATTGGAGCCGTTCCTCCGGGGTCATCCGGAGGATCCATTGTAGAACTACTAAATAAACTAAAAAAAACTTACCAAATTCGAAGAAAACACTACGACTAAACTAAAACTAAATAATAAGAGAAAATATAATACAAAACTTAATCTAATCCAATATTTTAAAAAATAATTTAAAGAGCCAAAAAAAAACACGTCCGCCAAAGTTCAGGTTTCCCGCGCTTTTTCTTCAATTATATGCTTTAGAATGTGATTCATTTTATTGGCGACGAGGATTTAAAATATTTTAACAATGGACAAAGAACAATTTGAACTGTTCTTGCGAGCTCAACAGGCGCAGCAGGAACAGGTCACACAAATACTTACATTGTTGGTGCAAACAATGCACAACAAAGAAGATATAAAAACAAAAAGCTCAACGAGCGTTTCATCATCGTCGGTTTCATCGTGTGACAAGATGATGGTGATTAAAAATTTTAACATGGACAAATACAACCCCGACAGCTGCAGGATTGAAGATTTTTTAGACTTCTTTTCAAACAAATGTCAAATCATGAACGTTACGGAGCCAAACCTACAAAAGGACATCCTGTTGAATACCTTAACACCAGAGATTTTCCGTGAGTTAAAAATAGCGCTTACACCGAATTTTGACATGAGTACTTATAACGACATTTGCCTAAAACTTCTTGACTTGTTTAGAGTAAAGAAAACCAGGTATCGCGCATTGACAGAGTTCTGGAACTGCACCAGAGAGTCTTCAGAATCAATGGAACAGTACGCGAACAGACTCAAAAGTCTAAGCCGGGATTGCGGCTACAAAGAAGAGATGTTGGAACGACAGCTACGTGATCGTTTTGCTACAGGATTGAATCATACAGATTTAGAGACAGACCTGAAGCAAAAGTGGCCCGATTTGCAGGAGTCGGGAAAGGAGGTTACTTTTAGAGAATTTTTTTCAATTGCACAATCACGTGAACAGGCAGAACATGACACACCAGGCACAACTGCAAAGGTAAACAGAGTCAAAAGGAACCGTACTCAAAAAACAACACCGAAATCTCATCACAATAGACAACGCAAATTGCACTCCACTGATCAATGTCTTAGATGTGGAAAATTCGAGAAACATGACCTCTCAAAATGCGCAGCAAAAAACCACACATGTGACGAGTGCAATTTGAAGGGGCACTTTGAGAACTGCTGCATTAAAACTGGTCGTGCTTACATATCACCAAACAAGGAAAAAAACACTTCCAAACGTAGACTACAACGGTTAAGCGATAATCAAGCTTCCACTTCAAGCTCCACAAACGTTTCAACAGAGAATAGTGAAGATGACGATGAGTTTGTCCATAACGTCACGAGCACTCGAGTCAAGGATTGCAAACAAATCGACATTCTCATAAATGGAGTTCACTGTACAATGGATTGGGACCCTGGCTCTACCTACTCCATCATTAGTTCCGAAGTTTGGAAAAAGGTTGGATCACCAACGTTAACAAAGGGGCCCAAACTAAAAGCATATGGAAATACCAAGCTGAAAACCAAAGGAATCGCAAACGTAAATGTGGAAGTGAACGGACGATACGAAACCTTGCCTGTCGTAGTAATGAAAAACGCAAACCCATTGCTTTTTGGATTGAGATGGAGCGAGAAGTTTGAAATGGAATTTCCAAAACCAGTTTATTCAGTCCAAGAGAAGCCTGTTACTCCAACGACATTAAAACATATACTCAAGCAATACAGCGAACTTTTCGACGGCAAACTAGGCAAAGTCAATAACTACCAAGTTAATATACATGTCAAACCTGGCGCAGAACCAGTACACCTACCTGCACGTCCAATCAAATTCAGCATGAGGAAAAATGTCGAACGGGAGTTGGATCGCCTTGTCGATACAGGTATCATTAACAGAATAGATCCGAACCTTACCCCTTTGGAGTGGGCCACACCCACTGTAAATGTCCTGAAACCAACTGGTGACGTCAGAATTTGCGGAGACTACAGCACTACACTTAATCCTGTTTTAACAAAACATTTACATCCAGTACCTGTTTTTGATCAATTACGACAGAAACTAGCAAACGGCATAGTCTACTCCAAAATTGATCTCAAAGACGCGTATTTACAATTTGAAATAGCTCCGGAGTCAAAAAAGTATTTAACAATATCCACACACAGAGGATACTACCAGTACAACAGGATACCTTTCGGTATTTCTACAGCACCATCAATTTTTCAAAATTTTCTTGATCAACTACTTGGAGACATACCAAACGTAGCAGTGTATTTTGATGACATAGCATTGACAGGAGAAAGCGTGAATGGACACTTACGAACACTTTGCACAGTGTTAAGCCGCCTAAAACAGGCTGGTTTGAAAGTTAATTTGAAAAAATGTAGCTTTCTGAGTAAAGAGATTGAGTATCTGGGTCACATAATTGATCAAAAAGGAATACGGCCAACAAAAGCGAAGATTAGCGCTATAACTAACGCATCACAACCCACAAACGCAAAGGAGTTACGCTCTTTCCTGGGTCTTATAAATTTTTATGAAAGATTCGTACCACATCTTCATGGATCATGTGCAGACCTGTACGAGCTAACAAGTGGTAAAAAAAAATGGCGATGGTCCGAACACGAAGAAAAATTTTTCGAGAATGCTAAAAGTAACATAGCTAACTCAAATTCATTGCTAGCGTTCGATGAAAGGCGTCCCGTTTTTCTAGCGTGTGATGCGTCAGAAAAAGGAGTTGGGGCAGTTCTATACCACAAACACAAAGATGTCGAACAACCGATAGCATTTGCGTCAAGAAAACTTCGATCAGCTGAGAGCAAATATTCTGTTATTGACCGTGAAGCACTAGCCATATTATTTGGAATACAGAAATTTGACCAATATCTAAGAGGAACGAAATTTACCTTGGTAACTGACCACAAGCCTCTCATGCACATTTTGGGACCTCAACGTAACCTACCGAAGCTTGTAAATAATAGACTTGTAAGATGGGCTCTTTTGATTGGAAGCTACCAGTATGAAATTTGCTACCAGAAGGGCGAAAACAATATTCTGGCCGATTGCCTGTCCAGATTACCAAACCCTAAAACAAAACCCTCACACGTGGAAAACATTGTACATAGAGTAGTGTCACGCCTCCAAGAAAACAAAATTGTTGACCTACAATTAACAGAAAAAATATTGAGTCTGGAAACATCTAAGGATCCAAGTTTGTCACTCGTTTGCCAGTACCTAAAGACTGGGTGGAGAGACCTGGATTACAGACAAGAGATGAAACAATACTACAGGAAACATTTCGAACTGTCTGTAGAAGGTAAAATTGTACTGTGGCAAGGCAGGATGGTTATACCTGAGGTTCTAAGAATGTCAGTTTTAGACTATTTGCACCGAGGGCACCCAGGAATATCGGCCATGAAAGCACTCTCACGATTTTATGTGTGGTGGCCATCACTTGACGAGGACATTGAGAATTTTATCAATAAATGCACCAGGTGTCAAGAAAACAGACCGTCTAATCCCGAACTACCGGTATTCTCCTGGTCTATACCCGAGCAAGTGTGGGAAAGAGTCCACATAGACTTTGCAGGTCCATTCGAGGGCAGCTACTGGCTCGTTTTGTGTGATGCGCTGTCAAAATGGTGTGAACTAAGACCAATGAAAAACATAACTTCAAAAAGTCTATGCGCTGTGCTGGATGAGATTTTTAACACCTTTGGACTCCCACAAATGATCGTATCTGACAACGGCCCCCAACTAACATCACAGGAATTCAAGGACTATTGTAAAAATCAAGGCATTCTACATGTCACCGCATCTCCATATCATCCCCGAACAAATGGGTTAGCTGAACGGTTTGTGAGAACTTTTAAGAACAGAATGACTTCTAGTGACGGAAGCCCACTTAAGCGTCGATTGTTGGAGTTTTTATTCACTTACCGGAATACTCCGCATACCACTACCGGCAAATCACCTGCCCAAATGATGTTCGGCAGACAGTTGAACTGTGTTTTATCAAATATCCGACCGAACAAGAGAAGAAATTTGCTATACCAACATGTTAAGGCGGACATCGTGTCATCTACACCTACATACCAAACAGGCGATAAGGTCTACATAAAAACTAAACTGGAAAAAAAGTGGCAGCCTGCTACAGTAGTGACCCGTAAACACCGATACTCCTACGTGGTCACTACATCTGATGGGGTGGAGCAAAGGAAACATGCAGATCACATGAGACCCCGACTTGCTCCTGCAGCCACGTCACCTGAAAGTGTTGCGACTGCTTCTACATCCTCACCATCCTCATGCTTGGCACCATCACCTATGTCAATTCCTTCTCCATCTACACCGTCCTCTCACATTCCATCCACACTAGAACCATCTGCATCTACATCATCATCCTCATCTCCAGCTGCATCTACATCTTCATCCTCATCTCCAGCGTTTGAAACACCGACCGCGACGGTTGCACCACCCCTTCGGCGCAGCCAGCGTGAAGTGCGACCTCCACGGCGTTTGATTGATGAGATCTGAATCAACCCTATATGGGGAGGAATGTTATATCTATGGACGTATTGTCAAATGTGACTTGTACTATCTGTCATTAATTAAATTATATGAGATTATATGCTTTAGAATGTGATTCATTTTAGGGATGGCAACTCAAAACTATTCGTAGATGTCGCTGCGATCGTTGTCCCATAAGTCAGATTACTGTATAGCTTGTACAAAAAACAAACACGTATTTTGTTATAAAAATTTAGTTTATTCTAAAAAACAAATATGGAAAATTATTCGTCAATGCAAGTGCATACACTAAAACAAGAACTAAGACGCCGCGGTGCATCTACAAGAGGAAAAAAAAGTGATTTAGCTGAGAGGCTAGTAATTTGATTCTACTACATTAAACACACATTTACTTGTAGTTAGGATTTAAAATTGTATTTTTTAAGTAGGTATTACATGTGCTAGCCTCTACAAAGAATATAGTACTACTTCTGACATTCTATATTGAGAAAAATGTCATCAAGTTTTGTGTTTGTCTTCTTCATCTAATTTTACATCTATTTTATAGATTGGAGCAATATGATAAGAATTTTAACTTTCTAACACCACAACTATCACAAATCTCGTTCCCCGTGATAAATTCTTCCACCAGAAGAACCATTTCATGATATAAAGAGCGATGCAATACTTAACCTCCAATAGAAAAGTAGATATTATTTTCAAAGGTGTATTCGATTGTTTAGTTATGGTATAATCATAGAATTTCATTAATAAATTCAACTAACGGCCTGTTCCGGCTTCGCAAGGGTAGATTTTTGTTTATTTTATAGCTTTTCCTTAGTGATAATACAATTTTTGTTCTCACAGCAGTCTCAGCAGCAGGGGCGTAGCTACCGCCGTATCTGCCGTATCAATTATACGGGGCCCCCGGGCCATAGGGGCCCCCAACATGCGTAAACAAAAATTAATAAAAAACTTAATGATTTGTTAAAAAAATAGTTATTTACTTTTACACAATTTTTTTGTCTAATCTATCTCTGGTGCTTTTGTAATTATTATTTTCATGTAATACTGTTTTAAGCACGAGAATGTCTATTAGAAATTCCGGGAAAATCCATATTAATATTATATCAACATTTCGGTGAAGTACTAAAATAACTCTACCTAATTCCCACCTCTGGACTGATCAGTCGCATCTTGAATTTTTGATGACCTTTGTCCAATTTTTTGTATGTTTCGGCGTAAATACATAGAAATGCATTTTTTTCTTGAATGATAAATCTTTACCCTGCCTAAGGGCCCTAAAACAAATTTTTATACGGGGCCCAGCCAAGGCACGCTACGCCTCTGCTCAGCAGCTACCCATTATTTCTTGATAGTGTGAATTGTCGGAAATTTGTATGTTCCATCATTATTACAGCCTTTTACACAACATCTAGTCATTTTATATCAATAAAACGCTTTTTTTCAGAAAATTCCTTTGATTTGACAGTTCTTTTGGGACACAAATGTCACTTTTCACTTTGACACTTGCCTTCCCCATTCCTTCTTGTCCTGGATAAGTAAATTCTACCGAGTCCATTATGTTTAATAGAATGTGCTATGTATGTACTTACTTAGGACATACGACTGTAGATTAGGGTGGAGCGTCAATGTATGGCAAAAAATAAAAGCAATGACAAACGAACTTGAATACCTGCAAAAAGTTGTAGGGGAGCTAGACCATAACAAATATATTTTTGTTTTATTTTTAGGATGTTTTAGCCCTCTACCGTCATTTGAAGTTTTTAGTTTTTTTACTTTTTTGCAACTTTCTAAAACTTATTTTTTACTGAACACAACAGTGTAAAACGACTAATTTTATTTAAATAATGTTTATTAACCTGTTTAGTACTTGCGCTCGCTTATCGTAAACTCTCTCCCGTCCCGCACACTTACGTCATCGCGCGCGTCGAGTGGCCTGCGCTCACAAAAACGCTTATCACTCGAGTTCTATTGACTCTTATCTCAAACGGTAAACAGTTTCGTGTTCCTGAAGAACGAGACTGTGTATTACAATATAAACAATTCTTGTATAACTACTTTGGAATTATAAATATCCTATAGATAAGAGAGATCTCGCCGCAACCAGACCTGTTGATGTATCTTATTTATTTTTGATAAAACTACTGAATCAATTTACACGAAACTTTAGAACCAATATAACGAATATACAAGTAATCTAATAAAATTTTTTTTTTCTTATTGGAATTGTAAAATTCTTATTGGAATTGTAATTCAAAAACAATTACGTCGAGTTGACCTTGACCATCACTTGCAAATGCTTGAAATATAAATAAATATGAATAGATACGCCTTGAATACATGAAATAATGAATTATCACTATATTTTACGTTGCTAATAATGTTTCCAAGACCTTAAAACGTTGTAAAAGAGGCAAATTCATATTTTCAATGTTCATTCAATCGGTAGAGGTTAGAAATAGTTTGTTGGCTGAAAAAATAATTTTGTGATATTATTTCAAGCAAATGATTATCTACAAAGTTGCTTTATACACTTATAGTATAGAAAATATTTACATACCAAAGTTTCACGTTACACAACACAATATAAACCAATTTATACGGCACAATTACCTGTATTTTTTCGTTGAATGAGTCATCGACAAAGATGCGGTATTTTTTTTTTTTTTTAGAGTTGCCCAGTTTTTTTTTAGTAAGTATTTGGTATCGTTTGAATCGACTACTCCTAGGCTGTATGGGTAAATTGTTTCAAACGATTCAGAGCCATATTTTTAGATACAAATAAGGTTGAAGTTGGCTGGTACGCGCGAACCATAAATGGTTCCTCAGTACTCAACGGTAATGACGTTTCAGATACCAAATGTGGTATCTCAGGGATATAATATCAATTTTACAAATAAAAATGTTTTATTAAAAAAAAAATTTAACCGCCTTCAAAAACAACCACAAAAAAGGGTAAAATAACGTACAAAATAACTTTTCTTTTGGAAGTCGGTGGCTTTGTTTTTTTTATTTCGTTGTCTTTTATGCCACCGACTTCCGAAAGAAAAGTTATTTTGTACGTTATTTTACCCTTTTTTGTGGTTGTTTTTGAAGGCGGTTAAATTTTTTTTTTAAGTTTTTTATTTTACTCTTTTTAGTTTAAATATTCAACCCAAATTCTTGTCAAACACATCATTTTCTTACATGTGCACTAGAATTTGGTAATCCTTAGCACCGGTATAAACATCGCTCATGTACACAATAAGCTAATAAAATTCCCTATCAAAAACTGCTGAACCGATTTTGATGAAACTTGCAGTGTTCCCTAAAGTGAACTATTCCTCGTACAACAAAAAAAGAATTTTGAAAATCGGTCCACAATTGGCGGAGTAATCGCGTAACAAACACTCAAAAAAGTAAAGATCATCACATCATCCATCAATAAAAATGCTCACAAAATAAAAAGTACTGAACCAAATTGGATGAAATTTTTATGGGACCAAACTGCAAGTATACTGCATCGAACGAAAAAAGAATTACACTAATCGGACCAGAAACCTCGGAGTAATCGGTGTACATACATAAAAAAAAAAAAACATACCGACCGAATTGAGAACCTCCTCCTTTTTTTGAAGTCGGTTAAAAAAATCCCTGTTAATAACAAATATAAAAAATTACGGGAAAACTAGAAAAAATCGTTTTTTTTTTCAATTTTTTTTAATCACGGAATTAATTTTATTATATATCTATGGATATAGATAACAGTTTTTTTCAATGATTTTCTGAACATAGAATTTTTTTTGGTGTCGATTGGATATTTTATGGCTCGCGATTGTATTTTACTTCATATTAATTCACCTCTTGCCTTCTCACCAGACCACAGACCAGACACTGTCATCGATGTCCTGAGGCCTTACCACGTTAGAAGATAGAAGTTTTGTTCATTTTGGCCCGAGGAAGGACATAAGATGTTACTGCTATTCTAAGTATTTCAGATCCCATTCCTGAGGAAACAAGAGAAAACATATAACTATACTGTAGATACTTATTTTAGATCATAAACGAAGCCCCAACGATATGATTATTCTCTTGATCTACTAGGTATTCATCTATCCCACTTTATCAGTGGCGGCCCAATTACTAGAAGATCTTCTTCTGTACTTCTATTAGTCGTTATTTTAGTAGTTAAGGCACAGTTAAGGTTTCCAGTTATATTATAAGTCATTGATTAATGTGCACTAAGTCTCTGTGTTAGGTAATTTGCATCTTAATGAAGCACGTACCTGTTATATGAGTTTCGCAAAATTCTGACGATTAACAAAGTTAGAAGTTTTGTTCATTTTGGCCCGAGGAAGGACATATGATGTTACTGCTATTCTATTTCAGATCCCATTCCTGAACAAACCGGAGAAAACATTAATAACTATACTGTATGTACTTATTTTAGAATATTTTAGATCATTTTAAACAAAGCCCGAACGATATGATTATTCTCTTGATCTACAGGTATTCATCTATCCCGCTTTATCAGTGGCGACCCAATTAGTAGATCTTCATCTGTACTTCTATTAGTCGTTATTTTAGTAGTGAAGGTTTCCAGTTATATACTTATATTATTACCATCTTTCACAGTTTCCTGTCTTTGTTCTACTATAGTCATTTTACATTAATATTATTCAAGATTTTGTCCTCGTCGTAATTCTCTTCAGCTTAGCATAACTTAGGTATACCGTATACCTACTTGATTAACCCATTCCCTGTCCCATGAATCACATGTGGTTCAGGACTAAGTATTGTTTAGGTATTGTGTCTGCTGCGCGAACAGTGAAACTGTTAATTAGGTAAGTAAGTACCTGGCAGATGTTTTATAAATATTACTTATAAAATCTAAGCTAAAAGTAGGTATCATAGAATCCGGGTTTAAATTTTTGTTTGTCTCAGTTTTCTGAGACTCAATTGCAAACTTTCAGAAGCTGCAGATAAGCAGATTTTTTCTGCACCTTGCTAATACATTATTATGTACCTATCTACTAAGATAGAATAACGTTTCACTCAGTTGGTAGATGGCTTCCAGTTATTTAGTTCGCCTTCCATTAGTACAGCTTTGCTAAAACTTTCCATCAGCGGTCGTGGACTAGTCCAGCTAAATTAAGTTTCAACCAAACTTTTAGGAGTTTGTCGACGCAGTAGAATCCCAACGAAGATGTTAGTTACACTGACCAAGTTTTGTTTGTTGTCTAGCTACGTGTGACTTTCTATATTTGCTTGGCTTCGTTAGTAAGATTCATAAATTTACCACCACGCTTAAAGAGGAGACAATAAGCAAAGGCCCTATAGACCTATAGCTAGAAGAGTTATACCCCCCTTACTTATAAAAACTTGTGTTGCTTAGCTACCGATTAAATATCACCTGTCCTTGTCATTTCTATTTTAATGAATAGAGATGGCAAGTGACTTAAGAGCTATTTAAGATAAGTAACATCTAATCAATGTTTATAAGTAAGGCCCATATTGTTTAAATTTTTATCTATTTATAAACGTACTTTAAGATTTGTTATGGGTCTTGCCATGTTAACAATACAAGTTTTTTTCGAAGAATATTGTCTTGTTCTTTAAAACCGACTTCAAAAAAAGGAGGAGGTGCTCAATACGTCGGAATCTTTATAGCCCGATTTCTTGATGAAGCCTGGACTCTTCATCTTCTTCTTCCTGCCCTTATCCCATTCCACTTGGGGTCGGCGCAACACGTTTTCTTCTTCCATTCTCCCGTATCAGACGTCACAGTATCATTTACTCCTTTTTATTTCATATCATTCCTTAGACGATCCATCCATGTTTTCTTTGGCCTTTCTTTTCGATGAAGCCTGGACTGATTTATAAAATTTTTCTTTTGTTTGAAAGGTACTTCCCAGATGGTCAAAGTAAGGATTTGATGATTGGGTTTCTTCAATAACTAATCGTGATTGCTATTTCATATCTATGCATTGTTTACTCAATCACACTACATAATTATATTAAAACGTCTGTACAGTCATGAGCAATAACATGTATACACTTAACAAAATTCAATAGCAATTTACTCGTGAAATACTGGTTTCCACTTTGAAAAAGACCTATTTCGTAAAAGTATAGTTTCCAAAATAGAAATCTAATGAAAAGGTAAAAGTTTAATCAATATGGTAGCAGAACATCGCTTTTGAATACTGCTTAGTGTATACATACTATTGCTCATGACTGTACCTACCCACTTAAAAGGATAGTCACAAAAAATTAACTTATACGACTTCTAAAAAATTTAACACAAGTTTAGTACCTACGGCACAATGTCCACCGTTGCACAAGTGTATAAAGTTTTAATAAATAAATAATTCTACACAAATGCACTAAGTGGCATTAGAACTTTAACTCTCGTAATACCTACAATAACTACTTATCATGGTTTTTGGATTTTATTAATTTGATTTCTACATAGAAGTCAAATTCCAACATCAAAGTCGTTCTAAATCTCACTGCGCCCAAGCCTTCAAATAGTCTTGTCACGTAAAAGCTAATGAAGTTCTGCAGGTGAAGTTGTGACTGTACTTCTGTAGTCTTGCGTAGAGTTCAAGGAAGTAGTGTTGAGGTGTACCTACCTGTACATCGTTATATTTCTACATCGTATAATGTACAGTCACGAACGGATAATTAAGCATTTTCATGTGATTTCTTTCAATAGAAAAGTTGTGTAAGTTCTTTCTAGGAATTACTCCTTTATCGTGGGTGCGTTTAGAAATATTTAAATTGACATACACAAACAGCTAGACCCAGAAAATCGACATCAACTACCTGTAGACCACACAAACAAGTATATGTTCCGAACGGTAATTGAACCCGTGACACAGATCGCAGTGGTCGATCGTTCAGCCACTATGCCAACCGTGGCAACATATAGTAGGTACCTACTGTATGTTGCCACGTAGCAAAATTCAAAGAATTTATCGCCCCCTAAATTATAAACTAGTGGCCCGTCCCAGCTTCGCACGGGTATATTATAAGAACCGCTCATCCGATTTTGTGCAAACTTCACATAAAGCATCTACTAAATATTTCGAACAAAGCCTAAACATTTGGTTTGGGTAGGTGAGCCCGTTCTTGGGTTTTAACATTACAACGTAAAGTGGCATTGATTTCTATATAATTAGATAAAGATAACTACTTAGTTTTATATTTCTCGGAGATACTTAGTATTTTAGAGGGCATGCTTTTGATATTATTATTAGTGTTTTGTGTGTTCTTTACATTACTGATTCACAAAAAAATAAATAACTATGTACCTAGTAGGTATGAAACCATTCCAGACGTCTACAAATATCCTACGACTACGTTATTTATAACTCCAATTAATCAATCAAATACACGGCTAGACATCCGTTTGTTCTGAAATAAGCCACATTGGCTTTTCTCACCACAGTCATATCGAAGTCTGGCGGGGTTGCCAGTTGCCAGCCGTCTCCTTTGGAAATTGCTTGAATGCGGTCACTTTGGTATTTGACACTTCTCGTACACAGCATCTATAGGATTCCAAAATTAATAAGCCAGTTAATTAATTATTGTACGACAATAATAAGCAACTGATCTTACTTTTGAAATCTAGGTACTGTAGATATTTGTAGACTTAATTATCCTATCAATTAAATATTCAAGAATACTTTCTGAATAACTTTGTCGTGGAAAGTAAGTACCTACATATTCGTAATAAGCAGTGAGCTTCCAGTTATACAATATCTACTGCTGAAAAAAATGCGAATATGTAGCATTCTATGTCAATCTCACTGCCTATAATGAAATACCTACCTACCCACATAATGTCCCAAAGAACATAAACTACAAAAACCTCTCCTGTTTTCGACATCACATTAGTCTGTTGTGTATTGATTCTTATCAATGCCATTAAACCAGTGCTAAAGCCACACGTCTCGTGCACTATCGATTATGTGTCAGATACAGTCGTGAGAGGGCGCACCACCAATGCTTGAACATCTAAAGGGCCCTGTCTAAAGCGGGGCTTCTATACATTTGTACTTTTGAGAATTTCTGTAAACAAAACATACTTTGGAAAGATTCTTATAATATTGAGAAACGGATCATTGAGATACTGTCGTAGGTACTTTGAAAAGTGAAACTCGTAGATATCTAAAACTTACTTATCTCTGCTTTTTAAAAACTCACCGACCTTAACTAAGTTCTTTCAGGCAGTTTAAATGTCGTTCTTATTTATTTCTGTTCTGAACTAGACGGTGCCTGTGTCTATCTCGATATCGATTGTAGGACATGTCCACCGAGCGGCTTAAGCGTCGATTAATTAAGTTCTGTAAGAGCACAGTCACCCTATTTTCTAAGATAGCCCAAGCATGACTCTGCACTTTTAATTTTCTGATGTCACGAGTTACTGCGATAAAGCCATCTCCCTTCTTCACCAGTTCCCCACTAATGAAAAGTATGCGATGAATGGGCTTCTTATTAAAAGTGTAGAAAAGTTTCGTCAGGACAAAGTTCTCTCTATTGTGTTGTTAACACCATAAAATAATTAAATTGCTGTGCAGATTCTTGTGTCTTGGTTAGTGTAACATTAAAGGGAGCCGAGGAATATTCTGTCTAACTAGCTAATTTGATTGAGTTTTAAAGAGAAAAGAGATCGTGCTATCAATTAATGTAATTAACAAATCGAAACACGTTGCGCAGTAGGTATTCGATGTTTTTTACTTAAACAGAGAAAATTATTGTGGAATAAAACCGTTGGTCGTACCTCCACAACCAGGACGGTCTCGGTTGGTCCGACGACGCGGTCACTCCAATGGAGGCTGCCATTGACAGGTAATCGATGCGGTTTGCTAGTTTATTTGGCTATCGGTTCCGCTCTCAGCATGTGTATCTACTGGATATAATCGATACAGACCCCCAGCTTAATACGATTATGAATCGGAGCGTATTCGATTATATCGATTCCGGTATGACTGCGCGTTTAATAACGTGCGGGAAACTTGGATACTTTACCTGTTTACGTTTCAGGTAGTTGTTGTGTGTGGTATGGGGTCCCTTGGGGTTCTTAATCCTCTTGGAGAGATGACAATTAAGCATTTCGATTAGTGAAGGCAGCCGTTAATGCTTTACAATCTTCTGACTTGGGTTTTGTCCCATTGACTAGGGAACCCTGAGTTACCTACTGAGGGTTGTTAAAATTACTCTCTGAAATATAACACTGACTGAAAATGGAAACAAGCGTAAAACGAACTTTTAACGCTAATATTCTATGTCAATCTTTTAAAAAATCGAATTTTACTAAAGTACCTCGTTCAGTAACACATTCACCTATAACGAACCAGAAACGATTAAATCCTCAAACTATGATCGTAATATCTACTAAAGTTTATACTCAGCAAGGCTTATTATCTCATCTAGTTTGTGGTATGTAGGAGTTTGCACTAAAACCGATGCACAGCATATATTTTGCAAGAATTTCGTAACTTTGCCGTTGAATGCGTTGATATCACATTTAAGCAGACTCCCATGTCCATAAGTAATAAAAAAAAACAGTAACTAGTTTCTTGTATCGCAAATTATCTAGGAGCATCGACCATCGTAGATAGCAGCTGCGTTGGACGTCTATAAGTTCGGTTCGGCTCGGCACGCGCTCGAGACAGGACAACTTCTAGCCGACCTATTTACTGCATAACACCGGATTGGACTTGTACCGACCGCGGTACCTGTAACTTTGAGTACCGTATCTGATGGATTCAGCTGATGTAGGTTGACAATCTTGCGTGTGTGACGGAAAGTTTTGTATGCTTGCATCGGTACGACTACGAACATTGAGAGAAATATCTACGGTTCTGTTTTAGTTGTACCTATATCTTGTTGTGCATCTTTTAGGACTGTCGTCGAAATGTTTTCGGTGTTTATGACTTGTTTATGTTAAAACAGGAGAGTGATTACATAATTGTATTCTATCTAGAAAAGAAAGTACTAACTAGTCTAACCAAGGGGATTCGTGTTATACAATGCTAACTGGGTTGTGGAGGTCAGATAGAAAGTTTCTTCGTGTAATGGTAGTATTCAGCTGCATTGAGTGAGACTGGATCACTGGACCCATATATTTGCATGATGTTAAATACCACAAATCAAAAACAGTAAAATTCTTGCCAAGATCAGAAACCACGGGCACGCCGCAATCGCGGCGGTAAGACCCCTCTTTGAGGAGTGGCTGGATAGGAGTCACGGCGTCCTAACCTACCGCATGACGCAGGTCCTCACCGGACACGGAAGTTTGAGGGAGGTACCTGTGTCTAAGGAGAAAGGAGGAAACGCCTGGGTATCACCACTGCGAAGATCGCCCGGAGGACACAGTAGAGCATACGGTGCAAGACTGCCCCGCTTGGGCAGAGCACCGACGTGTCCTCACGGCGGCGATAGGCGGAGACCTCTCGCGCCCGGCATTGGTCGCGGCCATGCTGCGGGGCGAGACGGAGTGGGAAGCGGTCGCCTCCTTCTGCGAAGCAGTCATGCTCGCGAAGGAGGAGGCGGGCCGCGTGAGAGAGAGGACAGTGTCCTCCCTCCGCCCCACCCGCGGTGGTGGACGCCCACGGTGACGGACGTCGCAAGACGATCTCCGGCCACCGTAGGCGCGGGCATGCGGGCGGCGAGTAAAGGGCAACTCGCTGCCCGACCATGGACCATGCCCGGGTCGACGGCGCGTTGTGTTCCACGCGCGCCTCAAAGAGCGTCAGCATAATGACGGGGCCCCCTCTGTAGAGGGCCAAAGCCTGCCGGGGTCGCGGGACTTATCTCATTACCGTGACCCCGGAACATAAAGGGCTATTGAAGGACACCGTGGATTTTAGTCAGTACAAGTCTGACAGTCCCTCCCGCCCTGCCCGGGGTGGGAGGACTCATTTGATGATTTTACCACGATAAAAAAAAAAAAAAAAAAAAAGAACAGAAACCAGCTCACAAAACTCCGCAAATAAAATTAGTAAGAAAAATTATTCGGCGCAAACACGCTTCGAATAAATTGATGTCAGAGACGATATCATTAACTTTATCATGATTCTTCAATTGATTGGGGATTTTTCGTCCGTGGCTGAGTTAGTTCGCGAAGTATCCGCAAGTCGGAAGTGTGAGGACGTGCTCTGCAGAGGGCTTGGAAGTTGGCGCGTGATTGGCCCCATTGTTAAACCTCAATAGTCCGTCTTGAGACCGCTAACTGAACCGTTTCATGCTTCATCCGTTTGATAATTCTGACTTATTAGTTTGTTTTTTGGCTTGATACGGGGGTATGTAGGTACTTCAAAGTATATAATTTAGTAGCTATTTAACATTAGTTTTTCCTCAAACAAAAGAGTTAATAGGTTGACGATTTAATTCTTTTCTGCTTTAAAATTATGAGCTTTTAATTTAACACTTTAAAAGGAAACTTCAGCAACTTAGTTTCACAACGAAACCTACTTCAAAGCAGCGGAGCATTTTTTATTAAAAAAAAAAGGCTCCGACGAATTGAGAACCTCCTCCTTTTATTGAAGTCGGTTAAAAATACAATACGAAATAGGTAATTGAATCCGCCAATACAGTGATTACTCCTCACAATAACACAAGAAAGAGAGTTCAATCAGCCGGCCGCGCTCGCCGCTGTCGGCTGACCGTTTACCAATATCTCAGCTGAATGGACCTCAATTAAGCCTCACAGACTAACCTAGAATAAATCTTTCGCCCTTAAAATCCAATCCCTTAGAATAACGCAGATGACAATCGAAATGTAGATTACATCCTATCACGGGATGAATTTTTATGAATTATAATTTTGCGATTGCGTCGCACTTTCGAGTCACGTTTGGGAATTTGAATTGCTATTGTACGTGATGCTGCCTCAATCATTGCTGGGCTACTTATTGAGAGTACTGCACTTGCATGGTGATGAATCTTTTGTCCAAAGGCCTGCGATTTCTGTTTGTATTCTGGGATATGAAAGAGGCTTTATATGTGCATTTGTTCTCGATATGCATGCCATCGGTGTGTGGTGCTTTTTTGTCTTCGTATCGGACGCTCGGCGCGGGATTTGGGAAAGATCCAAAGAGACAATGGCCGGCTTTTACTAAAATTACTATGAGAGCGTCAGTGGACAGCTACCTAATAGGTACTGATCAACTACTAGGTATACGTTTGTGATATAAACAAGCACTCGGCCGGATATTTTCGATCTCTTTTTTATTTTTCTTTTTGGACTGGAGCTTCATACCTACTATGTTTTTTTTTTTCGACAAATCAAAGTGATTGTATTGGTAATAGTGAAATGAAATTTGAAAAAAAAAAATCTGGACAATAGTGTGGGTTACACTTAACACTGTTTGTATCGCTATAAAATAAAGCAGAATTTCCTGTTTGTTTTTTGTATCAGCATCAATCAGTTCTTAAAAACATGCTTATCCACTTATACTTACTCGTAATTTTCGCAGTGTAAACTGCTTTGTGATTTGACCGGATTCTTAAATAACACGTCTGTGTTGGACATTTCTAAAGAGGTTTTAGGCAAAAGGCTCTTGGCGGAAAATGTTTTACTAAAAGTTACAGGGTGCAATGACCGGAAAACAGATGTCACAACAACGCGCTATTTCAAAAGCTTTTGTTGATGTTTTGTGAAATGTGTGAATTACTTAAGTGGCTACCTACGACAACTTTGTGGCTTGGTAACGTACCAATATGGCTACTCTTGGTGAAACCGAAATAAATGACTCAATATAATTACCTACACAGTTATACAGTGCGCTAAATCTCTGGATATTTATGCCTACTATGACGAGAGTACTACAAAACTGCTGCAGTTTTAAGTCAGGCGGGTGCAAATTCAAAGTTCCTGGCTAAATAATAACGACCTTCAAGGTAAAGCTACGCTTGCCCATGTTGATCTGTGGGAGGGTCCACAGAGGACTATTTCTATAACATCGCGAGTCTCCACCAAGCCTTAAAAAGGTCATAAAGCCGTTGGTTCCGACTGTCATTTAAAGATCGTTGACAGTGGTTAATGTTTGTCAGACACCGCAAGTCTCTAAGTCTAACCTAAGTCTAGTCGTATTGTTACCCAGTTATTGGGTTGTGGAGGTCAGATGGGTACTGCCTATTTTTATCTGGTACGAAGCGACGGATATTTCGCATAGGGTGACCTCTAGTAAGTCTGTTCAGTTTTGATAGTCATTACTTCAGCCATAAATTACTCCACTTATCTGGTTTAGTTGACTATTATTAATTTTTAATCATAGAATCCATGGCCCAACAGGTGTAAGTACAATCCACGTCTCCCATTCGTCACAAAGCATGTCCCCGCTAAGTCCCTGGCACTAAAAGGCGCACGTCAAAACGCCAACACTTACAACACAATGCAGTGCTTATCCCTAGTCAGGCGGACTCCACAGTACGATAATACCTCTTCAGTGAGAGGATTATGCCGTGAAACGATTCTACTTATCGTCGCCTACCGTCTCTGGAGCTGCACTGCCAAGTAAACAGCGCAAAGATAGTTCCCTGCTGGCTTAAACTGCTATGCGAAATTGTTTCATATTTTATAATCTGTGCTTTTCAGTCTTTACCGACACAATGAAATAGGTCATCTTATTGTAGAATAAAAATTTACAGCTAATAAATATTTAAAACATAAAAAAAAAACTAAGTGAGATAAAGTCACAATAAAAGTATGAAAATGCAAGAGTGTTGTAGGAGGATGCTGGGCGGGGAAGAGCCGCTAATGCCTCTCGGAGTGCGGATTACTTCATGAAATGGTCGCGCTTAGCGCCACTCCGGCGTGAAAGCTGCCTGGCGATCTGTTTGCGCCACCCACTTCACAATACGGCCAAGTGTCAGTCAAAAGATACTGCTCCACGAATAATACTGTGCTACAAGTAACCTAGAAACAGAACAGAATAAATGTAAATGAAAAACAAAGTGAGAAATATGGAGTAGTCCCGGTCCTAGAAGCGGATTAATTTAACTTCGACACCAGTGGGTCACCTGCACACGAAAAAAAGAAAAGATGTAAAATTAGGAGTTGACCTTCTTATAAAACAATGCGCAGATAATACAGGGGTTCATTTCTACGGAAGACTTACTTTTATTGACGTCGACGGATTTCTACAAACTGGGGCAAATCCAAGGGGTCCCCAGAGGGCAGGACCTTTTATGCAAATTGTAGTGGCTACCCCAAAAGGCCCTGTGTTTATTGTATCTTGTTTAAAAAATTGCATGGGTAGGTATCTTACCGGTGTTTCAAGAAACATTTCCTTACTCTCTCGCACGTCGATTGTTGAACTTCAGTTGACACTTCGAGCGAAGTTCGAAAGGAATTTTTTATTTTCCTTCCCTCTATTGGCTTCCTTCAGTGAAACTTTGTCTAGTGGCAATGGAAACCAACATTGATTTAAACAGATGAAACTTGTCAGCGAGTTACTCTTACTTCACGAGTTTTATTGACAAGTTGAAAGGCGAAAAAATATACGACTATTAGGTATGTAGGAAACTTTAACTTTTTTATTATAAGCATTGGCTGTTATTTGATTGATTTATTTGATCGTGTCTGTTATATCGATACTGGTGATTACACATGTATTTACATACCATCTAGTAGAACTATTTCGAGGTTCTATAATCGTTATAAGAAAACGAAGCAAGTTAATACCGCACAAAGCATAGTTTTTCCCACATGCCCCCGAAAAGTTTAAGCATATCATTATCATTTTTACATAAATTCTCCGCTGCTTAGAAATATTCTCCCAAGTTCTCGTTCCAATGCACGGTTAGACACACCCAAGCCGTCTTTACTGCAATAAAGGATCAATAAATCCAAAACAAAAGCCCGGTACGTAACGGCTCAACAGGAAATGTCCCTGTACCTATATTTCACGCGGGTTTTTGTTTATTTCTTTATTGCGTAAAAACGAATTGCCATTTCCATTGACTTTACCCAGATAAAGTTGTTTGCTTTCGTTTCTTTATAAAATGTAGTTTTGCTTATGGAAAGCTTATTTCTTCATCTAGTCGTTAGATACAGGCGGGGTGACGGCGAAGCCCGGATTTGTTTTGCGCTGCTGCAATTACCTTTTGTTTCTGTTGGATTTTCTCAACAGTTTCTAAAATAGGAAATGTTGAAATCATAATTTCATATTTCCTTCGAAGTTAAGCTTTTAGAATAAGAAAGTTCGATGAAGAAACTTTTGTAGGGTAGTGTAAGGTTTTAAGCTTAATCTGTAGCTTAGTGAACATTCTTAATCAAGTGCAAATGTGAAGACCAAAATATCAACAAATTTATCGTCAAGGTACTTATATAGGTACTATATTTCGATCAGATGGCGTCGACCTTGTCTTAGTCACTCTTGTCCTAGACTAAGGTCAAGAGCAAACCCATTTCACATAAAAAAAAAAAAAAAAAGATGGTCTACTTTTGCAACGCAACCTTTTTTCAGTAAAAAAGGTAGGTAGTCCTCTAAAGCTATTGCCAAATAGAAAGGCGAAGCCAATGCGATCCGAATCCTGACATATAGAAAAGCGAAAGCGGTCCGATAGTCTATGTAACAGGCTTCAAACAATTCCATATATTACAAACAAAAACGCTTCGCTTCGCGTTAGCTTCGCCTGTCTGTTTGACAATAGCATAAGAGTAACAACCTTACCATGTTGCATTACGAGCATGTTGTTGCTAAAATAATTAAAAACGATAACATTATTTATTGCAAAACTTAGGTTGTTATGGATAGTAAACATTAAACGATGTTTATTATTCATAAAACTCGCCAGGCATCTCGCTCCGAGCTATTGAGTAGAAAAGTTGCTTCCGTTTAGTTTGTTCTCAGCGCCGACCGAATGGAAAATTGCATTGTTTATATAAAGGTTAGTATAAAATAGGTAAGTCTCTTCTATTTGTATTTGGACTTTCTAGCTAACAAGAAAGTGTATTTTGTTTAGTTCACTACGACATTTTTGTTTCACTCTCCGTTGAATAGATTGTGAGTGGAATGACCTGCTGGGTGATTGTGTAACGCACTTGCAATGGAAAATGCAACACTTTTAACATTCTGATAGAATGCTAGTCTGCCAATTTATGTCTTCAACATTTTTAAAGAAATCTTTTTTTTGACTAGTTGCATTTTTAGGGTTCCGTAGCCAAATGGCAAAAACGGAACCCTTATAGATTCGTCATGTCTGTCTGTCTGTCCGTGTATGTCACAGCCACTTTTTGTCGAAAGTATAAGAGCTATCCTGTTGAAACTTGGTAGAAAGATGTATTATGTGAACCGCATTAGGATTTTCACACCAAAATCAAAACAAAACAAATTTTGGGGGTGCTCCCCATACTTAGAATTGAAACTCAAAAAAAATTTTTTCACCAGACCCATACGTGTGGGGTATCTATGAATAGGTCTTTAAAAATGATATTGAGGTTACTCACATAATTTTTTTCTAAACTGAACAGTTTGCGCGAGAGACACTTCCAAAGTGGTAAAAAGTGTGTCCCCCCCCCGTAACTTCTAAAACATGAGAATGATAAAACTAAAAAAAATATATAATGTAGACCTCAACCAAAACTACCAACGAAAATGGTTTGGATGAGATACAGTTAGCAGTTTTTGAGATATAGTACATTTTCAAAAACCGCAAATATAACTTTGCCATTCATACAAATACTATGAAAAACAAAGTTATTTTTATTGTTTGTGTATATTACTTACTAATCTCAATATAATTATATCTCTAATCTATGCTTGCTGCTACGGAACCCTTCATGGGCGAGTCCAACTCGCACTTGGCCGGTTTTTTATTGTAAGCATAATCTGGCGTAGCGAGACGAGACTGTCTTAGAAGCTTATCGTGGCTCTAAACCGCAAAGACTTACTGAAGGAACAGGCCCTATAGCCAAACAGCAGATGACAGCAGACGACAATCGTTATCGGTCTAATACATATCATAGCCTCTAATACCGTAAAACCATGCAACTTTGCCCATAAATTTAAAAAATAAATGCTTAATTGATGATATTTTGGAAAATTTTAATAAATTGATTATTGTTTCGGTGCCACATAATACTATATACTCATGTCTCGATACACAAAGCTAAAAATAGTAAAAAGAAAGCATATTTATTAGTGAAAATAACAATTATAGGTGCTGGGCAAAAAATCTTATACAATTGGTAACTTTGCCCACATTACAGATCTCCGTTACTATGAACTTTATCACTATTCGAAAAGGACTGAATGAAAAATACTGAGCAATGCAATAATGTATTAAATTATACGCCAAATATTCACATTCCTTGACCCTTAAAAATGAGTGGGCAAAGTCAAAAAGCCTTCTAGAACATTTTTCGTACAAAATGGCGATTGTTCAAGGGTTGTCACCATTGACAATACTTAACTATTTAATATTTTTAGTGTGGAATATTATTTTTTATATATAATGATAAATAAATTAAAAAGGGAAATAATATAACATCATTTTTTACATAATATGCTTTATTTGTAAAGTGTTAAAAACTAAAAAAAAAAAAACTAAAAAGTATGTACATATCTCGGTTTTTACTGACTTCAAAAAAAAGTAGGTTAACAATGCGACCCGTATGTATGTAATATTTCCAGAACTACCCAGTTTTCATATATGTTATGTTATGTTTTCATATATCAGCGTCTGAACAAATGTGCCAAATTTCAAAATGTATGTATGTTTGTTATTATGTTTGTGTTCGCATATCTCCGGAACTAGAAGTCCGATTTAAGTAATTCGTTTTTTGTTACACTAGATATTGTCCAACTTAGGGTACACTGCAAATTTCATCAAAATCGGTTTAGTAGTTTTTGAGATAGGGAGTTTTTTGCCTACTTGGGTTGTATATTTTCAAAGTCGATTGTATGTTTGGTCGCGATTATCACGCGTTTGGCTCAACCGATTTTGATGCGGTTTTCACAAAAGTATTTGTTACATTGTTTGTATTCTATGGAAGGTTTTAGTATACAGGGTGTCCAGTAATGAATGGATAACCTTGGAATGGGTCATAGTAGAACTAAAGGCGATTCAGAAAAAAATACAAAAAAAAATCAATACCGAGTATTTCCTAAGATATGTCACTTTTAAGAATATTGATAATTTTTGGTACCCTACTTTACATTCTTGCACACCACGCCCACAAATTGATGAATTCCATCATTTTTTTACTGATAAAATAATCTACATTAACTGAGCTGATAGATGAGCAGTAAATAGTAACACTGTTAATACAGGGCTTTTCAAAAAATTTACTCGAATTAGTGCTTTAGTGAAAAAAATTATAAAAAATGTCGTTATGACAAAGTTTAAGCAACCATAGCATGAAAAAAACGTATGGCAACACACGTGACCAATATTTTTAAAATAATGTGCACTTAATGCAGATTTTGAAATGGTATTAGTTATCTTTGTATCTAATGTAAATAATGAATTATTGCTAATTGTGTTTGAAAGGAGAGAAAATTGCTGCTGAGAAAAGTTTGAAATATTCAGGTATTCCAGGTAAACCCCATACATTTTAAGAATTTCACCGAAGTAAAAACAAGTGTCATCTTCTAGACGCTTCGAATGACACCTATTTCAAATCTGTTGGATACCTTCACCCAGGTCAGGTTAGCAAATTTCTCTCCTTTCAAACTCAAATAGCAATTATTCATTATTTTAATAGGTACAACGACGAATTAAACATATGACAACACAGGAGAACAATAATTTTATAATAATGTGCACTTAATGCAGATTTCAAAATGGTATTATTCATCATTGTACCTATTGAAAATAATGAATAATTGCTATTTGTGTTTGAAAGGAGAGAAATTTGCTAACCTAACCTAACCTGGGTGAAGGTGGGTGAAGGTATCCAGCAGATTTGAAATAGGTGTCATTCGAAGCGTCTAGAAGATGAGACTTTTTTTTTCTTCAGTGAAATTCTTTAAATGTGTGTGGTTTACCTGGAATACCTGAATATTTCAAACTTTTCTCAGCAGCAATTTTCTTTCCTTTCAAACTCAATTAGTAATAATTCATTATTTACATTAGGTACAATGATAAGTAATACCATTTTGAAATCGGCATTAAGTGCATATTATTTTAAAATTATTGGTCACCTGTGTTGCCATACGTTTTTTTCATGCTATGGTTGCTTAAACTTTGTCACAACGAAATTTTTTCTCAATTTTTACACTAAAGCACTAATTCGAGTTAATTTTCTAAAAAGCTGTTTAGTAGCAGTGTTAGTATTTACTGCTCGTCTATTAGCTCAGTTAATGTAGATTATTTTAACAATAAAAAAAAGATGGAATTCATCAATTTGTGGTTGTGGTGTGCAAGAATGTAAAGTAGGGAACCAAAAATTTACAATATTCTTAAAAGTGACATATCTCAGGAAATACTCGGTATTGATTTTTTTTTGTATTTTTTTCTGAATCGCCTTTAGTTCTACTATGACCCATTCCAAGGTTATCCATTCATTACCGGACACCCTGTATAACAATCATGAATATCTCGTGACGTTGACTGCATAGATCCGTTTTTGTTGCTGTCTTGGATTAAATATTTCTAAAGACGCCGATTATAAAAAGATTTTTGTTGAGTATCTGAACTAAAAAGGGTAAAATGAAAACTATTTTTAAAAAAAGTTTTATGAATTTTATCGCGGTAGCGGTAAAAAAAGAGTACCTAGGTAGTTTGATATCGATGTAAATACATATAGTTTTTAAGAACCTAAAACCTATCAACAAGAAACTTTAAAACACAGTCAGGATTTGGAAGAAACGAGCCCTCGTATCTTCTAAATCCCGACTGTGTTTTTAAACTTTATATGTTTACCAACATTACTAACTGTTCATCAAATCCGAACCTTCCTTTTTTACTCGGTTAAAAAATGTCTCTCAGGTGACAACCCTAGTGAAAAAGAAACGTTGGGCAATGTTGTCAACGATATCAAAAAAATATGCTTCCGACTTTGCCCACCGTTATATTTTACGATTATATGACGCATTTAGCGAAGAAAGCTAGTCTATATTATTCATTTCCAATGTAATAACGGATGTATAAAAATTACTTACCTGCGATAACTCCAAGTAGCACTTCTCGAAAAAGTTTTTTCAAAAGATTTTGCCCGCAAAAAAACACTCTAACTTCAACGACGTCTGACAGACAACTGAAGCAACATCTGTGACAGTGCGTCACACAGTGTTGCCAGAAAAATGATGAATTTTTTACCATAGACAAAATGTTCTTACTAACTATAGACAAATTTGGTATGTATTAAGTTTTTTAAAAAATACACAACTGGGCAAAGTCATATGTCGAGGGCAAAGTTGCCATGTTTTACGGTACATTTTTAACTTTATACCCCAGCGCGTAAAGTTGAAAATCTATTGGATTGAATATGTTTCGTTCGTTATCGCTCAGCAGTTTTTAATAGATTTTCAACTTTATGCGCTAGTGTATAAAGTTGAAAATGTATTAGTGGCTGCTGAGCGATAACGATTGTCGTCTGCTGTTTGGCTATTGTGGCTATAGGGCTAGGTTGGTTTTAAGTTAAGTCTGGTAGACCCTTCCGCTTCACCCAAGGCGGGATTCATTTGTTGATTTTCTAACCAGGTCAAGGGATTGGCAAAGAAAGTTTCTTCTTCATCTGTTTAGTCTTTTCTTATGAGTTCATCTCACTGGATGCAGCTGAAGACTATCTGGCTGGTGGGTTTCGATTAGCAAGTGTCTGACAATCCCTTCTGATCGACACAGGACGGCGGCGATGAAAATCCTAACCAACATTAGGTGGCCGCCACCCAAAAAAGAAAATGAGGCGTAATTTAAGAGGGAAACAAGAAGTTATATCTAGCAAGCTAATTAGTTTGCGGATCTCGTGCTCAGTTCTCAAATGCTCATGCATGTAAAGCGGCATATTCTGAAGTGTCGTCATCGTCACCTGTTATGAAGTTTTCAGTCGACCCAAATTACGAGTACGTCTTCCATCTCTTTCTTATTTTATGCTTTTTTTTTTTTTTTTGCGTGGTAAAATCATCAAATGAGTCCTCCCACCCCGGGCAGGGCGGGAGGGACTGTCAGACTTGTACTGACTAAAATCCACGGTGTCCTTCAATAGCCCTTTATGTTCCGGGGTCACGGTAATGAGATAAGTCCCGCGACCCCGGCAGGCTTTGGCCCTCTACAGAGGGGGCCCCGTCATTATGCTGACGCTCTTTGAGGCGCGCGTGGAACACAACGCGCCGTCGACCCGGGCATGGTCCATGGTCGGGCAGCGAGTTGCCCTTTACTCGCCGCCCGCATGCCCGCGCCTACGGTGGCCGGAGATCGTCTTGCGACGTCCGTCGCCGTGGGCGTCCACCACTGCGGGTGGGGCGGAGGGAGGACACTGTCCTCTCTCTCACGCGGCCCGCCTCCTCCTTCGCGAGCATGACTGCTTCGCAGAAGGAGGCGACCGCTTCCCACTCCGTCTCGCCCCGCAGCATGGCCGCGACCAATGCCGGGCGCGAGAGGTCTCCGCCTATCGCCGCCGTGAGGACACGTCGGTGCTCTGCCCAAGCGGGGCAGTCTTGCACCGTATGCTCTACTGTGTCCTCCGGGCGATCTTCGCAGTGGTGACACCCAGGCGTTTCCTCCTTTCTCCTTAGGCACAGGTACCTCCCGAAACTTCCGTGTCCGGTGAGGACCTGCGTCATGCGGTAGGTTAGGACGCCGTGACTCCTATCCAGCCACTCCTCAAAGAGGGGTCTTACCGCCGCGATTGCGGCGTGCCCGTTCTTATTTTATGCTTAAGTAAGAGATATGTGGCGATTGTTTTAGCTGTACAATTGCAATAATTAGTCTCAAAGATAGGTATTGTCTTTATGAATTGTAAAAACGAAAGATACGTAAACTGGCTTTTGTGCAGCCAGTAAAATCCATGGCAACATTATCTCGCACACAATTTCTAGTTAAAATCAATGCTGCACAAAACATAAATAATTTCGTTCAGTAAGCTTTATAAATAAATGCTCGTTTCACATCGCATCACATCATTGCGTATCTCTCCGTCGTACAATCATCAAATGAGTCCTCCAGCCCTGGGTAGAGCAAAAGGAACTATCAGACTCGTTCAGACTAAAATCTACGTACGAACGTAAAGGGCTATTGAAGGAACAATTCCTTCAATAGCCCTTTACGTTCCAGGGCCACTGCCTGTTTAGACAGTCCCGCGATCCCAGACAGACAAAAGAGTTTCTAGTAGAGCGTGATTATTCCCTATTCTAGTGTCTACTTGCCATTGAAAACTCGATTAAATTCCCATATTTTAAGTAGCTATTGGCATTTCGGATATTTTTGGTACAAACACATAATTTTCGTATTGTAGAAAATGGAAAACGTTATCACGGCGACGGTAACGTTTCCTGTGATCTCCTGTAAGCCGAGATTAGGCCGGATTGAGCCGAACCGTGCCACCGAACCGGTTATATTGAAGACGTATGTAGAACTTCTGAATACACTCTTAATGCCTATTAACTTGTCAAGTTCATTACTAAGAATGTTCTATAGATTATGTCTTGTATTACATGGTAGACATTCCTCCCATTTTAAGCTAGCTTTTGAACAACTTAATGTCATAATATCTACGAGATATTTTGTGCCTTCAGAAACCGAGTTTCATTTTGCATAATATATTCGCCTAATATTAATCATCAAAGGCATATCACACATACTTGTGTAAACATAGTTGTAGCTACATAATATAAGGTTTTAGTAAAGTTCAACGTGAATAATGCTCGCCAGTGTGAAAATTAGTACAAAATTTGTAGGTAAGGCGCACTAAAATATCCCTGCACTATAATACTGAGTGGCGCGCAATTTGAACGGAATAATCTGCACATTTAGAATTAGAGGTTCGCTTTAAGTCGTCGTAAATATAGCGCAACATAGTTATTTTGAAAAGGCTTGCACGCCGTGCCCGCGGCGGTTCGCTTGGCGGAATATAATAATAGTCGTCGGGCCACCGCGGAATATCATCTCTGTACATTGTGAGAGGCAGGATGCTCATTAGATGAACGCCCCGGGCCGCCCGCGCCGCCCCGCCCTGCCTACCTTCAGACATACTGCCTGCATGCAGCCACTGCACACACCATTCTAATTAGTTTTACTTTTTACCCTCTCCCTAACATTAACTGCTTGCCAAAAGCTACAAATTGGTGCCTTCGTGCCCTACTTTTTCCGTCCACTGCACCAATAATATAAATTTCAGGATCCTTCCCAGCGACGTTCTGATAAGACCGAAACGAGCAACTGAAACGGAAAGTGTTCATTCTGAAGTAATATCTTACGATAAAGTTTTAGTTAGAACCTATTATAGGATATACGGCTCACGGATCTAATAGGCTTTAACCTCTTTATGTTATCGCCTAAGTTGAGTGCGGTGTTAACATTATAATTATAACGACTACTGTAACTCACGACTGGAATAATGTCTGAGTGAGTTTGTGAAGCCGATGTAATATTTTAATCTTATCATTCGAGTCAAGTTTCATGTCTCGCGAGGAAAGTTTGATCCGCGGTTCAAGTTTCGAGACGAACGACGAGCTTACAACTGTGACTGTGAGGCGCTCTCGGATCTCTGTACTTTAATGGGGCCGACACCATTATTGATGTATCTTACTGCCCCCATACTTCATTGAATAGCCTTCTGAATTCCCTACAATATTAAGTAAAATAATAAAGGTTCCTAATGAAATCATTTATCACCAATGGGTAGGTAATAAGTAATCACGAAAATACTGTTGAAGTACAGTACTTATTTTCATACTTTGTATGTTCAGCAAAATTGTTTATCTACTCAGTCGGGTGGCGTTGTTTTCAGAAACAATCTCTTTCGCACAAGCTCGGCGGTGACTAAGCATTTTCAAAGTTAAGAAGCCTTGTTTGGCCGCTTCCGATATTTGTTAAGCCCGTGTCGGTTTTACAAGATGCCAGCTTGAGATAATTAATGTGTAGCCTCGTAAAACCCTTCTTAGTAATTTAACAACTTCTAATTGAATAAAACTTAACAACCTTTGTCCTGTTACATAATAATTTAATTTTGTACTTGAACTAAACAGCTGACACTTTTAGATTGCCTTAATGTCTACGCTTAGTACTAAGGATTGGTGATTTCCGTTTATTGTTATTAGCTCGGAGGATGATTCAGCTAAGTACATTCCAAACCCGACTCCCACGAAACTCTATTAATTTAGTAAGAGAAAAGGGGACGATAGTTATTACTACCGACACGAAAATGTAAAAAACATAATCGCCGAAATGTATGTGTGCATAATGTTCGACTAAATTAACGACTGCACCAATTCATTATGATTGTTTTTTTGTCAATAGTCAGGACAAGCTAGATGTGCGCAAGAGAGAATGTTTGAAAAAATGTTGGTATGAATGAATGCTTTAATGTAAGTGAGACAGGACTATAAGAAGGGTCTTCAAAAATATTGTCAGAATTGACAGGTACGATGGATTGGTCTCATTTTCTTCATACACCCGTGTGAAGCCGGACCGGCTAAATAATATACACAAACTATACGCAAACTGGTATAAAAAAAACCATTTTGTACAGTCAAACTTGACGGACGAAATAGTACTAGGAGTAAATAACACAGAAACGGTATTGCGGCCCACGGCCGAGCAACGTTAGTCACCGATTTTCATTTCAAATCAGTTTAAAACAACTTGTTCGAACTGGCTTCAAAATGTATCGGGATTTTGAATCCCTGCTGCATTTTAGCTGTTTCTGGGAAATAAACTCTTGCCTACGACTGCAAAAAATAGTGGCCAAATCGATTTGGAGTGGTTTTTTCTCCTTCGCTTACTGTTGCTTGCGACTTAGACATTGTGGTTTGTGGATTCGACGTTTTTTTCCTCTTAAGATAGTTGAGTTTTGTCTTCCTTTGTGGCAACTCATGCTATCCATATCCATCTACCAATCAGGTTTGGACCCGAGTTATAAACAGCAGACCACCCGCTCCCACAATGAAGTGTCATTGCGAACATTACAGGTTGATTACCTACGATTATGATTTTGTATGCTGTAGACTAAGACTGTGATCTACGAGTATCGTGTTAACAAAACAATAATGAAACAAATGATGTATAAGTGCAATATACAAATGATTTTTCAACCAATTTACAAAAAAATAATTTCATCACGTCTAAGTCAATTTAGCTGAATTTCCTTCCACGTGTAACTAAACTAGGTTCTCTGTACAGAGCGAAGAGATTGACATTGTTAAGAGGTTTAGTAACGGATGCGCTTGCTCGCTCACGCCATCAAGATGACATAATAAATGGAGGAGGGCGGCACAATTAATTGCTTCTAAGGAATGCGCCCAGCTGCAGCAGTGATAACATACATATAAGACGAATAGTTTACGCCCCACCCACTACCGATTATAATATTCGTAATTTTGATATATTATTTTACCTTTTTGACTTTTCAGCAACACATTTTCTTAGCCCAAGCTTAAAGCAGATTCTTATTAAGCCTATTCTCATTAAAGTGAAAATTTCAAGAACGTCATTGATATTACCTAAATGGATATTCGGAGAGCCCTTTAACATTATCAGAACATTGTAATGAGCGTTCAATATTGCTCCGTCGCACTACTACAGACTTCGTAATCTTAAAACGCCACTTTACTTAAAGTCATTCGAGGTAACGAGACCATAACTCCGTCTTGTCTGGATACGGACTAATCCGGAGCTCACGAAACTCCGCAGATCCAGATAGAGAATAGAAATACGATTAGTGGGGTTTGTTTAGTTTGATTGGAGCCGACTAAGCCTGCATTACTTGGAGATAGCACGATTTCTTCGCGTCCGTGGTTGATAACTCCAATTCTGTGTAACAGCGGGATCAGTGACAGTTAATCTGTAAGCCGAGGTTCACACGATACACATCTAAGTCAGATGTTGTCTATCTAGCTTAGGACGGGTGGGAGTGGGTTAATGACTCGGAAATCATTCGGGTTAAGTTCCTTCGGGTTCGGATTGAAAGATAAGGGACCAACAGATTTGTTGGTGTCGTGTCTCCATCAGGATTCTGTGAAAGATTTGGGGACGTTCGCATTCACTTTGACAACTTAATCTTTTTTCTTAATTATTTTTTTTTCTCACACAACTTTTGCTGTCTCACACAAAACGTAAAATCACATCACGCCTATTAGGCCTGGCGTAGGTAGAGATATTATTACATTACACATCGACTTTTGAAAAGAGATGATTGGCTAATAGTTTCGGCTTCCTAGAGCGTTATCTCTGTCACACACTACTTAAATGACGGTTTTCGTTGATTCGTCTTTAGTTCGTGATTGGTTTGTGCTTTGTGCGTACCTACGTACTAGATATTCGCTCACTATACGTTTTCACGAGAACAACTTCGATAAATGAAAATAAAAAAATACAAACCAACTATTATACGTTCCCAATAATAATCCATCAAGTAAAGCTAACTAAGTTACCCGATTTTAATTAATCAATAATTTGATCAATAACATTGTGGTCAAAACAAATAAATAGTGTGAAACCGATATTATGGCGGCAGTAGTTTACAATTCGTTTGCTTCTGCGGTATTAGATTTGCCAATAACAGAGTTTAGCTTTTGAAAGTGACGATAATTGATAACAAAATTAACAATAGGGCTTTATAATCTAAATCGTGTTTAGGAACGGGACAAGGGGTGCAAATAGTGGCCACAAAATTTGTAAATGTTAGTTGGACTTAGTTTGTCGTACTTGATATCGAGCATAAAAATATTGCAATTAGTTTTTATACGTATTTACAAGCAATATAAAATACATATGACACATTATATGTCGATGTTAAATAATGCACACCTATATCAATCAAAATCGAAAGTCATTTATTCAAATTAGGCTGATTTATCAGCACTTTTTGAAGGTCAATTTTTACATAAGACAGTCCCCCAAAGCGCCCCCCTTCGATACTTCCTAGTGTTTTGGCTGCGAAGAAGAAGTGGCGGAAGGAACCGTACAGTCAGATGACTGTACGGTTAGAAGAACCAATAAAGACATCGGTCAATAGTTTTGGGTAAAATGAAATTCGAACAAAAAATATTCAAAAATGTGATCGGTTCCATAGTAAATTACAGACCTATTAAGTTTGCAGAGTTTCGCTAGCCAATTTAATTAAACCCTGCATAACTAGAAAATGAATCACTTTTAACCCTGCAATAGCTAAACTAAACAACACTGACACCACAATAACCCCCAACCCTATCTTAACCCTCTAGTGCATACACAGACCGCTGTGTAACTAAGTGAGGCCAGATTTCCGGTTCATTTATCTGGTGTCTCATCATAGTTCCGTTGCAGCCGGATGCAGGCGGTCAACGGTTAATTGATTACCCGGTTAACTACCGGGTACCGGGTAAAGCACCGCCTTTTACACATCAAATACGATTATGTTTGTTTTCCATGCAAATTAGTAAAACCGGTTATGAGTCGGTAAATTGGATCGACCAGATGGCAATTTGGTACAGGATGTTGGTGATTTGACGCAGGATTTTTTCAATAAGGGGACTGTACTATAGTATATTAGTACCTACTAAAAGTGACAAAACTTTTGTGATTTAAAAACCGATGATTTAAGAATTTGCTTATAAGTATATTTTTTTTAAAGGTTTTTATTACAAGATTTATTATCGTAATTGCCTGTTTTGATGCACTACTGGACAAAGACCTCGGCGGTGCTCTACTTTTATCCAATACTCAAGGAAAACATGTTCAATATACCTACTACGTAGGTACTACGTACGCAAATTAATAGAAATAACCAATAAAACGCCCTGGAATTATCACAAGCAATATTTAGGAACATCAAAAATATTTAAAAGAAAAATCTGGGCCATTGCAATCAAACGAACATTCCTTTTACATTTAAAATAAAACAAGTAAAAGTCCACACATAAGTTAACAACGACGAAACATGCAAAACTAAATAAACCAAAACATACAACACACATGACTTTGACAGATGTTGTAGTTTACATCCACAAGCGTTTGCTTAACTAAGTCAATCCAAGTTAATAAGGTGGGATCGCTCGTCCAAACAGAAATAGAACGAAGCTACAATGAAACCATTTCGTTTGATTTGTAGTATTAGTAGCGCAATTCGTAATACAAGGAGGTATCGTATAAATTACGAGCGATTAGGCAAATAAGCGTGAATAGATTTAGTCGTAATAGGTCGTATTAAGGACCGGATTAGTGTAGTTTAAGTGTTTTGTTAAAAGCGTTTAGAGTATTTTCAGCACGGTGTTCTTTAAAGAATTAATTAACAGCCATTGTAAAAAAATATTGTCATCGGATTAGAGTTTATTAACTTTAATTAATGCGATTTTTATAACTCTGCTACGCAAAATCTTACTCTGACTTGACAATGTCAATAATTACACGGATTTAACACTGCTGATACGTTCTACGTTAACTCTGCTACGCTGATTTCGCTACGCAAGTTTGCTAGGTTGTCTCAGCCACACAGGTTGCTACGCCAAAATGCTTGTTAACTCAACTACGCAAAATTTTTCGTAAATCTACAATCAGGGTATTTTCTATTATTTTTTTAGAAGTATTAGAATAGTTACCAGCACATAGATACCGCAAATATTGAATAGGTAAGTCAAAGATGAACGTACCAGTTACTCATTTCAACACCCACACCTGTTACAAATCAAATAAGTAATAACAATTTAATCAAATAAAACTAATTAATTTCTCATCACTGCCAAAGTTCAAAAACGTCAAGAACTGCGTTATTACGTAGCGAAGCTTATAATAAGGTGTTATCAAATGTCTTGACAGAAGCTCTCGACCGAGTCGCGTCGCTGATAATTGACGCCCGGGAAATTACATGTCGGGCCGCAGACAGTTGTTGATGACGTCACTTGATTATAAACGATTTATTTCACAAATGACGCCTCGCGATACTGTCGCGAATGCGCGTAATGTGGTTAGTTAATAAAAGTTGTGTATGTACTCGTACGCGGCCTCATCTACTTATTAATATCTGCATCCGCATATTCTAATTTATACACAATGTGCCAACGTCAACATTTTGAAATCGTATGACATATCAGCAGAAATGAACAAGGGAATTAGTATTTTTTTTTCCTATGAAACACGGTTTAACAACGAGAATACGTCACGATTCATACGATTATTAGTTTATAAAAGCCAATGAAAAATATTAGTTTATAAAAGAAAAAGGCAGAGTTTACCTTAATTACAACATCGAGGTCTAAAAATATAATATTAAATGATTTCCGCTGCAATGTTTTTTATTATTTTGTAAAGTTAAACATTGTACACATATTTCTGATAGAGCTAGCTTTTTAAACTGCTGAATTGTAAAAACGTAAATGTAATAGTTCTACATGCTTTGACGTTACACAGGTTTGCTTTTTAATACAAATTCCTCGTTGGATTTCCTGAAAGCCTTTTAGTACCGACATCTCTTTAATTAGGTCACAAACATTTTTTGTACAGTTGGGTATACGACATCATCTCATATGTACATAATTATTTCAGAAACCTTTTTAAAACAAGTCATAATTATCATCGCTCATAATTAAAAAAAAGTACAATTTATTCATGGCTGTAATTCATTTCATTAACATTTCATTTCAACTATTTTATGTAGTTTACAGAAAACTTTTAAAACAAAAATGTAAATAATGCAGTGAACGAAGAAAACTGAAATAATGTTACAATCTTTAAATTAAACAAAAAAAGACCCACCGCCACATCATTCCCTCACCAGCACTTCAATAGTCAATTAACAAAAAGCGATAAAAACAAATGACAACTATCGGTGCCGGTTATACCTACTTATCATAAAACAGTGGGGCCGCATGGCACACCCCGTTAAGTGGCCGGGTAATTAATGTCCCGCCAAACGACTGCCCCGGAATATCCGGATGCACCCGGGCCGGGTATGGTAAAATTCCCGACTATCATGCTAGTGCAATAACAGTGAATGTTCTCGTCCGGGCGCCATGTTTTGAACACAATTGTGTCAAGAATATTGTTGTTCTACATTATATTCAGCGTGTTTTAATGTAAGTTATGTGTAATTAAAACTTTGTATCTGTAATTGTAGTTTTTAAATGTAAATAAGAAAAGAGCGCTGTTTCATTCTTAGCATGACTATACATTTACGTTTTTGTGACGTAAAGTAAACGGGGACTTTGACTAATTTGACTTTGGTTAATTTGATGGGAAAAAATTGTCCCTCGTTTATACACTAGCGGTGCTTTTACATTTTCCATACAGTAAACCCCGAAAATACTTCAAGTACGCTGTACATAAAAATACGAAAATCTTGTGATAAGACCTCAGAATTGAAAGTCGCTCTATATGCTTGAGGATGGTTAATTTAATTGGTTAATCACTTGATTGACTAACGATTTCCAGTTGTCATAAAAACAGTTTTGTTTATATTTTAGTAGATGACCTGCAGGTGATTCTACCAGGTGAAGAGAAGGACTGTACGGTCACGAGCAATAACATGTATACACTTAACAAAATTCAAACGCAAATTACTTGTGAAATACTGGTTTTAACTTTGAAATAAGACCTATTTCGTAATAGTATGGCTTCCAAAATACTCGTAGATGTCTAATGAAAACATGAAGGCAAAACTTTAATCAATATGTTAGCAGAAAATCGCTTTTGAATACTGCTTATTGTATACATATTATTGCTCGTGATTGTATCATAGTGCGATGATAAGATTCATAACGTAGATTGAACTAGTCAATCAAAGCCTAAAAATGCCTAAATCGACGACTCTTACGTATAAACTGCTCTCCTGTGCAGTTGTTTTTGCTCTTGCACTACTAATGTAGGACCCGTCGAAATGTGAATCACCCCCAGTCCTACCGTCCAAACGCAAGTAAAAGTTCAACTTTGAAAACAGTTTCATTGCACAGAGTATAATAACTCTACACGCGTTGCTATAGTTACATACCACCTACAATCGCTGCATGTACCGAGTGCAGTGTCGGACACGGAAACGGAACAGCGAAATTCAATAGCGCGCGTGAGTAATAAAACGTGGCCTGTTGACAACGGTCCGTTGCACCATAGTTGAGACTTCATTTCAGTTGGTAAATTTGTCGAGCGTCCGTCCGAAATTGCGAGCTTATTGCGTCCACGGCTTGTTTGTTTGGACGGTCAAAGCTTTGTAAGCTACAAGGTGGGCCCACAATCAAAAGTCGCAAAATAATGACGTTTCCCTGCCGCTTTGTAACTCACAGTTGTTGATTCAACAGATGCAATTTTACAGCCGGCTAATGATTGACATAATTCATACTTTTTAGCTCTTTTAAAGTTCGTACCGCTAACAGAATATGAAATTCGCGTGCCCAAAGAGTCGAAAACTAAATAAAACTGAGCAAGTTTGTGCTTTGATGTTCTACATTTTAGCTTTTTACCGACTTTTCGATTTTCAAAATGAAGCCTAGACATTTTTAATTAAAATTAAAACGAGTAAGTAGGTTTTCATAGGTATTAAAATATTTACTGGCTAACAACTCCGCTGTTGTTAATTACGTATTTTAACAGGAATATTACAAGAGTAGATTCTTATTTACATGTTTCACGAAGTGTTCACAACTGGTAGGTAATAAACTTTTTACTTGAATCTTTGCTATTTTGATTTTCTTGATTAATATTTTTGTAAAAGTTTTCTCGAAAAAGAGTAATTTTGTAAAAATAGTTTACGTTTCTTTTCAGTTTTCTCGGTAAACTCGTTTTTATATTTTTTAAATGACAGAAAATTTACTAACGCTGTGTTAAATTAAAATTCGCAGAACAGAATTCATGTTGAAACTTCGTGGTAATAAAAGTATAAAAGCGTTTATTAAATAAAATGTGGGCAAATGTTGTACATTTTTTTTAACCACTCGATTTTTTTTAATGGAGGCAATGCTTTTTATGCATGTGAAACCATTTATGGTCTTGTCTCGATTTATAAAAATAACATCCATCAAAACCCACTTAATTTAATGTCTTAATTATGACGAATCGTGAAATAACGCAATTCCAAATACAAACAGAACAACCATCCATCATGAATGACAATCTCAATGTCGAGTCCCGTATGAATGAGCCCTAAACTGTAATTTTCAAACTCTTTGAACGGCTAACAGTTTCTGAGGTTTACTTCTATCTAGAAAACAGAAAAATATTATACAGACAAATCAACCAATCTATCACTACTTGTAGTCATAGTTGTAAATGATGGCTCTAAGATTCTTGGTTCCATTCCCAAGTCCAGCACAACAGGGTGACTTCGGTTTTCAATCAGAATTTTCACAGTATAATTTTCAGAGTTTGGATTTGCACCTGGAGGAAGGTATATTATATTAATACCTTCTCCTGGTGCCAATAAAAGGTCTGTTTAGACGGGACTAATTATGTGGATTTATTCTGCCTTTTTTGGGATGTTAAAGTCGTCTTATGAGTTTTCCTGTCCTGGCGGAGGTACTATAAGACTCTTACTGACTAAAAAACATCCTGTTCCTTCACATGGTCTGTGCATTCCAGGGCCGCAATCTTTTTAAAAAGCCCTAAAGCAAGCCTTTTTAAATCAGTCCCGTAACCCAGATTTTGGGACATTCTTGGAATTAGTCGCCCGATATGTATAAAAGCTAAAATATTTCATTGCCTTTACGAAACACAACTAAGTTTTTCTTTTATTCCAAACTGTCATTACACAAGGGACCATAACTAATATTTATCCACATTACCGACCGATCGACTCTAGTCCGCAGTCGCGGCACTTGGCACAAGTTAAATGTAGTGTAAACAGAGGTAGTTATCGCTGGCGCGCGCCACTAAATCTTGCACTATACCGCGCCGGTTAGCCCGCGCCCGTTTGTCATGTCACCTACCGTCGCTCATGCTATACAATGACTGTACATCGTGCGTGATTACGATGGCTGTTTATCAATTATGAGAGTGAATACAGGACTATTTGTTGAGTCTTATAATAGTAATATTCCTCTTGACCGGTTTCGGCAACGGGGGCCAATCTCAGCGGAGATTAACCATCTGCATATCACAAGTGTGTGCGCAGGCACAGGTGCATTCTCCATTCCTTTATTTTTATAGCCCGATGGGACGGCAATCCAACACGATCAGAGAGATGTCAGGCGCAGGAGCAACGGCTTAACGAGCTTTCTGCGGCACAGGGGTTTTAAACCGCCAACTTCTAAACTCCGGACTGCTACTGAGAAATTCTGATAGAAAAACCCAATAGTACTTTTTGCCTGAACCACATATCGGACCCAGGACCTCGTCGGTCGTAGGTTGCGCTTATCCACTAGACCAACGGAGCGGTTGTTGAGTCTTACACGATCAACGAAATTGAGGAGTTAATGGCTATATTTACAATAACCGTCGCACAGGCGGCACAGGTCAATCTTCAAGGTGAAGCCGCACTTGCCGAGTTTAGTCTGTGGGTGACCATCTATCATAGCGTCCATTCCTCTATAGGTACCTCAGAAAGTATGAAAAGCTGTTGGCATTTGTAGATCTCAGAAAGTCATTACTGTAAGTGAGAAGCTCGCCTGACAACCATTTTTACCGAGGAGTATCGTATTACTTAGTCACTGGATTATAGAGGTCAGGAATTCAGCTTCGCTAATTGTAAAATACTGAGACTGGAAGCCAACCCAACATAGTCGGGAAAAGGCTAGGCGGATTATATTAACACGAAGCACATCATACAAAAAGGAAGGTTCTCGAATGGAGACCGCGTGTAGGTAAGCGTAGGGTGGGACGCCCCCCGGCAAGATGGACCGATGACCTGAAGAAGGTGGCTGGCAGTGGCTGGATGAAAAAAGCTGGAGATCGTGCGCTGTGGCGCACCCTGGGAGAGGCCTATGTCCAGCAGTGGACTGCAATAGGCTGAAATGATGATGATGATGACATCATACAATGCGAGTTTGGTCTTTCCACATTCTCGTAATATAGCAAAGTAATACTTATCCTGGGTCAGATCACTGTATGGCAATTTACAGTTCCTCAGACATACAATTCCCTACTCCCAATGACAGAGAAGCCTATGTCCCAGCCGTGGGGCCGTTATAAGTTGATTATGCTAATGTACTAGCTTGTGGTCGTTTATCGCTGGCGCACGCTACTAAATCAAATGACAACCAATTTCTTTACGTTTCAGTCGACTGTTCCACTGTCAGTCTTCTTAACATCAAAGAAATCTTTACTATTTTGGAATTATTTATATTCTGTGTTATAAGGAAGTTATGATCGAAAGATGTTACACGTTTTGTTTAGGAAATCCTGGTTTTAATACTTTAACAAAACTAGTTATTGGCTCTTATCAAATGTAGATTATTATAGCCAAATTAAAAGTCACTAGGAAGGTTATACGTCCGTACAAACTAGAAGTGAAACAAGAATAATGTTAGGTAGTAAGGAAAGCAGTGTTTTAAATACATAAGTACCTAGGATGTATAGCATCAATTAAATATTGATTTTCGTACTAAAAAAAAAACTTTTTTAAAAAAAGGGAACCGACTTCAAAACCAAACACAAAAAAAGTGTAAAATAACTTTTCTTTCGGAAGTCGGTGGCTTTGTTTTTTATTATTTCATTGATTATGGCCACCGACTTCCGAAAGAAAAGTTATTTTACACTTTTTTTGTGTTTGGTTTTGAAGTCGGTTCCCTTTTTTTAAAAAAGTTTTTTATTTTACCCTTTTTAGTTTAATATTCAATAAAAATCTTCATAATAATCGGCGTCTTTGAAAATCTACAATCCTAGTAAGCAACAAAAACGGATCTATGCGGGCAGCTTCACGAGATATCTATTATTGTTATATACTAAAAACTTTCCCAGAATGTAACAAATACTTTGCTGAAAACCGCATCAAAATCGGTTCAGCCGAACGCGAGATAATCGCGGACAAACATGAAATGGTCACTGAAAATCTACAATCCAAGTAAGCAAAAACGGATCCACGCGGGCAACGTCACGGGATATCCACTAGTGTTTTATACTAAAACCTTCTCCAGAATGTAATGAACACTTTCCTGAAAACCGCATGAAAATCGGTTCAGCCAAACGCGAGATAATCGCGGACAAACATACATACATACATACATACAGGTCGAACTGAGAACCTACTTTTTTTTTTGAAGTCGGTTAAAAAATCAAATAAACCAGTTTTAATATCAATATTCTTTCTAGGGCCAATTACAATTCGATGGAAACCCGAACGTGTAGTTGCAGAGCTGTTGCAATCGTGTTATGTTTCGTTTAAGGGTTTGTTTTGAACAAAGGAAAACTGATCTAAAAGCAAATATTGGTGCGGTATTGCGTTGCTTTCTAAAATTGAAATGTAGCGAACGACGTGCAAGTTCGACCACGAAAAATGGCATGAAAAATGAATAGGCAAAGTTATCAAATCAAAGTGTTGGGTAATCGAGCATAAATTAGTTGGAATTGAGTTACACTAACAATTGATTGGCCACTTGTCAAGTTCATTCAAGAACCAAACAGCACTATAGCGCCAATAACAGGAAGTTCCTTATCGCGGCGTGGAGTAGGATAAATCGGTAAAAAAACAAGACAACCGTTTTAATTCGGTCGCATTGAACAGTGTGGTGTCGCGACGATTATTTTTGTTGAGTGTATACAGTAACTTCGTTCCATCCGGGTGTCCCTTAACACCTCTTAAGTTTTTTTTTTTATTATTCTGGCGACCCGCCATGGTTGTTAAGTAATGAAAACCTTTTGGAACGGGTGCAATAGGCTATTTTACAAAAAAAAAAATATATAAGTCCGAAATATAGATTATAAGAAAATATTAGACCGCTATTTTTTCTTGTGTTACTTAAACCAAAATTGACAAAGATACAATGCTTCTAAAAATCGCAAAACGTCACTCGGTCGGTACAATTTTTGGAAGCGTTTTATCTTTGTCAATATTCATTGTTTAAAAAAAAAAACAAAAAATACATGTCCATTATTTTTCAATATTCTAACTGGCTGATATTCAGAGAGAGAGAGAGAGAGAGAGTGAGAAAAACAGATTTTCTATTAATTATGCAGTAAAATACCTATTACGTACAAGGAAGAAAATGAGAAGTTTATTACAAACAAAAACCATACAAAGCGGCAATTGATTTTGTGCGTGTGTCGAACGCCAACTTCTCTGCGTGATCAGGACATGTAAAACGGCTTCGATCTAGTTGAAAACTTTCAGGGTTATCCTGAAACATCGTATGTAAACAACCACAAAGGGTATCGCCCAAAAATACTCTATTAGATCGGGAAATGAAACTTGGTGTTACAAACACGTTCAAAAGTTATTGTAAAAAAAGTCGATTGGCTTGAAATCTCGATTTGTTTCTTCAACTAAAGTTCACACACTTTTTTGTTCTGTTTTATCTATAGAACAAATACATACAAACATTATGCTGACGGAAACGTTGGAAATAAACTGAGAAAAAAGAAGTTTGGTATAGAACAAGAAATAAATATGTCAGCTAAAAAAAAATAAACAAAAGATAGGTATGGAACAAAAAAATGTAAAATAAATGTGTCCGTTCCAATTTGCAGCTCAATATTAGTTTCAAGTTTAGAACAAGTTATATGCCAGCCAAATCGGAATTCTAAAAACCATTTTCATGAACCAGACGACCTACTAATGATTAATCTGTCACATATATTGGAATAAAATATTATTACAACGAAACCCTAACTAAATGTTGTTGCGAGAATCTTCGGAAATCTTCTTAAGAATTTCTTGGAAAAGGCCTGGGGCGTCCGAAAAATGTTTAATCCTTAGAAGCTGTTTAGAGACCTTCTATATTACTATACTGCCCGTAGGTCGGTGGGGCTCTGGATTTGATTTCAGGGCCCCCAAAAAAGTGTCATTAAATTTTTTTGAAAAACCTAAAAGAAGAAAGAAAGAAAGAAAACAAGTTTATTTGACAAGCCTTAGGCACACTATTACAATGAAAATTTGAGACAGTGGAAAAGAAAGAACACAAAAGTAGGTATCGTGTGCCTCACGGCTGTGACTTTACGTTTACTAGCACTTTACGTTTTTACAATTTCAGTAGCCGACCGGTATTTGGAAGTTTGAGGTATGCTAACCTGGTGACTTGATCTCTCTCCGTTCGTGTCGTACTGCCATACCATTAGACTAAAGGAACAGAGACTGTTGTGCTTGCGCACGCAATTCTGAACTTCTTACAATATATCCCGCGCCGATATGGCTAATCTCCGCTGATATTGTCCGCAGTGACCGAAAACGATCATATATATGTTACAATAACGAGGCAGGACCCTTTTCTCCAATAAATAGCTCTTAGGTATCCTGTAACTATGAAAATTCACTACGTACTAAACAACCATAATATGCAGTACGCAATGCTATCAACCGCTTTGAAAATCACGTTCAATACTAACGATTTCGTCGGGTTGAATATACGCTATTATTTTATGAATAGTTTCCTGATGCCTAGTCGAGTCTAACATTTTACATGTTACAACTTTACCTATTCACTCTTAAAGGTTTGTGTGATTCTTCCTGAACTTTGATTGAATGTTAGTTTTTTCAAATCTTGTTAATTTTACACTATCCGACTGACACTATCCGTATGAATAATAACGGTTTAATATCCTAAGGCACTAAGGTTTAATATCCTGAACTAACTACATACACTAAAGCACAACCTTTTCTAATACATAGTAGAAAAATAACTAGCTATATAGCCTTTGACGAAAACCTTCCAATAGACATTTCCTCAAAACCACACCGCATTAAAAGAAATACGGCATACTCATCTCATTTTTCCAAACCCATATTTACGACGAAATATTTGCCGGAAACTCACCTTGCGCAAACATTTTCGCTTCACCATCGACGTTAAGACCTCAATAGGGTAATATTTCCAATGCTAAGAAGTGCAGTGAGCGGTGTGCCGCGTGCGCCTTGGAAAAGGCAAGAGATTGGTACATAATATTGCAATCTCCGTCGGCAAACACTTGCTATATGCGTTAGGAAGCAATACTTATTCGCGTCGAGCGCTGTGGTTAAATTTCCCGACGTACAGCGATTCGCTCTTTCGTATTTAACCACTGGCGGTTAAATTGTCTTGTATTGTATGTGTGTCTGTGTATGTACGCATTGCCATGTTGTGACACTATGTAGCTGCTTCTATTTACCATAAGGCTTTGCGATCTTTTGTTCCGAGTTTGCATTGTAAATTCCTACAATGTTTCAACAATTAAACTGTGGAAGTGTGGATGGTACTAGTAAACTTCTAACAGCACTCGAAACCTATCTTAAGTTAGTTATCTAAATACTTGCTTCTCAAAGACCATTATTAATTTGAAACTCATTTAGTTAATACAAATAAGGATTATACAAAAACATTCCCCTAATAGTATCTCATAAATCTTTTAACTCTTCAAATTCATTTAAATACTTACAACTTTTGAGAGCAGTGGTGGCCCAGTGGTATCGGCCTCGACTTACGATTTGTAGGTCGTGGGTTCGAACCCCGTCAGGCGCATTACTTTGTGTAATTTATTTCAACACCTTTGCTCTCAAAACGGTGAAGGAAAACATCGTGAGGAAACCGGCATGTCCTAGAACCAAAAATTCGAAGACATGTGACATCTACCAATCCGAACTGGGCCCGCGTGGTAGATTACGGCCCTCTCCCTCTCACAGAGAGGATCGAGAGGCCTGTGTCCCAGCAGTGGGAACATTTATAGGCTGATGATGATGATGATGATGAAATAAGGATTATACAAAAACATTCCCCTAATAGTATCTCATAAATCTTTTAACTCTTCAAATTCATTTAAATACAACTTTTGAAAGTACGCTTAAATTCCTTCATTCAGTTGAGATCCATTCTACTCTATTTTGAAAGACAAAATTTTAATACCCGAATTTATAGTTGGAACTGGAAGGTCCCGATTCACGCGAGCTAACAGTCTAGGATATTGTGGGGCTTAGTACAGTTAATTCCTGCAATATATATTTTATCTTAACCATATTCTGTTTAAAACGTCTCTTAGTGATTACGAAATGGAAAATACAGAAATTAAGGCAAAGTTTCGGCGGGTGCCTCTTTTATGACGTGTTCTTATCTCCCGGGAACGGCGCGTGTGGCGCGAGTGTGGAGTTACAACATCAAGTTTGCCGCGCTAAACTTTCATTCTCTGTTTCCTTACACAGTATTCCCGCTGCATAAGGAATAAATTGCTTTATTTTTGTTTTCTCAGCTGCATTGATATCGTGGCTGTTGTTGTACAAGTGGTACCTATTGTGGCAGTGCCGCTTTGTTTGCGAGTGTCGCCGATATATCTCGAAAGTTTTGCGGTGCAGCAACGCATCTCTACAGGCCCTGGTTATATCAACTCATCTCACGAACAATTAAAATATACTCTGCAGTAAACTACGAAATTAAAAAGAAAATCTAAGGCAATTCATTTAAAAAAGTCCAATTTAAATAATAAGCACACGCAATAAAAGATTCTATTAAAAGTCAATTTGTATTCTGTGAAATATTCAATCGATTTGAGTGTAATCGAATTCGAATGGAATTGTCGACGAATGATTTAAAAAAATATCGTGATTCGTATCTGGAAAATACGGCACAGCTTTTAATGTGTATATATGGAGTGTTCGATAGAAGGGATTGCAATGTTTGTTTCAATTTCCTGAGGTGTGAGAGCAGCCGCGCCTCGCGTCTCATAGATCCACCATGTTTTGGAGAGAAGTATTCATTCATCAATGTAAACTCAAAACTGTAAGCCTTGTAGTTTCAAACTGAATCGAAAAACTGTTTTTTTCTATTCATTTTTATTTAGAACTAGCGACCCGCCCCGGCTCCGCATGGGTGCAATCTCTACTATATTATGCATGTTATATACATATAAACCCTCCTCTTGAATCATTCTATCCATTAAAAACGTCATCAAAATTCGTTACGCTGTTTCTGAGCACATAGGGACAGGCAGACAGCGGGAAGCGACTTTGTTTTATACTATGTAGTGATTTTCATATCAGCTCTTCGACCGTCTTTTATAAAGTCAGGGTGGTGTTACCACCAAAATCTCTATAGCAGATGGTTCCAAGAACAGAATATGTTAATACTGTGATGAAAAAGGATAAGATATTATTATGTTCTAGTATATAATACTATAACAATATAATGCTCATTCTATTGAGAGAAACTCTCGAAACTATTTACTAATTTTAGTGCCTAAAGATAGCCCATTCCAGACAGTCATTTGTTTTTGTAGGATTAAGATTTCTGCGTCGCGGCCAGTATTTAGGAAAAATAAGGAAAAAATACTTGATACATTTTCGAGTAATTGGATCGCTAGCAGAAGTAATGTAGTTCATGTTACATTTTTTATAGAGTATCCGGATTAAGCGATGTGTTCTATTTATTTATCGGAATTGGTTTCCCTATTTCCTTTATGTATTTTTCTTGTATCAATAATTTACATTTATATCAATAGTTTGACCTGTATTTATTACAGTTGATTGAGAGGTTTCTGCTTTCATATTAATCAGTAAGTTAATTTGGTTTGTTTAGTAAATGAAATTTGCATTTGAAACGGAGCTACATGAATCTAAATACATTAGAACATTTTCGTGCAAATGACCACTAAAATACTTTAATATTTGTTTTTGATGAGTTTTAAAGACGAAACATGAGAAAGCACATTTCGTCGTTCTCATGTCTCGTCATGAGATCGACGAAATGTGGGTGTACCAGGTCCGAGAATGACATACACATGATTTATTGTTTTTTTTTTTTAAAAAACGCCTCTTTCTAAAGTAATAGTACATATTGTCGAAAAGGAACTGACATGGTCACTAACATCGGAAACTCAAAACTAATAATAAACATGTTAAATATCTCGTTTGAAGCTTTAATGTTAGGAACGGTAAGGTTGTATCGTATTAAACGTGTGTTGACAAGAGCTGCAGGGCATTTAGTTATTGGTAGGTACAGTTAGTTCGCGTTAGCAGTAGTTCACAGACACTCCACGGTCCAACTACTTCCATCAGGCTTTGTGCCCAATTGCTCGTAGCGAAGCATTCTGAATAATGCATGAATATGTTAACTTTTCAAAAATGAATCTACGTTGTAGATATGCAGGTAGGAAGTTTTGTTGTACAAATTAGAGATAATATGATATTCATGTTCATACAATTAAATTCTTACTTTCAGCAGAGGCCTCAGCCTCAGAAATTGTAGAAAATAAACATTGAAAACGTAATATAGAATCCCAGAACAATAACAGGTCCAGAACAAATGAAAACCCGATTCGAAACACCCCATTGAACATGAACATTTAACTCAAAACGAACTCTGAATTAATCAAAACATTCTCATCAACGAATTCCTAATAAACGGTTTAACAGTGAATTTCGCCAGACAATCAGGCGTTAACGGGCTGTTCATCGGGTGACAATGAAAGTGTTTCATTGAGCTGTCCATTTGCGAGGGGTGGTGTGGTAGGCACGTCGCCGTCGCGTCGCCGTCGCGTCGTGTAAACGTAGTGACGTAGTGACGCAAGCGGCGCGGAAGGCGCGTTAATGGGTCCTCCTCGTACTACCTGTCAGATGACTGTCTACCTACAAGCTGCGCCTGCTTCAGATCTGCCCGTCGGGCGGACACTACCGAGTAAAGTTTTGCTCTTTAAACTTAGATGTTTCAGTGAAGGGACGTTTCTAAATGTGACGGGGGATGACGCGGTAGAGAAGGGTTAATAAACATGAATATATTATTGAAGTTTGACGTTGAACAGGAGGGCTATGAATGAGTTTTAGTTAAGAGACATGGCTTGTTCCCTGTGGGATAAACAAACATATAAGACTAGGAGAAAATAAATCCTGTTCTCGATACAGGTGACCCATTATTTTTGTGTTTTTTTTTTTAATAATATACCTTAAATCTTATGTAAAGAAAATAAATAAACGAACATAAACACAACTCAATTTTTACGAGACCATAAGCGCAGGTGTTTGTCTCAATCAATTTGATAGATGGCATGCCCCTTAGACAAAATAAAGAAGCTGATTTATTTCTTTTCAAAATACATACCTACTTCAATATTGTTCTTCGCTGAACTGTGTAAACACAATGAAGTTATTCAGGCCAATTCATTTGTGGGTTGCAAAGGAACACGGAAAATCGAATGTCACTCACCAGTGTCAACTGTTTGATGTTTGTTCCATGCATTCAAGTCTTCTTTGTTGGTCATAATGTAACAACGAGTACTAACAACGGGGTCACATTATTTCGTTCAGAATGTAGCTTGATTTGACTTTTAGTTCGTTTAGTTTGCTAACTCATCCCATATTCTTTTTTAAGGGTTGCCAATTCATTTGTTGAATTTGTAAACTAGTTTAAACAATTCAAATTCTTTCAACGTTACACATGCCCGGTGCATAGTTAAAAAAAGCACTTGAAATTTTAAAACAAATCAGAAAACCTGGGTTGCGCAGAGCAACTCTGGTCTAACAAGCAAAAACCATTTCCATCCAACTTTTCAGCTAGATTTCCAACGAAGCTCGCTCGTCCACAGTTCAATGGAATTCAGAATTCTATTCCGATGCACTGTTAATGAATTCGCATAATGAAAACTGTATGTAACTAGTTGGATTTGTTTGAAATTAAATGTCACTATAACGCCGATGGGTCGGGGACTCGGGTGTTAGGGTAACACAACGGAAGCTTATTTCACAAAACTTTGCTAAACTGTCCCGTCCACGAGTTGTGTAGCAAGTTTTCGACATGTTACTGAGATCGCATTTCGTATTCATCAAACATCCATTCTAGTCTCAATATACGTGCCGAAACTTGGTATCGCCCTAGGGTTCATCTTAGTTCCCGCAATGGGTACAACTTGTGAACTCGCGCCGCCGAACTTACAGACCGCGTGTTTACAGCGACGAGCAAGGTCAACTTTAATAACACTACGGAATACACTTTCGAATGACATGTGCTTAACTGACGTTAGATATTTTTAGAATTTCGTATATCTAATATATAAAATTCTCGTGTCACAGTTTTCGATGCCATACTCCTCCGAAACGGCTTGACCGATTTTGATGATTTTTTTTGTGCTTATCCGGTATCTATGAGAATCGGCCAACATCTATTTTTCATCCCCCTAAATGTTAGGGGTAGTCCACCCCTAATTTTTTTTTTATTATTTATATGGCAAAACAACGTTTGCCGGGTCAGCTAGTTTGTAATAAAAAAGGGCAAAATGGTTAGTTCAAAAAAAGTGTTAGGGAAGAAAAGGATCTTTGACAAAGTAAACGTAATACAATAAATAAGAAAGCCATAAATAACACCTAACATGTTATTATATTACATAACAAACGCAAGTCAGTGAATATCGTAAGAGTACAAACACAGATTCGCGGCCGGTCGTTCTAGTGAGAAGGGTATGAAAGGAAACACGGCATTACAAATATAATCGAATAATTCTATATCAAGCACCACTCAGCCTTTGTCTGTAAAAATATGAAACAACCAATGAAGTGTGAAGCATTTCCCGCAGTAGCGAGAGTTTTTTATTGGACCGCAGGTGTTCTTTATAGAACATTTCTGTTCCTTTTAATGTTGGCTAACACCTTTCATTATTCCTGTTAGGGAGACTCTTCTATTTGAAACAGATGTTGGAATACTAAAATACTTTTGTACATCAATATTTTAAATATTAGATTATTTATCGTTTTTCTGGTGTGTTAGGTGTTTTTGTGGGTGCGGAGCGAAAGGAACTATCAAGACTCATACTGAGTAATAACCACCTTATTCCTTTGCGCTTGAGTCGCGTATAGGAAGACGACATGTCGTCGAATCGGGCCTGCCCAACGGCTAGTCGCCGCACCGGAGACCGTTCGCTATCCCTAAATCTTGGATGGTCACGAATATCTGACACGCGACCAGTTAGCTTGGTCGCGCCGTCATATGCAGAGGGCCCACACAGTGGTCCTATAGAGGGCCATGGACCGCACGTCTCATGCGTAGAGCCTCTTGTACGAGGCGTTTGGCAACCAAGATTACGTAGGCAGCCCCAGCCCGATCCAGTCTTAGAGTCTACAATCAGTCTTCCTCATGTCAAGTCACATATTTTGTTTCTAAAACAATAAATAAAATTGTGTTAATAAATGAAGTATTTTCGTAAATAATAATTTACAACTAAGTCACTAAAATCCAAATATTGATGACTTTTAGAGTTCGAATGAAATCGTGCGAAACTTAAATTATTTGCAATATTTGAATATAATAAAGTTGCGCACAATCGACACTTGATTCAATTAAAATAAAGCTTTCGAAATTGTAAAATTATTTTGAGCAGAGCGTGTTAATTGAAGGGCTTATATTTTGCAGCTGTAAATATTATTTAAATATTTTACTTTGAAAAGTTTATAGCACGAAATAACTTGTGTATTATAACTTTATATCTTCAGAATGTTTGATGACCATTATCCTTAGAGTCAGCCTAAAATTTCCGCGAACAAGTAATTCGGCCTCGAGCCATTCGTGGCATTTTCACTGGTTGGAATAAAACATTTCGATTTCGATTTAAAGTGAGTGGAAGGAACTGAAAGAGCTCGTAACTTTGAATTTCGAAAGGTTTGTAATGCTATTATTATGATAAACATGGACTTTACTAAGTATTTTGATATATTATGTTTATAATGTTGTATCTGTTGTAGAAACACTCGCGTTTATTGAGACTAAAAAATAAATAAACGATGTTTCAAGATTTCATTGACATTTCCTTAACATTTTTCAAAGATATAGAACAGATATCAACATCAAAAGGAAAGCACACACAATAGAAAAAAATCTAATAGTCCACCATTTCTCCGCCCTCCAAGCGATCTATCACAAAAATATATACAAACTTGACCTATTTAAAAGTTGCACTGATTTTTAAAGTGCAGTAAAAAGAAAAGTGTCGCATCCAGCTGTGGTGGCAGGGCCAGGTCAATGTGATTCCGGGCAGCGGCGCTCGGTCACGTGGCAGAGTGCGGACCGATGTACCACGGACCGCCACTCCACAGTAAAAAGACCCGCCATTCTCCATTTAAATAATATATAGCAACTCTTTGATTCGAGCTCCATATTGTCTGAATGTAGCCTCGATATATGGACCGACGCCTTTAATAGCTTCATCCGTTTCAATTGTTACTTCTAAAAAAGATTCACTTGAAAGATTTTGTGGCTATATTCCATAAAGGTTTACTTCATAATAGAACATCTCTCTTATCTCATTTTTATTTATTGACTGTAAAGAATTTTCAATATTGAATAACGTAACTCAATCACTGCATCGTATAAAGATAGACAACAAATAAATATCTTTATACTATTCATATCGATGCCATTCGAAATACAATCGAATGATTAAATTGGAAATTTAATAATATACGTCTAGTATATCAGACAATAAAACGAAGCCAAAGATGTGAAAGGGCATCATAAATAAAAGGCTTGAGTATAAAAGTGTTCTTTATGAAGTGTCGCCGCAGTAGAGTGGAGGCCACACGCCGCGCCGCTCGCCGCCCGCGCCGCCTCCCGGCCGGCTGTCGTTGATACCTATTTGAAAGTCCTGTAATATTAACTGGGCCGTTCCTTACCACATCACCATTATCGATACTTTCTTGAACAAAACTTACCTATAGAAACACTTATGCTCGATTATCGCTCAATTGATGCGGCTGGCTGTGGACAATACTTCATTCAATCAATATTTTTGATAAATGTCGATTATAATTTAACATTATACAAAAATAAAACCTTATTTTTTCTCATAAGAATTTCTGTCAAGTTCAAACATTCTAACTTACATTCTTTCCTCGCATGTTCCCAATATACAAGTAGGTACCGAAGTGACGTATAACAAAATGTAATGTTGCCATTCTTCAGCCAGGAAATACAATAAAGATTGTGGGATATAAATATTTTATTGGATAACCTTCTCTTAGTATAAATATAGGGAGAGTTTGTCGTAAAAATGTTTGGCATACATAATGTAAACACATTTGTACAACTTGATTCGGTAAAAAAGGTCCAATAATATGGCACAAGTAAGATAATTAATATTTATTTAGAAACATCTATGTTTACACTGCTATATAAAACAGTTTGCTGTGTAATGATTTCATTTTAAAAATATTTAAAAACGAATAAATTGATGGACCGATCCACAAACAGGATGCGAAACAAAAATGTTAAGTAAAAAAAATTAATCACATTTTCATTTTTGCAACGCATGGCCACCGAATGTTTTTTGAGTATTATTTTTGCCATACAGAGTAACGACAGCCTTATTCCCAAATCGTTGAAGCCGTTTAGGCTCGTGTAATATTTTTTAGGTTTTTATCCATCATTTTCGGTTTTGACATTTTTTTGTTGGTACGAAAGTTATTTATGTATTTAATGGAACAATATTTAGCAGTATTTAAATTCTCAGAAAGAAGTTTCTTCGTAAACTATCGATACGTCTTCCACGACAGGGAGTGCATCACTAGCGCAAATCGGTCCCGACCAACAGAGGGTCGCAGTCGGCAAGGGAGACTCTAATAAAATATGTAGATTTGATGACTTGTCACATTTTTTGTTACAAATCTGAGATTCAAAGTTTTTCAGTCACTTTACCAGACCCTTCGGTTCTTTTCATTAAGACTTTAATAATGTGGAATTGGGTACTTAATCTTTCTCATCGAGGATGTGTCGTTGAACTCGATTCTTCAGCTTTTAATTAACTTACAAGCATTTCTATTATAATATTCCTTTGGAACGTAGTATAATGGAGCTTGGGTTTGATACTTGCACTTTATAGGCTTCATTTCTTATCTTTATTATATTTTTGACTTTTAGTTGGTATTAAAATTAGTTCTGTAATTTTAATTTAGACGGAGTAAACTATTTATACCATATGAAAAGCAATTAGTTCTCTGGTTCTATCTCTGCGGGTAAACAAAGTTTAATATTACGTACAAGTTAATTCAAGGGCATTGCTTTGTACTTTACATCTAAATACGAAGTACATGTTGAACATCACTATCTTTAGTACTAGCCGCAAGAACACGACTAGGGTTAAGATTACTAAGCCTGTGATTAGTTGATGGCGTAGCGCGGCTACGACGGCTGCTACGGCCTACGCTATCTTGACCTACGAGATTTTGGAGTCTACGAGCTACGCGCTACGAGTTACGTCTGTTTATTTTCTTGCTTGTTCGCTTTCATGATTGAGGCTGGAGTTTATTTTATCGTGAATGGAATGTAGGTTTAGGACTATGAAGGCTTTGTGGTTAAAAGGCCTCTACATTTTTATTGAAGTACTTATAATAGACTTATACTAAAATATTTGATGTTTTGACTTGAAAATCGTAGCAGTTATTCGAAATAATAATGTGGTAGAAATATTAATAACAAAAGCAGAATATGGAACTAATTTAATTATTTAATGTATATTCATGGATTTGTTTGCGAGTGTGTCTTCAATTAGTATTAAAAATAAGTCATCTTGTTTTGACATAGGCAGATAATGGATGGTTTTCCAATACCTGGAAAAAGCCGCTTGTATGTAGTGTGGGCGTAAAGTGGGCCAGTAACCACTTTACATGAAACATTGAAACGTCAAGTATTTTGTTGCTTCGCTATGTTTCCTACACATTATCGAATCATATTTAAGAAATTTTCTGCACATGGATTTATGTTAAAATAAGAATAATCCATAAAGAGTTTAACGATTTTCATACCTTAAGTGTGTTGAATGAACCAATTTCGTTGGATAAATCATTATTAAAAATATATTTATATTTTTATCGAAAAATTATACATTTATTGATTATCACGCATCAAACATAAATAAAAATCAGCCAAGTGCGAGTTGTATTCGCACACGGAAGGTTCCGTATAATTATTTATAAAAATGGCAAACATTATGTCTGTTGTATTGAGCCCCCGTAAATATTTATTGTATTGTGATTTTTTGTAATTTTTGTAAAAGTACGAAAATACATCACGTAAAAAAATCAAGTCTCTAACTAACACGGTTTATGAGATACAGGCTGATGACAGACGGACGGACAGCGGAGTCTTAGTACTGGGTCCCGTAATACCCATTGGGTACGGAGCCCTAAAAATCATTTTTATAAGAAGGTGCACAGATTTACAAAGTCACATAGGTAGGTAAAAAAATATTGCCATACGAATTCTTTGAGGCAAACTCAGCCACAAAGACGAACGTCTCAAGCGAACGAAGCTAAAAATATAGTGAAGGTAGATATTTTCCTGTTTGTGAACCACATGTGGCCGGAGGACGTCGTTTAACAATCTCAAATAAATCTCTATTCATTGTGAACCATTTGTCAGTCTGATGGATCGGTCAATTTACCAATCAACGAGTGTTAAAATACCTACATTGTTAGTCCGTAGTTCGTACTATAAATTGCCTAACAAAACGAATAGGATTTGCCAAGATTTACAAGGTACTTGTTTGTGGACTTCGGATCTTGAACTGAGCTCTTTATTGTTATTTGTGACTTCGAGTTGTACAACTGTGAGTCCTGTGAGCTTGGATGGGGATCCGAAGTTTAAAGTCATCGTCTAATCGGTGTTTGATTGTAAGGAATGCTTCTAAGATAGGAGGGAGGCTTTTTCTAAAAGAACGTATAACGAACGTATACTAACACAGCCACATAGGCCTGATTTCTGTAACGGAAGCGAAAAGTGGAGGTTTAACCACTACACGTGTCCACTGCAGGTTGTCAAATAACACGTGTTGCGATTTTTCTATAAGCCCACTTTTACATTTTTGCAATTTTAGCAGCATGTCATACGCTACTAATGTACGGCTGTTCTTATATGAATGTGCTTCTGCCGCGTTACTTACGTTCTAATGTGAAAACAGCCTTATACAACAAGCCAATTTCCACACATTATTTTCTGAAGTGAAGGAAAATACTGTGTGTTTTATGATTTGCACTTGATAATGAAATAAAAAACACAAAGGAATGCATGCCAGATATTGACTACAGAATTTCGTCACTACAGAGCTATTGAGAAGGATGCATGCAGATTGAAATAAGTCGATAAACAATTTTTATGTAGAAAGCACTTATTTATTTTATAACCTGTCAAACCCTCTAAACTTGAAAAATGGCCTTCTCACACGTGCCGTCATCAATAGTGGAAGGCACGTGCAATGCATTGCTACTATATTGGACCTCACTAAAAGCTGTAATTTTTCACATCATACAGAAGAATAGTTGCAACTTGGTTGTAGCCTATCGATCATACATTTAAAAGGGACTGTGTCCTCTGACTTTTGGCTGTTTTGTTCTTAGAATTGGCAGTCGGAAATGGAACACCGATGATATCTTCCTTGGTTTTTTTTTAAATTTCGGTTTTTATCAATAATTTTATTTTCTTTTGTAACTAGTTTTTTTTTACTACCATTCTCTACTGGTTTTAGATTACTATGTTTTAATTATCTTTCCATATTTTTTTTTCTATTCGTTTTAGATTATTATGTTTTAATTGTTTTTTCCATATTTTTCCCAAATAAACATGATACCATTGACATTACCAACACTAGTGGTCAGACTTCGCTCAATTATGTTCCGAGACCATCAAAAATCAACGTTAGTAAATCGTGCTTTATTCGTACAAAAAACTAACTTTACAAAACCAACTTCAATAAACGAACCTTAAGGAGTAATACACACACAACATCGCGACGTAAAATTACAAGGGAGATGTGTGTACTGTGTACACAGGAGCTTAGCTATGCGAGGGTGTCCACATTCGTCATAAATCGCTTGGTGCCGTGCCGCTGCACGAGTCATCGACGATTAGTGTGACCTCCGACTAGCCCTCCCAATATGACCGGACCTTGGGAGAGGGAACTTATGATATGAAATATTGGCTGGGGGGTTTAGCGTTGCATTGTGTTTTGATATGAATGGAGGGTGAAAGTTTTTATATATGTTGTGAAAATGGAAAGGGTGTACGATAGTAATTTATAGTAGGCATGTGGATATAAAAAGTGTGCTTGTCATGAATTGCTAGAGCTTGAAATACTTTTAGAGGAACATGAAGCCTAAGCCGACTTTTACTAACAACTACTATTAGCTGACAAAAATCTTATAAATGTTTTTATTTAGCAACCTGACGAGTAAGCTTTTTACATGGCATGAACTTTCATATACCTTTTTTATCGTGGTAAAATCATGAAATGAGTGCTTCTACCCAGAGCGGGGTGGGAGGGACTTGTACTGACTAAAATCCACGATGATATTTCAATAGACCTTTACGTTCCAGGGTCACAGTTGACAAAGACAACTTTCGTATATCTTGGACTGACAAGAGAAGAAGTAAAACAATAATAAATCAAATGCTATTTACCTAAATAATAATCAATAACACTAACAGATGTTATTTAAACCAAACATAAGCACCAAAAACACACACGCAAGCTCAACAACCCAACAACCAAATACACAAATTAAGCCATCAATTTATGGCGTACTGCCATGCCATACGCTACCTACATATTTACGTCGGTCTGTAGATGGTAGCGAATCAATAGTCCAATCGCTGGCAAGCGCGTACTCTATCAGCGATTAGTTTTGGTCTAGTGGACACTCGGCCGTTCCTTGCTGGTCGAACCGGGATGCTTGTCCATGGGTAAATTACTACTTACGGTAAAGCTTTTACCGGGAAACATGTTCATGGATGTACTTCTTTGACGATGTCCGATTAATTATTTGCTTAGAGGTGGGATTGACATTCCATTGAAGTGGTAATGAGAATTCTGGATGCATACGGGTTTCTATTTTGGTGCTGTCACAAAGGTTGATGGACCTTGAGCCAAATGTGGGTTGTTTATTAGATGGGGTTTTAGACAGCTTATCGTATGAAATCATGTTTGTATATCGCAGTGATATTAAATTATCTCTGTTAATCGTTTCAGAAACAAATCTTAAACACACCAAATATCCAAAATTGTAATAGATTTATTCAATTAGCATTGTCACTGTTTTCCTTTCAACATCATCATTAAAAGAAAGTACGGCATCGTACTCTTATATTAGGTAATAAAGAATGTTCGAAAAGAAATAAACAAAAACCAGGTATAAAAGATAAAAGAACGTCTCGTAAAACGTCAACTAGAATCCATCCTCGGCTCACCAACAAAGAATCGGCCGAGGTCCATTATGATAATGAAAGTGACTCCCGTTTGTCTTAAAGTCGTAGCTCAATTTGCAAGGCGAGAGATAAACGCTGTTAAACTGTCGAAGTTCGTGACAAAGCCTGAATAATGCAGATTACACCGAGAAAAATACGGCCGCAGTCAAATCTGCATATTTTATTGGTCCCTTTTCGATGTCCGCTCTCGCATTCCAGTAAAAAATTATATCTAAACGTACCTCCGCTATCGCAGTCGAACGACTTTCTACACGTTGAGCGTTTCTTAATCGCTTTAGTTTGTAGCCACGAACCGGTGTCTTTGTAAAGTCAAAGTCGTTTACCGAAACCTCATCGAACTGTTTCTCGTACGATCAGGATGAGGTGAATTAATTTCACGACGGCTTTAGTGTTTAACTATTTGCAGACAGATTCAATTCCTGAAGTCAGACTACAAATTACTGCAAGTATAGAGATAGAGACGTTCAGTGAAACTCTGTTTGAGGCTTTGTATATTAGAAGAGTTGCCGAAGCTGTACACCGCTCTAAATATTTGACGGCCTACGTTTAAAGCATTTGCCGGCTTTACGATACGAACGAATTTACGTTTACGAGTTCCAGCTTCGTATTCCAAAAATACATAGATATTTCGAAGAATACATTTGTTATAGAAAAGCCTGAACGAAATTTGTGGAATCTGGAAATTCCACATTATCTCTGAGATTATAAGATTAATTAAATTACCTTAATGTATCTACATGTTGGTTGACTATAGGACATAGAGCTCAGAGGATTAAGTAAATGTGTTTCGGCCCAATAGTTATTTAGATGTCTACATTTGATTTTACACACCTGTGCTTACGGTCGACCCTTTTAATGTCTTTAGTTCGGTTCATTCACTGAAAGAGTGAAAGTAGTAAACAGATATTTATGTAAGTAAACAATTCGGTGCCAATTAGGTAGAAACTAGATTTATTTGTTTTTTACATACCTAGGTACTAGCACGGGTCTACTTACAATAGTGTGTAGGTACCTAAATATAACGTTTGTGTACGGTTACGTGATTTCATTTCGCATAGTATGCGGGTAACCACATCGGAACCTTATTGATATAATGTTTGGTAAATATTATATTGAACACGACAATTGCTTTTCAAGAAAGACGATACGGCATGATTGTGTGAACATAACATATTTGAAGTTATGGGCTTCAGAATTATGAACAAAGACTTTGGTTTGAAGACTAAAATAATTAACTAGTTGCGATTGTGTCTAGTTGGAGACAAAACATTAAATAGCTAGGATTTCTTATTTAATTAAATATTTCTTTTTGTTATTTGCTCTACAGCTATTTGTCTTGCCTACATTTTCCAGCGATGCGCAAAACTAGGTAGCGAACTAGCCATCTCTGAGATTCTAACATTGAAATAAGTTTAGAAATGTTCTGACAAAATCATGGACAGCCCATCCCATCGGTGGTGTGCACAGTAATGATTAATCAATCAATTTTGAAGACAGTGGAAATAATTTACCTACTAAAGGTAATGGTTTCCAATTTGTAAAGTTTTGACAAAGATTAATGGCGAAGCGAAGGCGTACATGGCACATCTAATAATGCTTTGATACACAAGATTAAGAAGGATTTCTTCTGTGAACATTATGTTATGTATATCTTTAATGCCCTTTGTAGTTTATTTGTCCAGTTTTGAGTTTTTTTTAACCAGATTATAGTATCAAACCATAAAGCAACAGTTACTGACGGAGGCTCAGATCTGTAGAGAGAACTTAGTCTAAGTTCAAGTTTAGCTTAGTCACGCCTCTTCCTGAAATAAACCTTAAAATATGAATTTACTTTGCATATTCTTTTGAGCGGCTTTGATCATTACTAGCATAGGAGTAACATTTTCTTTAAGCGGTCCTGGTAACGTAAGATACCAGATTCGATTTCGAGCATTACCACCCTGACTGACGAGCATTCGTCTGTAAAATACATAACAGATTCGAGCATTAGATCAGTGTGGGAGGAAAATCGAGCATTACAATGCGCACCTTGTAATGATACTAATAAAAAAAAAAACAACTGTGTCTGGCGGGTTGCACACGTTACATTAGACGCGAATGCTCGTCAGTCAGGGAGGAAGTATTATAATTTAATGCTAAAATTCGAATCCAGAATGTTACATTACACGCGAATGCTCCTGGTACGGGAGCGCCTTAATGCGAATAAAGTTCATTTTCAGATGAAACGCTATTAAACTAAGCTTTAGCTAAGTTTAAGTTCGCTCTAAAGATCTGACAATAAGTGTGCTTGAAAAATGTTTTACAAGGTAATTTGCAAGAAAATAACTAGAAATTAAATATTGTCACTGTATATAGACATACTCGAATCAAGTACGTATAATATTGATTTAATATTTCATCATCAAAGCTATAATTTTCCTTAACTTTTCTAGGTCCGGGAAAATATTCCCCGAATTCTGTATGCTTATTATTATTATTAACCACTAAGATAATCTCATCCCAATTATAATGAGTAGAGATTTTGTTCGACCTTTAGAATAACGTAGCCTTGTTCTGTTATCAATTTATGAATTAACTAAAACATTTGTTAAAAATGCCATTTTTATCATGACAATAAAATATTTTTTTATGTCAGTTTTCGTGGCTGTTCTGATAAATAAGTCAAACGGATATGCAACACAAGTTATTATAATGTTAAAATGTATTTAACTCATGTTTAAACATACCATTTATTCTTATAGTAAATCCATATTTTTATTTCTTGTTTTGTATTATATAGGATGTTTAAAGAATTCTTTTGAATCGTTTTATTCGGCGTCATACTTTTTGCGAAGGTACACATTTTTCTTTATCTGAGAAATCTTTTCTCAAAGGACGAGTCTGGAATGCTCAAGGGTATTCATTCATCTGATTATTTTTCTTAAAGAAAAGACAGCGGGGCTTATAATTAAGGCGAACTAAGAAAATGATCAAAAAAATTAGCTAATACACCATTCGCATTTAAATTATTATTCGTGAGAGTTATTCAAGCAAAACTTAAGAGACTTGGAAATCTGTCGTTTCGTTTGTCAATTACTTCTAATTATGCGGGATTAGGTACTTTTGAAGAAACAGAGCCGTTTTGAATTTATCTTCAAAAATATCGCTGGTACGCCTGGTCTTCGGCTTAACTGGCGCTATTAGCCCTGCCATAAATATCTGGGTAACGTATTTAAGGGATTTAGATTTAGCTTGTACGACCCTGATGGAGGTTCAGCGGGTTACAGTCAGCCAACGAGCGGCTTTTATGTTTTTTAAGTAGCCCCAGCTTAAGTTCACTTCGCCAGATTTTAAATGGCTTCGTTACGGCTATTTGTATTTAAAAAAATGAAATATATAATAAATTGATAGGACCTAATTTCTTATTGGGAGTAAGAAAAAAATATTCATGAATCAAACGATTTCAAAATATTTTTGGTATAATAAATTGAAAAGAGTCATAATATTATCTCAACTGTGCGCCAAACGTCTTGGCCAGTCGAGCGGAGTAGCGTCTCGAGAACACAATGCATCTGTCGCTTCCCGCAAAAGTTGTCCTAATCTAAACGTAGATCATCGCGATTGTCGGAAGATTCAGCGGCGATTAAACGTATTCATAGCGTTTACGTTTTGACGTTGTGCGGCCGTCAGAAGCAACAGGGCCGCGATTGGAGGGTAGACAGGCGCATGCGCGGTGGGGCAGCGAGCGAAGGGTCGCGGGGGGAGGTCGCCCATCGCAGCCTCCACGCTCGTTCTTAATGAATCGCCGGTACCCGCGGCTCGCGCTGCGCTCGCTCCATCCGAGTGCTCCCTTTAAAAAGTTGTTAAGGAGCTTTTCTCGCCGTCTCCCTCGCGCCCTCTCGTGTTGCAACAAAATAATATCCGCGGGTGGTGGCTTCCGACGCTGCAACCGTCACGAGGTAATGCATGCAATCGTGCTTAAAACACTTTTGTTTTATTATAACTTTTTATTAGTTAAAGCTAACCTAAGAATACGGCACAACTTTTTTTTTGCATAAATGTTTTAAGTTGCAAGTTTAGTGTTTTTATTTTAGTTCTTCTACTTTTCAGTGCACTTTTTTTAAAAAGTTTTTAACAATGTCACTGATTGAAAGCGGCTTTTGAAAGGTTTCTTATTTTAATAAATATTTATAATTATAATAACTTTGATGTAAGTATGTTTTGGAAGTGAACCATGTTATGAAGAACATTAACTTCGATTATAATCGGGGATGTAAATAACGCAAGGGTCGAAAGAGGTCGGTCTCATGACGATATTAAACCGCGTTGTTGATTATTACGTTTCCATATCGGTGACACTGTTTATGTAATATTTTGTGTACATTACGTTAATACCTTCTCGTTTATTAAAGCCAAACACATGTTCGTTATTTACAACAATGAAATGGAAGATTAATTAAAGCCGTTTTAATTTAAAGACCGGAATGATAAATAGCTACGGTTAAATCAAGCGACGTTTATTAAGATTTTCAGCGTCAAAGTAAATGCTATCAAACATTGAATATAACAAAACGCTGTATTATCGCAGCTATTCGCCACTTTAGCGTCGTATTATGAAAAACGGTCCTTACAAATTTGTATGGTGCCGCTTCCATTGTTCGTAGTTATAATGGATCTGTCAATGTTTCACTGGAGATGAATGAACTGTCGATGAATAACAAAAATGACGGTTCCCCATTTTCTCTGACATTTTACATTTAAAAAAGTTTGAACACTTACGCGTGTCTGATGCTTCTTGATATTTTATGGCGTCAATTTTACGAAAAAAAAATGGGTAAACATGTAATTCTGATTCATTCAATATGCTATTCAATTAATATAAATAACTTTGGCTACATTTGGCAACAAAAACTCACAACAATAATACAAAGAAGCATGGTTCCTACATCTTTGTTGTTCATGCAACATACAGGTCCATACTTTTTAAACAACTTCAATTACAAATTGGACTTTAGGGCGGTACGTTGACTTGGCACGTGCCTAGAAGATTTGATATATCTATAAACCGTCGGTACATTATATTTATGAATAACTACTCATACAAATATCTCAAGAACAAGGGGTGTTTACTACAGAAAACAAAAATACCTAAAAAGACTCAATGAGGGAAATTTTACCGTCAACAAAGAATCAACTTATAGAATATCTTTTCCATTTAGGGTTTTACCCTATATGAACACCTCATTATATTTCGCCAACGTGTTAGGCCGAGAATACTAAACGCCTATGTCAGCTTAATATATACTAAGCTCCTACTATAAAATAGAACTATGAGTTCCAACTAATAATAGGACGATCTTGGCGCCATATTGGAACTCTATGCACTTTTTTAATACTTATATGCTGTTAAAAAAACATTAATAACGATATTAAACATTATTAAAAATCAATTTGCACAAAATATTCCTTGTCAAATGGAATTGTTGTCACAATGGCGGCAATGCCGTCCTATTCTTAGTTGAGACGCATGTAAGCATAGAGTTTCTTGCCTTTCTTTGCACCATATAGGGTTAAAAGCAAGCATACTGCCCGCCTGATGGCAAGCGTTCACCTCAGTCTATGGACCGTAACTTGGAAGGTCGGTAACTTGCAAGCGATACCTCTGGTGTTGTAACCAGAGGTATCGCTTGCAAGTTACCGACCTTACATCCTTTTCATGCCCGTTTTTGAGGGTGTGAAGAAATAGGGAAAGAACGTTGTGCCGACAGTTAAAAGGACAATATTTTCGATGAAGTATGTTTACACCGTAGGTTCTTCAGCTGTTGGCACTACATTCTTCAAAAAGGCGAACACCCAAATACTCCGAAATACTTTATTCCGAATTTCGGTATTCCGATTTTCAAAACTCCGAATATCATAATACCTAAAAATTACAATATCTATTATTAAGAATCACGAAATTTATTTAACCGAAAGTCGTATATCCGATATCTTCGTTTTCCGATTTTCACATATTCGAAAAATGTAATGCTGGATGAGTTCTCATTCCGAAAAACGAAATTCCGATTTTCAATATTACGAATAAACTGTTTTTACGGAATATTGAAAATCGGAATTTCGTTTCTCATTCTACAAAGTCAGTGACAGAAACGAATTGCTGCAAAGCCGGCTCCACGTAGTTTTGTCTACCGTACTCCTAGAGAGTTATTAAAGCCTGTGTAGGCGCGGAGTGGCAAGGCGTATCCTCTGGATTATTATTTTTATTAGGAGAACTTAGGATCCAAGAGCTAGGTTTAGGTTATTTTAAACCTTGCACACAGAAATAGGAGCCCCGCGAAGCGGGGCTCCGTCGATCTAACTTGATAGGTGGCAGTCAACAAATTGACCAAGGATGCAAGAGCGAGCGTTGCGAGCTCGGGACTAGGGGCACCCCAACTCGATGAAAAGTCGTAACTCAAAAATAAAATTATTTTAATTATTCAAAAGAATTATATTGTTAAAAAAAAATATAATTGAAAAGAAAATATTTTTATTAAAAAAAAAATTATTGAAAAGTTAAGAATCATAATAGATAATTACTTCTCTCTCACGGGCAATTAAACGTGTTTAAGCGTCTTGCAAAGGCATTTTGACAAGGCCTTTTAAAAGCAGCTTTTCTCTGACTATCGATTAAATTTTCGGAATTCTAATTAATCGGAACTTTAATAATCGGAATTCGTGTTTTTGATGTTTCGGAAAATTATTAAGTCGGAATTTTTGATATTCGGTCTATTGATACTCGGTATTTTGAAAATAGTATAAACGTTAGGAATATTGAAATTTCGGAATTATGAAAATAGGAATAATGATCAATCGGAGTTGTTATATTAGGAATTTTGAACCATTCGGAATTATGAAAATCGGTATTTTGAAATTCGTATTTATGAATTTCGGAATAAAGTTTTTCGTATTATCGTAGTGTAGGGTACACTTCAAGAAGGACTGGTTCATCCGCATTCACGCTCTTTTCTCCGTACAGAACTATCTTTGCGAATATATCAATCATACTTATCTATTTTTAACTGAAGAAGACCTCGTGGCTAAATAATTACAGTTGCACAGGCTGATCTTCTGCGTTAAGCCGTGCTTGCTCAGATTGGTCTGTGGATGGGTGACCATCGGTCATAGCAACTTTCCTCCGTGCCTCGGAAAGCACGTAAAGCCGTTGGTCCCGGCTGAAAAGTCATTTGTAGATCTTTGAAACTCGTTACTATTAGTCAGAAGCTTTCGAGTCTGATAACCAGTCTTACCAGGGGGTATCGTACTACCCAATTACTGGGTTGTGGAGGTCCGATAGGCAGTCGCACCATGTTAAATATTAATATTCAGCTGCATCTGATACGACTGGAATCCGACCCTAATATAGTTGGAAAAGGCTAGGCAGATTATGATTTGTCTATTTTTAACATTCAAAAGTGACATTTAATGTCCTGCTTGAAATAAATTTCTTGACTATTATTATTCGCCGAGATATCGATTCTCACATACTCCCGAGTCGTGCAACATCCTCCTCCAAAATCCAATTCTTCATTCTACGTTCTTTCGGAATATTTAAATACAGAAACATTCCATTCTATAGCAATCCATGAATCTTTTAAGGCAACACGCCCCATCCAATAAGGGTTCCGTGGAGCATGTGCTACCCATATGTAACGCTCCCTATATTTTCCTTATCAATTCCTTTCGGCAGTTATCGTGAGTTCGTTATTGCGGTATCATTACGATTTTTATTGCGATTCCTCTCCTTAACTTACATTATGTGTGTAAGTAATGAAGATAGGGTACCGTCTAGTACGTTTCTTGTCCTGTAATGATTTCGTTCTTTGGTTTATATTCGTTTAGTAGAGCATGATTGATTTTAATTACAGACAGCGACCTTGTATTCTAGAACAGCCGTCTATACAATGTAATGTAAATACTTAAATTGTAATTATATTTTTAGTTATGATGGGTGGCTTAGTTATAAAAAATAACAGTCTATTAGATCTTCTAAATCGTCTTTTCCTTTGTCCCATAACTTCTTTGTTTTTTTTTTGTTTAACCCCTTGTAAAACAGTTCTCACATCACTGCACTTAAAACTTATTTACCTCGGTACCAATAATGTAAACCAATACTGTAAGATAATAATAAATAGAAGAGATCATACAAATATTTGTTTAGTGCGGGAATCGAACCCGCGTATCACCGCGCAGCAGTAAACGTTCAGTTACTGCGCCAAACGTGCTGACTAGTTACTTATGACTTACCGCTATATCGTCAACTTTCATAGCAGAATCTATTACCTATCTACATTACCCATCTAGAATCAATCTGCTATCAATACGGCGGTGGATATCAAACGCAATCTAATGTAACCGACGATGCTAGCATGATCCATGCAATACCGGCTCTGCATGACGGCAATCGATCATAGCTCAGCAAGCGAGGCTACAATATTTTCATTACACTTCCTATAACGCTGAGTTTCAAAGTGACTCCTTTACATCGCCAGTCTTCTTTCTTAGAAACATTTTTAATAAAATAGTTTGCACTATCTTAAAGAGAATGCCGACGTGGAGCGAGTGTTAGATTCTCTCGGTGCTTTAGTAAACTGCTCATCATTTTGCAAGGGTTTTTTATACACATTAGCAACATATTTCAACAAAAACTTGGGGAAGGTTGAAGTTTCCCAAAATATTCCATCAAAACAACATCAGTATATTCTGGAGCCGACATGTTTGTGACCCCTGAAATATGTGGCGAGTGGGTACTGTGGTACACCCCTAGTTCCCCGATGACGTTATTAGGTGCCATGTAATAGGCGGCGAACTTATCGCCATTTATCGGGCACAGTTCCAATCCCGCTATAACTGGGCATCTTTCTAACGGGAAAATTCAATTATAGTATTTTTTTTGCTCGACCTGCGAATCAAGTATGAGAGTTTAAGGTGCCGTGTGCGACAGTAATAAACTGAAAGAGTTAGTGGGGTAACTGTTTCAACTTTTTGACTTCAGTTTTGTTCGTTCGGTATTTAAAAAAAGTTCAAAGATGATTTGATAAGAACTTATGATGATATCATACCTACCTGTAGTTTACTAGCTTGAATAAGTGTCGTTGTATGCATGAAATTTAGTAATAATTCCACAGAAACGTCATACCTTGATAAAAAGTGTGTGGTTATAAGCTTTCTTTATACCGAGTTTCATCCAAATCTGTTTAGTAGTTTTTGTGTAAACAAATATTTCCATCTATCCTCACAAACTTTAGAAATAAGAGAAGATAGTAGCAATATAATTAAAAACATGGATTATACCTACAAAAAAAAAAAAACATTTTATCATTATGTTTGTCAGTTTACTTAGCAACAGATATGACAGGACATTAATTGTAAATCTTCTGAACTAATTGAAGATTAACTGTAAACCTGAAGATAATTGATAGTTCAGGTTGTCCTGAGACTGCAACTTGCAGCATGGCTAACTAGTAATATAAATTGTTTGACAGTTTTCACACTTTAGTCGCAGAACTGTCTAAGCAGATACCCTGGCCCTGGAACGCAAAGGGCAATCGAAGAGATAGGGTCGACTTCTCGTCAGTAAGGTCTGACAGCCCTTCTGCTCCACCCGCCTAAGGAGGACTCATTTGATGGTTATACCATCCAACTAAAAGTAAAGGATATAACACTTCTCAATCTCATCAATTACAATTATTAACACAATATTGCTAACACCAAAGTCAAGGAAACTATTAAACAAGAAAATGGATATTCGAGTCATCGTATAGAAGAATAGGTCAACCCAATAGTATATAAAAATAAGGCATTATATCAGATAGAGGGAAGCACGCACGCCTTCACAGATAACATCATATTGGGTTCCCAAAGGTTGTGGAGGTCAGTCGGCAGTCACTTCACGTAACACTAAAAAGTAACACAGATACAGATGGATATTACAGACAGTAATTGAATATTCTTACCAACTTTCGGGGATATACCCCGAAAGTTGGTAAGAATATTCAATTACTGTCTTACTGTACTTTATAATAAGGTTCCTTTTGAAGCTTGCACGACGCAAAAAAGAGTTGTTTTAAGTTTCTGTTTTTTTCTATATGTGTATCTACGTGTCTGTTTAGACACATGATAATATATACATAAATAGATGTGACATCTCGTCGTCATCATCGATTTGATGTACAGAATGTTTTTTTTTTAATGTGCGTTCATGGTCTAAATAATTCTTAGCTATAATAGAATACCAATTCAGGCGTTTGACGATCATCAGCTCACCTGCTGGGGTTGTGTTTTTATTTGACGTCGCGAGACGATTTCCGGTCACCGTAGGAGTAAGCATGCGGACGGTGAGTATGATGGGTGCCTCGCCGTCCGATCATGGACCGTGTCCGGGTCGACGGTGCATCGTGCTTTAACAGGAACACCTTAGATTTTGGTCAGTACAAGTCTGACAGTTCCTTCCACTCTACCCAGGTCGGAAGTACTCATTTGATGATTTTACTACGTTAAAAAAGGTATTAGTTCTAAGCAATAGTAAGTTTAGTTAAACTCGTGTGAACTCTGCATTCAATTACGTTTTTCACCCGAATCAATTCCACATATTTATCGAACCTCGTTTTAATTATTTGCCGAACATGGAAAGTTACAATCCCATTATAGACGGATAACTACGCTGTAGGTTGTTACCACGATACAAATAAAATTTATGCATCTGCAGTAATTGAAAATCGCACTACAGAAATAACTTGGCTGCTTCGATTGCGAAACGGCCGGCGATGGTTTAACGCGCAGATAGCTTTTAATGCCACAAAAATGAATTGGAACTGTAATAATGATTAATTTGGGCATCCGTTTCAATGATTAAAACCTTTGGTGTCATTGTGGAATATATCAGGTTTTTGGGAACAATATTGTGTCTACTTTTCCGGCTGTGTCCAATTTGCAGTCATGAGTAATTTGTTGTATTCAGAGGTAATAATTATCTGTTATTTGGACTGGCTATTTTTAATGTATTGCCAGCGACTTCGTCCACGTGTAATGTGAAATTTATCTTCTTCTTATTGGTTACACTCAGCCGGGAACGTTATTATAAAATTTTGAAACCTGTGTCATATTTATATGTATCAAACTTGGGATGACAACATTGTGTATTTTTTTTTAAATTAGCGTTGCCCCTAAATGAATTTCTCCTGTGTTGTGAGTGTTCTTGCAAATATAGAAACTCACATACACAAACACCCAGACTAATATTTGTTCCGTGCGGGAATCGAAACCGCGACACGCTGGATAGCATTCCAATCGCTCAGATACTACGCTAACCGTGCTTTCATCATTTGTATCTACTTTTCCAGTTCTGTCCAATTTCATGAGTAATTTGTTGTATTGAGAGGTAATGTGGTAATAGTCCAAATAGCAGATAATAATATCTGATGCCAACGGTTCTATAGGCGTGTAACTAAAAGATTCATCATCATCATCATCATCATAATCTCAGCCATAGGACGTCCACTGCTGAACATAGGCCTCCCCTTTAGATCTCCACATATACCGGTTGGAAGCGACCTGCATCCAGCGTCTTCCGGCGACCTTTACAAAAGATTAAGCCACGGGAACTTGGTATGGGGTAAACAGTATCCTATGTATTGTTCCAAACTTATCTCTGAGCCTGCTCAAGATCCTTTCAGCCATTCTGACGTGATTGAGTATCAAACATCACAACTTTTTCTTTTACTATATTAGTAAGTTTGACAAGCCTAGTGCAGTGCCTAGCCATTTTTTTCTTCTTTTTTTTAGCATGGTAAAATCTTCAAACGAGTTCTCTTATCCAGGGCAGAGCGGGAGGGACTGTACTCTTCTGACTTAAATCCACGGTGTCCTTCAATAGCCCTTTACGTTCCGGGGTCTATCATGATTCCGTTTCGTTAGTCCCACAACCATAGGAACAACTAAGTATCATCGTTTACAAACTCTGCATACCCCATTAGCTTCCTCTTTCTTATTCTACCTCCATTCTCAACCATAGTGATACTGTTATTCATACTCTTAGCTAATATTATAAATGCAAAAGTAAGTTTGTTTATTTATTTGTTACCTATTCAAGCCCAAACAGTGTACGGAGACAGAAATATGGTTAATTTCATTTTCAAACCAAACCACAACACAATCAGTGAAATTGGTTTCGCATAAACGAATGAAATTGGTGCAAACATTAGAAATCAATATGGATTCGCTTACATTAGTACCATTACCGATTACTGTTACTGCTGTAGAAGCGAATGCTGAAACAGGTTTTGTAAAAGCAATAATGTACTTGAAATAAAGGTTTTTCTTTCAAAGTTTCAATTTTCGTCAAGTCAAAAGGGATATTATGATTGATTGCCCACGCAAATTCAAGAATAGTTAGATTCTACTTAAAAAAAATTAAACTGTTTTTACTTGATAGTTACTTTATAGCTGTTCTTTACACTTGGGTAGTTCACAAAAAGTAAAAATTCCCGTCTTGCTACGCTACGAGATACAGCGTAGTAGTTACAGCTACGCCGTAGTAGATACTGCTACGAGCGCGTAGTAGTCTCGCCTTTGAACCGTTTAAAGAAGCTTTCTTCATTTAGTGAATTCATGGCTGGCAATGGACTTACAGTGAAATAACTTACCATAAAAACAATAAAGTGGCCAAGATGCACCATGAACATTTTATACAAATACGTATTGTTTTCTTCAAAACGTCTTTCTATCAGTTTTAAGGATTTATAAACTAATGTAACAGTACAGAAATGGGAATAATCTAACCTAACTATAATAATACACAACTGGTAAACAACACACTTCTGATATCCGAGGATCAAACGAAAGAAGCATGGCAGATTTTTGTGTGCTTTGTAAAGAAAAGACATTGCTAGTATTTCTGCTAGACTGGTCAGTTAAATAAAAATGAACGCGCGACAATATAATGTACCTCGAATAAATCTTCATTATAGCCATTTAGCTACGAGTCTTGACTTTGACAAGAGGCTTTTTTTAGCGTAGCCAATAAAATATTTTATATGGACCGCAGGCATAAACGGCTTTCATGAAATAATTTTGAAAATCCAATAATTGCCCCGACGAGCTTTTGATTTGCGACCAGAGGGGAGTTGTTCAATTTTAGGTGCCTCAGCCTGTTTCCAATATAATTCGTAAAAGTTGGACCTTTTATAATGCAATGTCAAATTGTCGCGCAATTCGAAACTTGATTGGCAGACTAGTGAGAAAAATTAAAACTTAGAAACTAGTTTAAATGACTTAAGTCTAAAGTTAATAAAGAGTCTATAAAACTTTCACATTGGACCTTTTTTGTGGATAGTAGTAAAATAAAGCAAAAAGTACCGACCTGTCAGACGTGTAATATAGTGAGGTCGTCCATAACCGAGCCAATAAAAATCTTTCGCTGACTAGGTACTGACAATGTGGCACTTTCACCAAATGTTCGGCATTCCGAAGTCAAGCCTAAGGTTGTTTAATCCGCCCTTTCCTTTCGGTTCATGTAGCTAGGTCGGGAGTTAGCGGGGCATAGCTTTAATAGCAAGCGGTTGCGGCAATGCACAGATGCAAACATTGGTATCGCCGAGCGCGGTCGGGCGTCGGAAGCATTTTGATAAAACGTTGCACAATTTCCGTCTGCTGCGGTATCGCTCCACGACCGTTGATTACAAAATAGGCTTTAATAAACTAGGATTTGACGATTCATTAAGTAAGGATTTACTTATCAAAATAAAGTGGAAATTCCTATTCGACGAAAGGTCAACACGTTTGTAAACTTCGGGTGACACAGGAATTATGTAGAATTCCAAACCAGAGGATTCTAGGTTTAATGGAAAATATTTGTTCAGATCGACATTTCTCCATATTAAATTTTGAATGTGATCGGAACATGATATTTTAATGAGATTTTCGAATGACGAAGTCCTCGTTTAGAGGGAGCAAGACTACTTAGTACTAATAAGTCAAATTCCTTCGCGAACGACACCAAGTATGAATGGTATTTTCTAATAAAAACTTCAATAAAATGTACAACACGACGGGTATTAGCGCCGCGAAATTCCTCGCTGCGTAAATAATAACATAAAGATTTTCCAATACATGTCCCAATAAGAAGCCTGCCGCTGCCGACGTCACCCTCCGCGCATTAGCTAACTGTCGCTGATATACCCGTGTCTCCGCGGGAAGTTGCCTGTAAAGATAATAATCATAATTTACCGAAGCTGAATTCTTTATCGTTACTCGTCCTTGATTCTTAACTTATGAGTTTAAACACCAGCCTCCGCTGATATTTTAAACATTGTTAACAATTTTGCTTTAGGAAGAAATGAAGGAATGTTAAACTTTCTTAATAAATATCAAACTTGTATTTAGGTACTTTTTATATTAGCGATAATAAATACAAAGAAATTCCTTCTACAAAGGAAAATGTAACAACAAGTAGAAGAAACTCTTATAAAATTATTAGTAGCACGAGAAGTTGTTTTAAAGTAAACTCGGTTTCGCAGTAGATATGAAAGGAGGGAAATAATAAAATAAGGTCCCGACAAACGAGGGAACAATAATTTAGTCGGTCGTGTCGGAGAACAAATACAGTGTCAACAGATAATAAAGGCAGAGCTGGCCGGTACCCGCCGCGAACCCAATAACATAGAGCCGCCGAACGTATAAGAACCTATATACTGTGGACCTGTATAAGGAAAGGATGTCACCGCCGTACTTATTGCTCCAAAGTTGGGACCGAGCAGATTTGAGCCGAATGCGTTCATATGAAATATCGAAAGCCAAAATATGGGTAAACAAGCCCGTTTATTGAAAATAATATTGAGATATTTTACCGCAAACCGCTACAAAAACTAAATAAAACCAGGATGATAAATCGTAATGGTTAATCAAACGTGAAAATCGGCACTCCTAACAGCTGTATTCAAGGACTCAGGAATTTGTCTTAGTTGCCGACTAGCTTACGGTTCGGTACATACTTGAATCCCTTTCAGAGATTCTCGGGATTCCACGGTAACCTCACTCAAATTAACTCATTATTTCCTAACATAGTTTTGGTAGCAGAAATGCCTATGTATATTTTCTTATTATGTAATGTTTAATTTGGAGTCAGATCTCGAAAAAGATTAATTCGAAGTTATTCTAGTACACGTCTACGATCAAACAACGAAGAACGAGGCAAGTAAATACGGTTAAGAATCACTCGTCGTTTGTTCGCACTCACAAACATTATTGACTTCACATTTACCGAATAACCATATTCGAATGTGAAATAACGTCGATCCCGCACTGAGAATAAAAATAAGTTGAGAGGAAAATTTGGTAAATCTCATTGACGCTGTCTCCGAGGAAATCACTAGAACCCGTCGTGATGTCGTGCCGTCGAGCACAAACAAATAATATAGTGGAATTCTTAAAACATTTCTTGAACTTGCACGAATAAACAAAAGATTTTAATGGAAATACTGACAGCCTTTATCTATCTACCTACTTAAGTAATATTCATTGCCAGTTTCAGAGATTACACTCATTATTTTTATAACGTACATTACGTTTATCTGACAATGAAAATGATCTTAATTAAAACGAATTAAGGTCGAATATAGCTCAGGGACTTCAAAATGTTATTGCTTACATACATTTTGCACTTCTGCACCACAATCTTCTGAAATAACAGAAAACAATTAATTACGAACGATAATAATTGTCCTTATTTGATTTAGATAGGGATTATACCTGCATGTAGGGAGGCGCTTGTATTTGTGACACATTTCCGACCAATTATCCTCTTCTATTCCTTAAAAGACAAATTGATTGTTTCTGGAATAAATCGTATCGAGAGTAGTAAGATGACGACAAGAAAATAGCTGTTTTTTGTCAATTAAGCTTACGTATTTATAAACTCTCCATTAGATAAAAAGTCGTTTAAAAATCCCGACCCGAAAGAAAATTACGTTAAGACGATATATATTTCGTAAAATATGCCAAAATTGGTCCGGGTACCATGTCGAAATATTCAAGGATTCCTTAATCAAGTTTAACCGAAATATTGAACTGACAGATAAATGAAACGAGGGTTCTCTTAAAGACAACGGGTTCGATCTGCAATCGATATTGGGCACGAATACCCAACCCTTTAGCCCAATAAGTCCCTGGTTTTGGAGCAGGCTATTAACGGCCGATATAATCGGTACAATAATCATTTCCACGGTATTTATTTCGATAATCCCGTGCTTACCAAAATTTAAATGAAGTAAATCAGCGACTGTTGTGATTGGTTGTATTGATTTTGTTATATAGGGGCTCCAGAAGAAATAAGTCTAGACGAAGACTTAAACGTGCTCACTATGTGAAGGTCATGATATTGGATTTACAAACAAAAACAAGTGACTATACATTTTTGAAACAATTAACAAGAGTTTACTTGGCTGGTCATTGAAACTTATTTTAATTTACTTGAAATATTGCTTTTTAGAAAGCAGTGGAGTAGATCCATCTTTTTCCGATTCATTGGTTTCATGAATTGAACGCACACTGGAATCGAATTTGATTGTGTTATTGGGAATCAAAACGCGGCACACGTATTACTTTTTTTCAGCAATCGGTAGCTAAATCTATAGGGTTGACTGTTATGCTGTTAGTAACAGTTTTACCTCGAATGCGGATCACATGCCCGGTTCAAGTGTCGCTCCAATATTTGGGATGCACTTGGTCCACTGACGGACCAAACATTTCGATAAATGGAATTCGGTAATACCTTTACCGGTTCCGGTTTGTACCGTAAATTGTTAACAATCGCTAAATGAATAGTGTTCTTTGTAACTGCAACGTATTGTATTTTATATACTTTTCTAGGTATTTATATTTTCATGTAATCATCATTACTCTTATTAAGCTAATAATTATCATGAACAGCGTTTAATTTCTCACGATTGAAATGGGTTATTTCAAAAGATAAGCAGAATAAAGTAGAGTCTATATTTCATTTGTATTCATTTTACCGGTTCTCTATTTTGTACTAAAGTACAGATAATGAAAATCAGGTTAAGAATCTTAATTTATGATAAGTCTCGGTGAAAAATCATCTTTTCATGACTACTAAAAGGTATCTTTGCATTATAAAACGTGGAAACGTTGAGTATTATGTAAATTATCAACAATTTGTAGAAGTACCGAATTTGTTCTCAATTGTCTAACTTTAGGTTCATATATTTCTACAAATTATGATTTATTTTCCATATTGTTGTACCTACAGATGCCAGCACATCAACCTACCTGAATTTGTCAAAATTTGCCAATCGAACGTGAACCTTCGTGTTTTGTGATAAAGTTGAAAATCTATTACAGAAATTTGACAGATTGTGGTAGCTTGATGTGCTGGCGTCTGCACGATAAAGAAATTGATTTAAACAAAAGTCATTTTATGAAATAACGCACACATACTTCTGTCATTCGAATAAGATTAGTCTAAAACTCGAAAGTTTTGAAAACACAACTTAAATATTGTAAACTTATTCGAAAACTTTGCGGCATATCTGCAAGACTTTGTTTAATATAATCTAATACAAGTTTGTTATAAAGCCGCTCAAATTTTCTTCGTATTTAGTTAGTTGAATCTTATTTTAGTTGCAATCCACTTATTTGAAAGTCAATGATAAAAACTTTCAATTGACTCGAAGGTAGCTAAACGGACCGTCTCTTAAACGTGCCAGTGACAGATCAATACTTCTTTTGAAAACTTCCAAAAGGGATTTAGTACTAAGTTAAACCTGAATTTAAGAGAATCGCCGGTAACGAGCAAAGTTTTTGGCCACAATGAATGTAATTAATCGAAATTTTAATTTTTAACTTTATCTTCTTTGGTGATAGTGCTTGTCTTGGGTCGCACATTTTCGAGCAATTTGTATTTGAAAAAGTTACGAAACTGGAAACTGGGGAGTAATTAAATTCAGTTTAAGCACAGAATTTGACGGTATGGTTGACTCATTGGCTAAGCGATCTGACTGCTGCGTGTCCCGAGTTGGTCCTTTCAATGATTTTTTTTTTGTCTTTAATGGAAAGATCATATATTTATTTCTTAACAAACTGTTTTTAGGTTATTTTTTGCTCTAATTAAGAAGTTATATTAAATTCAAAATCATCATATTTTCAACTCCGAGCCTATAACACGCTGACAGTGCCCGACGGGGCGGTGTGACGTCACTATATCAATTTCTATACATCGATAGTACGTGTTCCAACTTTGAAATTTATTGTAGGAGCCAGTTGATACAGTGCTAAGGAAATTCTTTGTCATAGTGTCGTCACAACCGAGGCGAGCAATTGTGGCGCGTTTGTGTTCACGTCAATTTTGTTCGAATTTAATCACTTTTAAATTGGTCATAATTAATTATTAAAAAAGAATTAAGATGTTTTCACTTCCACAAATGTTCTTATTTGTGGTGGACTTATTAATTATATACGTACATATAAAAAAATCTAAATTAAAATTCCTATTTCGATTCCCATTCATGTCAAATATTTGCATGGTCTACAAGTAGTCGTTCCGGGTAAGTGTTAGTCTAATTTAAATTTTTGTAAACGCACCTACGATACAGGAGAAATTTCTAGTGTGGACAACATTTTTCTGAAACAGAAATAAAGAACACAACATTTTTATTCATGTATAATTAAATCGTAGAAACATAATACTGGGAAAAAGGATCTAACTTTTTCCCAGTATTATGTTTATTAGTATTTGTTTCCCAGTATTTGTTTAATATAATTATAGCATGTGTTAACGCAGGTTGTATACGTAAGTATCTGTGCAATTTCATGCGGATCTGTGGAGCCGTTACTGCATAAAAGTATTACTCAACATTCATTCACACATCTAACCATCATCAATAATTTTCTCAATGGACATAATTTTAATATTATGGAGCAGTTCTTGAGGTTATACACAAATAAAGCTCGACCTCTTTTCAAGATTAATATTATTTAATATCATCATCAAGAATACTTCTCTTTGGGTACTATTAAACGAAAGTGTCTCTCTACAAATTTAAATACATTACAAGGTATTTTATTTAAAAAAAAACAAGTAAATATATTTCATGATAACAAAATTTTCGTGTAGAATAGAATTTTCGTGTGTAATAAATGGGTACACTACGATTATCCCGAAAACTTTATTCCAAAATTCACAAATACGAATTTAAAAAAATACCGATTTTCATAATTCCGAATGGTTCAAAATTCCTAATATTACAAACTCCGATTGATCATTATTCCTATTTTCATAGTTCCGAAACATCAATATTCCTAACGTTTAAAATTTCACTTTTCAAAATACCGAATTTCTATAGATCGAATTACAAAAATTCCAAAAAAACATCAAAATCACGAATTCCGATTATTAAAATACCGATTAATTTGAATTCCGAAAATTTAATTACGCTCGCTCTTGCACCCTTAGTCTTATTGCTGATTACCACCTATCAAGGTAGCTCGACGGAGCCCCGCATCGCGGGGCTCCTATTTCAGTTTCGTACCTAACCTGTCCGAGTCGGGGTGTCCCAAGTCGCGATCTGACTAAGGATGCAAGAGCGAGCGAAGCGACGCTCGCTCTTGCATCCTTAGTCAGATTGCTGATTATCACCTACTAAGGATCTACCTTGGTAGGTGGTAATCAGGAATCGGTGGAGCCTACGCAGGCTTAAATAACACTCTAGGAGTAGGGTAGACAAAACCACGTGGAACCAGTTTGCAGCGATTCGTTTCTGTAACTGACTTTGTAGAATGGGATCAGCTTATTCGGAGTATTGAAAATCGGAATATCGTTTTTCGGAACGAGAACCCTTTGAGCATTACATTTTTCGAACATGTGAAAATCGGATATAGGACTTTCGGTAAAATAAATTTCGTGATTCTTAATAATAGATATTGTAATTTTTAGGTATTATGATGTTCGGAGTTTTGAAAATCGGAATATTGAAATTCGGAATAAAATATTTCGGAGTATTTGGGTGTTCCCGTATTAAATATCATAGTCAATGAAACAAAGCCGTACACTGGTATTCCAGTGAGTGACTTGAGTCCATTGCTCATCTGTAACAGCCTCAGTCATCATGACAACAGTGTCCATACGCCCATCCAACACCAATAGGAATTCGTAGCCGCAATTCGTGGATCTATAATAACAAGGTAAATAAACAAATATTGACAATAAATAGAATAAATAGTTAATAGATCTACAGCGTTTATTACAGTGACATAATAGCATATTTTGGTGTTGATAAAAATAAAATTGAACAATCGGTTAAATATATACCTTAGTCAAAGATCTTTGACTAAGGTATCTCCTCGATATTATAACGGCTATCAAAAAGAAATTTTAATTGCTATTGTGCAGTTAAAATTCAATGGTCGTTCAAATACTTTTGTTAGTACGACTGAGGCTGTGTTTGGCAATGGACTCAAGATACTTGCTGGTATAGCAGTTGTAGTTGTGTTGTATTATTGTTTTGAAGCGACGGAGCGAATCTTATAATTCAAATCTTTGACTAAAGTGTTAAAGTTTCAGATTCGGCTCACTCAGCCAAAAATAGGTCGAACGAAATAAGACAGACAATTTAGGATAAAATTAGTAATATCTGTATTGATAACGTAGAGTAATCTAGGCTTCTATTGTTTAGTAGACGTTATTACGTTATTATATAGAAACAAATAGGTGTGTTGATGAATAGCACATACAGTACGCAACAGCGTAGGTATCTAGAAGACATTAATTTGAAGGTCTTAGCTGAAAATACCTTTGGGAATCACTACTTATAATAATAATATTTTTATAGGAAAATTTTAGTTTTGTCTTCAATTTAACGTTACATACAATTATTATATTTTCAAATAAATATAGCACGCTTACCACTGGCAATTTCAAAACAGCGCCGTCTCAAAAAAAAAATGATTAGAAAGGCCTTTTTGACGTACCGAACTTAAGCGTTTTATTTACTTAATTTTTTTTATGTACTTAAATTCAAAATTAGCATTACTAGGATACGCTGTGTTGTCCTTCTTTCATGGCATCAATTTCCAAGATAATAAACTTAAAAAAAAAAACTCTTGACAAGAGTTTTTTTTAGCCAATCAAAATCACTATGGGATTCGGCTACAGTTTAAATTGAAAATGGTTTCAGGAGGTTAACAAATGCAATGCTAACATTCAAAACATTAATTACTGAAAAACCAGACGGGGCATATGGTTCAACATGGATGCATTTCAAGCAAATTCCTTGACTGTTGATCGCTAAGACAAACTTACTAATATTACACGTAAATGCGAAAGTTTGTAAGAATGGATCATGTATTGTTGGATGTCTCTTTCTCTTTTACCCAAAAACTAGTCGGGCAGGAACAGGAATCTAGTGGTTTTTAGCCGGAGAAAATGGATAGTTCCTTAAAGATAATAAACAAATACAAATATTACAGGATCGGACTTAGGTAGCAGTAAAATGCAATAGATTTTATTTCAGCGACAGCAACAATTAAAATACAAGAACTATATACTCGTAATTAATGTTTGTTACCGGCAACACTGATTGTACACACACGTACATTGGTACATACGCACACCTCAAGTCAAACATCGGTTACAAAGTCAACCAAGAATTCAGATACTGTGATTTATTTAATCCAAGTTATTCACTTCGTTTATTAAGCAGAGTCGAGATTAATACTGAGAGCTTAACGTAAGACGTGAACTTGCCGCCCCCCGCTCTCCCCCCCTGCTAGACCCCGCGAGACCCCGGCACCCCGCGTGACGCCGACAGATAAGCTAATTACTTATTGTGATTTAGCAACCGGTTCTCGGCAAATTTTTCATCAAATTTTCAGAGAGCAATTCTGAATAATAAGTAGACGTCGTCCACCACAATGGCAGCAATTAACCGGACAATTTAACTTTTTAATTGCGAATTAAGAAACTGGGGAGTGCAAAGGTTGAACACAGCCCGTGAAATTAATTGTCAAGAAAGGTTTTACTGTCCGCCGGACCATTTTATATAATACGTCCACACATTGCGCCACGAAGCGAAACTGAATGAGAAAACAAAAAATAATTCGTTACTTTCATAATCTACGGTTTGCTATTAAACAAAGTACAAGAAATTTATTTAATATATATTTCCAAGGTTGCTTAACACCGCAGTTTTAAAACTTGTACCGTGTAGTTTTTTATCGGGTTCTTTGTTTTCACCCATAATCCTAGTTTTTCTTAGTGTCCGTAGCAAGCAGAGGGAAACTTTCCGAAACTTGAATTCATAAAGAAAGTTTAAAGTTTGAACAAAGTTAAATAAAAACAACAGAAAAGCTTCATTGTGTAGTCAAAGCGCAGGCGGCATTGCCTAATTGTGTTCGTTATCTACGTAACTTGTGTCTGCCCGAGAAACAGTGTGTTAATATGAAAGCGATTTTAGCTTTGCGTTAATCGGAATTCGGGAATGAGCATAGACAATGTAAACATGACAATAGGAGCAGGAGTAAGGGGCTGGTTGGCACTCGTATCGGTGGCGTGCCACTCGTGAGATAACACAACGCGCCGTCTTTGTGGACGGATGTAAAATTATTAAGCAACGGAATGCCGTAAATGGGTTTGCCTCTGTAATATCAAGGGTTAGAGGCGACTCGCTCTTAACATGGGGTTTCATACGATTAAGTTTATCAAATTCCGGGCGAAGGTACCTAATTATGTTTCCTGATATCGCTGGCCAGATACATTGTCTGACCTCAATATTTTTTCTTTTTCAACCAAAAATTATAATGTATTTCAACGGCGCTGTGAGATGGTTTCCCCTCGTTCACTTTTAGCTCAGACAAATTTTTTCGTGCATATTTCAAGCGGGATTAAATTGTTTCAAACTTTGTCGGACAGTCTGTCGAATGCGAGAAGACTGGAATCGATTGACAGCCGGATGATTCTGTCGTTATGAACCCCTGAGATATTGAAAGTCAATCGTTTTGAAAATGGCGTCCGTGTCAAATTGGCAACGAGAATAAAGCGGCCACAAAGTAAACACCATTCAATTTTATTACGGAGAGCAGTCTCCTTTGAAAATCCCTCGGTAGCAATCCCGTAAATCTCTATTTGTCGCAACTAAAACAGGTCACGGCGGAAGGCTATTACGTTCCCTAAATGCTGCCGAACTCCCTGTAGAGCGCTCTAATCCACTCCGAACGGGCTGGTGTCAAACGCAGGCCAGGGTTGTTTGTATTGTTTATTGTCGCGACGCTCGTTCGTACGGCAAAGACGCCGCCGCCGTCGCCGGCACGGGAGAGCATGTTTCAATTGATGGAGCCGAACAGTCCCCGGAGTGAACTATTATATTCCTGCCCACGAACGATACTTATCCCCACTTAATGTCTACTTTACCTTACTTTGAAATGTCTGAGAGCTTTATAGTATTTCGAATATGGAACAAAATCTTAAGTGTTTGCCTACCTACTTACTTACTATAGAACTAGCATTTGTATCGAAATATTTGTTGGGTAATTCCACTTTCAATTCGAGAGTAAAATGCCAACTAAGAAAGCCCACGTCTCTCTAATAAAAGTGAAAGGTTTTATCAATCGGGGGCTATTAGACGAGTGCGTGGCCACATCTACATCTGTACGAACCGCGTCGTCAGTCGGCCGGTTTTTATACCACAGTTCGGCGTTCGGGTGTGGATGAATAAAAAGCACTGAAGAGCCAGCAGAATGGAACAAAACACTTGAAACAATATCGCGACAGAGCGGCAATCATTCCTGTTTTATCTCAGTTTGTGCACGCTGCGCCGCGGAAACTGCTCTAATAAAAAACTACCATGTGTTTCTACGTACATACGTATACCTAGTGTGCATGGTACACACGTATAGGTTACTGCAGTGCTGCACCTGCGTTGTTCCTTGCAGATATGAAGTAAAAAATATTACGCTTTCGTTTTTGTTCACGGGTTTTGAAATACCTATTATATTTTACAAACCGATACGCGGTCGATTTTAGGTTTTACAAACACGTTAGGAGATTAAATACGTTTTAATTGTACAATGAGGAACAAAATTTCTACATTTCGCGATAGTTTACACTTTGTTTATTTTTAAATTCTACCCATGTGTTTATTTTTGAAAGCCAATTGAATAGGAATTGAAAAACATCGGACATTCGGTATTTTTTCGGTAAATATTAGCAGGTAAACATTTGGATGCATATTTAGATTTATTCAGGTAGTTTGTGTCGACGCGCGACGCCATATTTTTTGAAACTAGAGCTACGATTTGAAATGTACTGATTTATTCCCCAGTTTTTGAAATATATCCAAGGGATTTTAATGAATAAAATAAAACGATAAATAAAAAAAAATAGGTCGAGAGTGCACTATTTATAACAGTTATATTCCGTGCCATCTTCTGTGCGCCACACAATAAACTTTTTGCCCCAGTTACAAACTTGAATCAGGCCATTAGATACTACATACTCGACGATTATAACAATTGCCAACCAGTGGAAAAGATATTAAAAACCTCTAGACACATACGCGTATGAAAAAATAAATCAGGCTTTATTTAATGCCATTCTTTTGACCGTAAAGTCGTGGTCCGACTGCGGGCGACGGGTTACCTTTGAGACGCGGGTTCAAGTTAGTTTACTTAGAAACTTTTTCACGGTCAAGTGTGCTATATGAGCTATGTTTACAACTTCGCTAAGTCGAGACCCAAGTCTTGGTTGGGGCTTAAGTGTTGGCAATAAATTGGGCAGATGGCTCTTTGATAAAATAGTGTGACACAACATTTATGATGTTAGCAAATATGGCACTTTTTTATGTTATTGCTCAGTAAATTCTTATAATATTGGACACTAGCCTATTACCGGCTCTGTTCCCATCTAAGTCTGTACCAAAATTTATTAAAATTAGATCAGCTGTTTTGACGTAAAAACGGAACTGACATACATAGAACACTTTCGCAATTAAATATAATATTATGTGTATTAATCGGTTTTGAAACAGAGTTGCTTAGGGTCAATATCACAGTTCGTAACAAATAAAAGACGTGAAGTGACGTTACGCGCTGCTTAATTCTAAAAGATCCATTTTCATTGTAACGCACTTCGCATTCACAAGGCTTTGAATTCTGCTCTCTCGAAAAGGAAAAATAAATATCCTTTATTCTCATTTGATTTCTCTTTTTTTGTTCCAGATTTACCGAGCGTGGCTGAAATGAAACCACAATAACATTGTAATTTTACGAGACAATAAATAACTGTTTAAAAAATATACTCAACGTAGGATAAATAATGATCTTATTATATGTATTGTATATGAAATTTTGAAACAATATACCTCAGAAGGAGGGTTGGTATGACAATAACGAGATGTGAAGCACGACCAAATATTTTATTGACATCAAATGTCTTTTGACGCCATGACGTCGGAATCATCACGGCGCTCAAGATCCGTTTCCATGGAAACCGGCGGCCTACCACTGGTTTCGACGTTTGCGCTCCTCACTATTGTTGCAGGTAAGCAAGTGAACACATCCCCTTATTATATGACACTCTCCGATAGCCAATACATGAAGTCATTAAAATAGAGTTAAGAGTTAAATAGAAAAGTTATTTTAGCATGTGTGTATAATTTTTGATGTTTGATACTCAATCACGTCTTGACAGGCCTGTTGGTCTAGTGGTTAGTGACCCTGACTGCTATGCCGGAGGTCGTGGGTTCGATTCCCACCCAGGACAAATGTTTGTGTGATGAGCATGATCATTTGTTCTGTGTCTGGGTGTAATTTATCTATAATATGTATGTATTTAGAAATATATAAGTATGTTTATCAGTTGTCTAGTACCCATAACACAAGCTCTGCTTAGCTTGGGACAAGATGGCGTTGTGTGATAGTTATGGAATATTATTATTATTAATTATAATTTCCGTGCTTGGCTCTTGGTCATTGTACATCAAGGGTACACAACCCTATGCCTGCGGGCCATGATGTGGCCTGCGGACGATTTTCACATATTTGAGCGCAAGGCAAAAAGTTCCCGCGAAGTCCTCCCGCGGATCTTCTGCTCACGTCCGCGTCTCTTTGCGCTCGACTAGTTCTTAAATTTCTTTTTTATTGTACCGTCAGTGGCCCTCCCAAAAATTTCTGAATCGTTCGTTTGGGGTAAGTAATATATGATATAACTACAAAATCTCTAATATTTACAATAGATAACAACTGAATATATAATTTTATTTGATATAACAATCTCTTAATATAATAAACGATTGACATAATTTTATAATGACTGATTTCTATAATCATAACAATCAATGAATATAAAATCGTTTTGTATACCACTCAAAAGACATAAAACTTATTTGGTCTAATTTTTTTTTCTTCCTGGTATGTAATCTAACTCTGATATACCTAGGATAGGGCTCCTATTTTTGCGTGCAAGGTTTAAAGTAACCTAACACGAAGGGGATGGCGGGGTCTTTCAGACCCCGCCATCCCCTTCGAACCTAACCTGTCCGTGTCGGGGTGCCCCAAGTCCCGAGCTCGCTTCGCTCGCTCTTACATCCTAGGTCAAATAACTGATTACTACCTGTCATGCTGGCTCGACGGAGCCCCGCTTCGCGGGGCTCCTATTTCTGCGTGCAAGGTTTAAAGTAACCTAACACGAAGGGGATGGCGGGGTCTTTCAGACCCCGCCATCCCCTTCGAACCTAACCTGTCCGTGTCGGGGTGCCCCAAGTCCTGAGCTCGCTTCGCTCGCTCTTGCATCCTAGGTCAAATAACTGATTACTACCTGTCATGCTGGCTCGACGGAGCCCCGCTTCGCGGGGCTCCTATTTCTGCGTGCAAGGTTTAAAGTAACCTAACACGAAGGGGATGGCGGGGTCTTTCAGACCCCGCCATCCCCTTCGAACCTAACCTGTCCGTGTCGGGGTGCCCCAAGTCCTGAGCTCGCTTCGCTCGCTCTTGCATCCTAGGTCAAATAACTGATTACTACCTGTCATGCTGGCTCCACGGAGCCTCGCTTCGCGGGGCTCCTATTTCTGCGTGCAAGGTTTAAAGTAACCTAACACGAAGGGGATGGCGGGGTCTTTCAGACCCCGCCACCCCCTTCGAACCTAACCTGTCCGTGTCGGGATGTCCCAAGTCCCGAGCTCGCTTCGCTCGCTCTTGGATACTAAATTTTTCTAATCACAATAGCATTCGTGAAGGCAAACAATCAAAGTCCAAAGGATAAGCCAAATTCATCAAAGAAAATGGTTTAAACGTTAAATTATATGTTTCAAACGTTATCATAATGATTTTCGCTTAAATAAACGTTATATCAAATAAAATTATATGATATGAGTTTTAGAGTAACACAAACATTATTTGTAAAGAAATTATATCAATCGTTGGGTATTTCTCACGTTGATTATATCATGTGAACGTTATTGAAATGAAAATACATCAAATAACTTTATATGAAATGAGACGCACCCGTTCGTTTGACCTGACCGTTAAAAAGTTGAGCAGTCGGAGTAGATTGTCAAATACATACTTCGTTCAACAGGGCATTCATTCGTTTGGCCAATGATTACAAAACCATCAAAATATTCAACAAACTTTTGAACGATATTTGAGTAAATATTAAAAAGACTTCACATTTCCCAGTTTCAAGCCAAATTCACAAGGTTTGAGAGTTAGAGAACCTCGTATTTGACTGCTTCACAAAGCTATTCCCTTTATGTTCGCCTCTGACTTTAATTAGTAATAAACATTGTTAAACTTCAAGGCGGAGAGTTAACGCCCATTTTGAATAAAATTACCTTAATCTGCCTAACGAACCTTGTTCCAATGTACAGTAATATGCCTATTACATTGTGAGACTGAATAATGGTACTCTTTGGTCTTCTATAGTCTGGGGGGCGGTAGTAGGGGACGCCCTAGACCTAGGAAGGTGATATTTTTGAAAGAGGTCGTTTGTGTCGTACTCGGAATCGACGTGCTTGTATGACCAAATGTATGAACGTGGACGAGGCGATTGGAGTATCTACGTAAGGATCGTAGCAAGTGGCGTTCTGTTTCTATTTCTGCTACACCCATGGAAAAAGGAGTTATTTTTTTACGAGACTGGTGTGTATTTGGCCTTGACCTGAGATAGAGTACGAAGATCGAGTCCAAATTGAAACCCTTTTTTATATGTATATTAGAAAAGTCTTTTAAAAATGAGGGATTTTAATATCATCATCAGTGAAATATGTAGGCAAACATTAGTACGTTTATACCCGCGTTAATCTCCATGAAATACAGGCGCCATTACAAAAAAGGCCTTGTAATTTACAAGCGAAGTTAAATAGCACATAGTTGCGAGTAATACATCTCGCGGAAACATTATTACTACTTCGTCCAAAGCTTTTTGTATACAGTTCGCAAATTGGTGGAGGTGAGGTGAGGTTTACAACTATTGGACAGAAACGAGCAACCGAACACACTAATGGAAAACCTGATGAAAAGCTTAATATCCTGTCGACCATCTCGCTTTGAAAACATTAATTTTCGCTTTTTAGTACAGTAATGTTAAAACTGGTGTCCCAAAGTCGGAACATTCTGAATATTTGCCGAATATTCTACGAAATTAATTCGTCATGGTATTCTAGGACTTAAAATTCCGTCGAAGATTGAAAGCTTGTATAATTTTCACTAATTGTTAGACGCATCTTTGCTTTATACCCTCGACGTCTTTCATAATAATCGATTAATTGTCGCTCTCACAGATGGACAATGTTAGCAACAGAACGACAATGCTAGCAGCCTTTTGAGGTTACACATATTCGAAATAGATTAGGCTTTTTAAAAGCTTCTCTCAATGTGCAAGTTGATTATAATAAAGAGTGTTTGTAGGTAATCTAGAAAATTAAAATAAACGAACGTCACAAAAAGCACTAAAATAAATAGAAAAGTTTTGGTAGCCGAGACTCGTGCAGCAAATGTTAGAATTTTGCAGTTTGAATTCTGCAAGCTAGGAATTTTGTATTGTCATCGATTCTATGCAGAAATGCAAATATTCAGTTTCAGTACGCGTTTAAAATGAACCGAACGTTTTCAGAACATTCACAAAGGTTGAAAATTAAACAAACTAAAAAGCCGTATCATGTAAAATTACGTCGGCATGTAAGAACAACATGTCAAGTCACAATTCTATGCACGGTTGGCTTTGTTTCTTTCTGTACGTGTTTGTTCCGAACGTGAGTTAAAACTAGACCGCACTTCACGTGATGTAGCAAATTGTTGCACTTTAACGACTGTCTACAGTGGCGGGCTGCAGTTTAGAAGCAATACCGCCCCAGATTCCCTCACGTACCGCGACGCGCCTCCGACCCGCCAGACGTAAGGAACCCGCACTCAACGCTGCCCTACCGGATTCCAAGTTTAATTGAAAACGCTTTATATAACCTTTTCTTTTAATTGTTTAAGCTTTCACTTCATCCCTGCCCGTGCTCTGTGAAATGTTTAATTATAGTTCCTAATGAAAACTCCACAATTTAAATAAACACGTACTATATAAATAATGATGTTTGTGTGCAATGCGAACGATATGCGTTAAACCCACATTGGATTACAGCTAATCATTGGATTAATTGTATGGAAATTAGTGATCGTACACGCGGTGAATTTAACGCAATTCTATCAGAATGTAATTATAGACGTCGATGAGCGTGAAATACTGAATAATTGGAACACGTAATCGAATATGGAGGGCTCGACCGGTGAAGTTCGCAATAATTGATATAATTATTGAATTTATTCATATTGGTTGATAAGTTATTAAGCAAAATATGGATTGGGAACAGCCGTTCAGCATGTGAATATGTTTTTTGAATTTGTTCGGTGTTGTTAATGATATTTTTATATGCTATAACTCGTAGGTGATTTATAGCTGATGATATAATTTTATTCATCGCCCGGGTGGTGCAATGGAGATCAAGATAAAGGGGTCGTCGGTCGACAAAGTTGGCCGCGTCGCAGTTATTAATTTTCATTTGACTCGGATAAAAGCCTTCCTTATTGCTATTAAACGTCTTTGAGTAATCTGTTTTGAGACATCTTTGCGATATACGAATACCTTATGAACATTTCGTACTTAAAATTTATTATACGTCATATTTAAGCTTAATACGCATTACTAATTGACGTGTTCAGTTACAATTCAGTCGCCGAAATATTCCATTAATAAAAAATGAAATATATTTTCGCCTTTGTGTTTCAATTTCGACTTTAATTTTTGGCTTCAAAAATATTTACTTTCATTTTAACTCGATAAAGGGATGATGTGTGGCCCGAGACGAGTGACGAATGTTCCGTATCGGGGTGTTATTAATTTTCATTTGACAGTTACGCCGCTTCACGAAGCGCGGCAGCCTCGTGATGCGACGTGACAAAGGCCTTTACTCTACTATAAACACTGCCTCGTTTTGTTCCATTATCGGCTCAGTGTGGACTGCGATTCAGAGAATAGTGTAGCACTTGTAACTCTACGGGAAATAGTGTACGTTGTCTGTCTGTTTTTGTTGAATAGGATTTTAGGAAAAGTGTGTTGTGGAATTCGGTTTGTTGATCCAAACTTATTTGTTTAACACAAGAGGTTTTGTAAGTGAAGGACGAAACAGCGCACTTTTAGTCTTTTCAGAAAAATAAAACCTTATTAACAGATTTTATAAATGCAAAAGTTTGGAAGGATGGATGGGTGTTTGTTTTCAATCAGATTTTGTTTTCAGTTGAAACAATTTTATTGAAACTTGAAACAGATATCAGACAGTCAGGATTAACACTTAAGACACTTTATACCGGTTCTGGTGTCGGTCGTATTGCTAGTAAATAATAAAAACAAAAACGATTCAGCAACTATTTATCGATGTCCGCTTTATCATATGACACCCATAAACATATTACCACGGAAGGATAGGATGTACATAATATATGAACATACAGGGTGTAATAAGACACATCACCTAGCCGTTAACTACGCATACTGTACATCTAACTAAGTAGCTTTACGCTAAAATTATCGCTGGGAACCGACTTTTATTTTTAGGTATCAAAAAAAATTAATAATTTTATTGCGCGCAATGTAAAGCAAACAGGTTTCATGTCGTTATGTGCGTAGGCGGGCGGCTTGACGCTCACAACGCGCCTATGCTGGAACGCGCTGTGATAAGAACGTATCGACATGGGTGCGTAATTTTTTTAGAAAAATCGAAAATTCAGGTAATGTTTGTTTGGAAAAAAGTTTTGTAATAATACTTAGAATTCGATTTCGTAAAAAAAGTTTTAAAAAAATGCAACTTTGACCTTCAATATCTCGAGAACCCTTGGAGTCCCAGGTACGGTCTAAAGGAAAAAAATGATCCAAATAATGGGTAAAATACGTGGCTTTCAGCTTCGTTAAGTGTCTTCTTACACCCTGTATAATAATACAAGTACTATCATAATTATCCATATTTCTGTATTACTCATTATTTTAACACAACAGTCACCTACTTTCCAGTCCTATCATGCTTCGCACAGGTCATCTATCGTGAATAATGCATTAAAATCACCAGAGGCCTTATCATGAGTTTTCACGTAACGTAAAGTAAACTGGAACTTTGACATTATTATTTGACATATTTCAAGGAAAAAATTAGTTTCTTCTTCGCACACCAGAGGCGCTGTTCCATTTTTCCATACAAGAAACGCTGTAATACTGGAAAGACACTGTAAAGTAAAATAGTGAAAACTCGTGACAAGGGCTCCGATGAGTCCTCCCGCCCAGACTGTCAAATTCGTACAGACTGAAATCATCGGTGCCCATCATTAGCCTTTTTTATTTAAACGTTGCCCTACACTAGAAATTTTTCATGTATCGTGGGTGCTTTTACAAACATACAACAAAGTACTCACATACACAAACACTCAGACCTGGAATAGTTACTTGTAGATCATAAAAATATAATTATATTTCGTGCGGGGATCGAATCCGCGTTGCGCTGCGCAGCAGTCGATCGCCACTGCGCCAACTGTACCTTCAATTCCGGGAATGCAGTTAATAATTTCCCTTCATGTATTACCTACTTAACTTCATCACATAGATAAAGTTTTACATTAGAATTCACAACGGGCAAGTTGTGAAAGCGGTGAGATAGAAAATCTTAACTACTGTCGGATGAACACGTAAACAGCAAGTTATGTCCGTATTACTGAAGCTTCGGCTGAATCAGATCCGTTCCCGTTTAATTTACAAGGGTCATATTATCAGCACTGAACCGGAAATCAATTACCGGAAACCGGCCCTGGGATGAAAATAATAATTTTAATTTTCTCTACTCCTTATCTTTTCGATACACTGCACTCTGAGTTTTCTTTATGTTCGAAATATCATAGCGAAAAATTGTACCCCTACCTACTATTGGTAATAATACAAATATAAAACTATTTGTATGTTATTTCCATTTTACGCCAAAACGCCACATTTCCCTGACCTGCGCTTGGTTTGGTTTTAGTATTTTGTATAAATAACATATCATCACACCTGTGGTCTTCTTAGGCAGAGGTGTACAGTTCTGTTGCACACCATTTTTAAGCACCGTGTAATAGAGGGCGAGCCTATTGCCATCACTTGGACACAAATTCCTGATAGAATCCTAGAATGAAATAAAACCTATTAACATTTTACCTGACCTGGAATCGATCGTCATAATCAGAGGTCACGCTTGCGACTATTCGATTGTCATATAAACGTTAAATACTTATTATGTAAATATTACCTATTTCACATTTCTAGTTCATAGCATGTCTATGCTCGCCGTTTTGTGCCGACTAACTGTCCGACTGATTTACATTTGCAATAAGTAATGAGTTAAGTTCTTTGGAATTTGTACGTGACTTTTCACAATGAAAAACTGTTACCTTTACTCTGACATCAGCTTTTGCTATTGGAACTAATCTCACTACATGTAAATCAGTCATAAGTGACTTGTATTTTGCAAATATTCATCATTATCATAATGATCATCAGCTGGAAGATGTCCACTGCTGAACGAAGGACAATCAGTTGCCCGCTACTCATACATTGTCCACGCTCTATTTTTAGGTTTGTACTCATAACTTGGACTTTGAACTTTTTCCTCCTCGGTTATTAGTTCTACGAGTCATGTGGCCTGCCCATTGTAATTTTAATAGCTATGTCGGAAAACTCTTTCTACCAATTATGACCATTTTATCCAAATCGCTACATACACGATCTACTGCGGTCGACAATTACCAGAAAGAGTATTTCCTACTCGTTCAAGATATTTCCCTTATCAGCCTTACTACCTCAATGTTATTAGTCGATACCCGGTTCAGAAGACCCTATTCGGTGCCGTTTTCAAATTCTGCGAAACGAATAATGCGAATGTGGGTTGTACCGATAACTCGAACAATTGGTGACAAGTGAACGCCCCGCAGCGAATATATTAAGGGGTCAGTAACGGCCAGTGTAAGCTCTGTGAATACCGGTACTGTGCACCTACTGATAAACAACCACGGAATAGTCCATTTTCATACATTTCTGTCGTAAGACGTACTGATTCAGATAAAGTTATGAAACTTTGGGGGTATGAGGAACAGAGTGGAAAGTTCCTCGATACCCCAGTGAAAAGGAAGGTAGCTTCGTCCGCTACAAAACTCCCAATGCAGTGTGTATCACACTCAACATATTTAAGAGTGATTCATGGCAAAATTATTTATTTGCTACATTGCATTGTTCATTTCAAGAAAAATTATGCGCTTTCTGATTTGGGACCAGTAAGTTTTGAAATGATGTAATGTATAATTGATTTTTCTCGGTTGGATGATCTTTATTAACATTTAATATAAAAGCAACTTTCTGATACATATTGCAGAATAAGGTTTTTCAGAAACTTTTTATACCGAAAACAGAACATTTTATACTCCATGCAGTGTGTTTATGTTAATTCTTTGAGCTTAAGCTTTGAACTGCTAACCTTATTTTGCAGTTTATAAAGCCGAGGTATTTTCCAACCGCAGTGTTTGTAGGGGACGCTAATACACTCGTATATAAGCAGTAATACACGGCATTGCCTTGTTTGATTTCTAAAAGCAAAAGCACTCGTTTTTAGAGTTCCAGGTTCCGGTATAGGTTTTTAAGATATTAAAAGGTAATAAACAAAATCCTTATAGGATCGGCGAAACCTATAGGTAAGTAAGTAAGTAAACGTTTATTTGCATAGATTGCAGGTACAGTACATAAGATGTTACAATTCAAAACATGATCCTTATACAATCTACCTTCTATTAGGCATGCAAACATTATAATTAAAACTATTATTGGCACAGTAACACATTCAAATAGCAAAAGGACTAAAATAATATAAAAATTAAAATAAAATTGAATTAAAACACAAATTCAACAAGGTCACAAAAAAAAACATAAATCTATAATCAAAATTATACAAAAATTAAATGTCAGTGTCATTATTCAAATAGCAAAAGGATTCATAAATAATATAAAAATGTTTAGATTAAGGAATTAAAATATAAATTAAACAAAGTCATATTACAAAAAATACGTGGTTACATCTACAGTTAAATTAAACAAAAATGATATGTCACCGTCATTTAGAAAATCCCTTACAGAATAGTAGCATTTTGCAATTAATAATGCTGTCAGTTTCTTTTTGAAATAATAGGGTACTTCCCGTTGAGCAAGAATCATGAAATTTGGCCAAAAGCAAAAAGGCACATAATTCCGGGCCAGGAAAATTGATTTTTTCAAAGATTCAATGATGCAGTTTTAGTTTTCATCAAAATCGGCTTCGAGAATACTTTCAGTATCTTTTGCTATTACTCAATTTCAGATTTAACCATCTACGCTGTGTTGGAAAATTCACCCTGTATATATTTGTAAATAGTCCCATAACTTTTTATTCACATACACAGTATTACTGAAATACCATTAGATATTAGTAGGTAAAACTACTCTTAATGGACTGTTTCAAATTCATTTGAACTCAAACAAAATGTTTGATAATGTTCGTGAATAGAATTTTCATGTTTGGCAAATCAATGATCACGGCCAATTTCGTGAAACACATTTCAGTAATCTTTTGAAATTAGGAATTATGGGCAAATATCATTTCGTTCTCATTAATACATATTTTACTTAAGGGCAGGTAATCCAAGCGAAATAGGCATTTAACGCTACCAAGAGTTGCCCGCGATTGCCGCAAAGCGAGCCGTGCGCTTACGTCGCGGGGACTCACGGGGAGTGTCACATTACAGATAAGCAGGCAGTAGGTCAACTTGTCTTATTGATTTATTTTAAATATAAAATAAGAGATTTGATTCATTAAAAACTTGTTTTATTATAATATTTTGTAGTAATAGCGAAGTCTTTCTTTTTTTTGTAATAAATTAATTTGAGTAGATATTTTAAATGGAATAAACTCTGAACTATACTTATTAAATTAATTGATTATTTATTTATTTATTTATTTATTTATTAAAAAACATTTAGTACAGCAGTAGCCATTAAAACTAAATTAATATATCCTGTCACTCTGTCGTCTCACAGAACCGCAAACATTCCAACATAATCGTCTTCCATTCATCATTGATGTTTTAGTTTCTAGATCGGGTGTTCCAAATGCAATAGGTAACGCAAGGACGATAATGCCGTAAAAAACGCATGAAATCACATTTACGTAAACCTTGAATTTTCGCTTGCCACAATCTAAGCTAAATAGTATTCTAACAGCATTTGCCTCCCCCCTATCACGTGGCACCACAGCGCTTTTCAAATGAACTTCGTTGACCCCGTTGAAAAACTTACCATTGAGCTTATGCTAGCCCAGTATTTTGGCAAGTCATTTAGAGTTACCTTACCCCCGCGCTGCATGTCACGTGGCGCGAGAGCGCAAAAGATACCACCTTGATCTTATACTAGCCTAGTACTTTTACTGATTAGTAACACGTGACGTCATTCTAAATCCAATATGGCAAACCATTCAATATGGCTGAATAGTTATTTTTAATGCATTTCTACAGGGAACCGATCAATTTACCGAATTTTGTTTGTTCGAATTTCATTACACCGAAAACTATTGACCGACATCTCTTTTGCTATATGCATTATTTGACATATTTTCAGTTCATCGAAGTATCATTAGCCATAAGTATTATTTTACCGAAGTATGTTCCGCCGATTAACAAAATAACTTTTTACTAATGACCGAAGCCTCTTTTAAACTTTTTTCAATTGCCAAATGATTTATTTGCCATATTTTCACCATACCGAAATAAAATTTTACCAAAAATTAAATTACTGTCATAAAAATTCAATATATTCTGCTACAAAACTTTGTGGCGGAAACGAAATGCTGCAAAACCGACTTTACGTAGTCTTGTCTGCCCTACCCCTAGAGTGTAATTTAAAATCGCGTAGGCGCGGATCAAATCATCTGCGACGATAAGCTCGCGTGGGGCCACCCAAAACCCCGCAGCGCCGGAGCCATGACAGAAACAATGCTTGTTGCATGTTGCATGCTTGCTTGAATGCTGCGTGTTTGCTGAATGTTGCATGCTGCGTGCTTGCTGCATGTTGCATGCTTGCTTGCATGCTGCATGCTTGCTTGCATGCTGCATGCTTGCTTGCATGCTGCATGCTTGCTTGAATGCTGCATGCTTACTTGCATGCTGCATGCTTGCTTGCATGTTTTTGTGGTGCTTGTTTGCATGTTGCATATCTGTTTTTATGCTGTATGCAAGTGTATCACGATACAAACCTTTTTACAAACACAAGAACAAAAGAGTATCAAGAATCACACAGAATCCGCAAAAAGATTCGGACACACGTGCTAGCCAGAACACCCCTAAAGGTGAAACCTATGATTCTGAGAAACTTTATTATGTGTTATGGAATTCACAATTGCTTTTCGCATTAACATTATTTTTACATTGGTCAGCGTTTTCCGATGTGCCAACATATATTTAGTTTCTGTGGTAAGTCCACGTAACTTTTTGCAGAAATTACGCAAGATATGATTCCGGCACTCGATTTTTTCAACCGTCAGATTTTGATTTTCGTACGGTTTGGCGTTGAGAATTTTAGCGTAGGTTGACGCATCACCATCTCCTATCATTCTGCCGTATATAAGTCCATACATTGGAATCGAGGATTTAAATCCTTCGACTATAATTTGAGTTTCCATTGAGCTTGAAGAACCTGTGTAGTTTTTGAAACAGACATGCTGTTTCGGATCGACCTTTCTGTTAGCGGCTCTGGCACACACCAAGCAATATTTATTTTTTACTCCAAGATATAGAACTTGGCCAGTCTTTCTGCCAATTATTGATGCCGTACCCGATGAAGATTTATAATTTGTTCCGTAAGACCTAGTACACCATGAGCCATCAACATATACGTCAATGACGGGGTAACCGTTATTTGTTCTTCCTTCTGCGAGCGCTATTTCTTTTTCTTTTGCTGCAGCAGCCGCCAAAGACTCACTAGCAGTTTTCTCCCATTTTGCATAAACATCATTTTGCAATTTTAAATAATATTTTGAAGAAAATGTCGGTATATTCATGGAAGAACATAATTCCTCAAATGTAGAGTATCCAATGCCTGAAGCTATGATTCCCGTGGTTGCAGCTATATTTAAATTTACTTGCTGCGGATCCTTGTAATCTTCAGAATGGACCAGACAAGTTTCTTGGCACATGTTGCACTGGAATTTAAAAACAGAGATAAGCCCTAGACTTCTTTCGCTGATTAAACGAAAATTACTCATCTTGCAATCGAATAAATTATTATGTCGCCCTTTTTCTTGCAGTTCTTTAAGAAGGAAATTTATATCAACGATTCGACGTCCTGTAACAGGATGAAAATCATCTTGATTTCTAGCCTCTTCTTCAACAATAAATGTATTACGAATATCTTCCATTCCACTGAAACAATGAATGAAAAACAATTAGGCTTTTATAAGATATACAAATACAAACTCACGGGTTGACTTTAGACTAGCAACTCTAACATGAATACAGAGGTTTCAATTTTAGCTTGGTTAATTTTCTAACGTAACTTATTACTGTCTGTTTTAGCTGTATGTCGTCCATAATGCTTAAATAAATTAAATTATATTCTGCCACATTTTTCAAAATCTTTTTTTTTTTTAGCGTGGTAAAATCATCAAATGAGTCCTCCCACCCCGGGCAGGGCGGGAGGGACTGTCAGACTTGTACTGACTAAAATCCACGGTGTCCTTCAATAGCCCTTTGTGTTCCGGGGTCACGGTAATGAGATAAGTCCCGCGACCCCGGCAGGCTTTGGCCCTCTTGGGCGGGGCCCCGTCATCGTGCTGACGCTCTTTGAGGCGCGCGTGGAACACAACGCGCCGTCGACCCGGGCATGGTCCATGGTCGGGCGGCGAGTTGCCCTTTACTCGCCGCCCGCATGCCCGCATCGTGGTTTTGATGCACTGCAACAATAAAAAAATGTTCATGAAAACGTTATCAAGTTATTCTACTGTTATGATTTTACTATGTATTATGTTGGTATCCGTCCTTGAGACTTCAATGTCGGTGCCGGTAGGTACTATCGAACAATGTAATCTCTGCTCACTTTTAAAACAAAATCGCGTGCGTAGTATCCCACATCTATGAACTGGCCACCTTTTTTATGAAATGGATGACCCTTTTTTATGAATAGGATGAATGGTCAAAACAAAGGGCCTAGGAAGTGAAAGTTATAACTCTGCAAGCAGAAATAGTCTTTACGGTGGTAAGTATATACATTGGGCGATAGTACCTACCTACATATATCCGCAGAAAGGAACAGAGATCCCTAATTTCCTACTCATATTATACCTTTGCATCTACCTATGTATGTAAGTATGTATGTATGTTCCGTTTTCATGTCAAAACGGCTGTTTTTGATAAATTTTGGTACAGAGACAGGTGGGACACTAGAGCCGGTAATAGGCTATATAGGAGAGGGGTTGGCTGGCGAGCGAGGCCGGGGCCAACAGCTAGTAGGTAATAAACACACACAGGTGCGGCCGGCAACGCGGCGGCGCGGCGGCGCGCGCTGCACTTCTATTGTTATTATAATATTACCTACCTAGGTACCTAAATAGAGATAAGAAGCGCACTCTTATTGCTATTTCTTAGAAATGATGGACAGGTTTCGAAAGTAAAGGTAAAGATAGACCGAAGATTAGATTTAAAAATCAAAAGACGAATAAGTATTTAGATAATATTAGTATGTGAAAAAATAAAATTGTAAACAAACTTACCTGATTTCTCGTCTAACCTTCCGGACTTTGCACCTGGCTACTTTCTTGTTTTTATTTTTATTTCCCATACTTCTGTGCACTAATAAAAACAAATAAAGAGTAACTGCCTTCTTTACACTATGTGATAGCCGCGCGCTAGAAAAAGGGACACAGGTCTCACCTCGACAAGGCCTAGCGGGCGACTGAAGTGACGAACGCGAGCCGCTGTGTTATATAATAATTTATTATTAAAAAAAAACAAGCTATTTTGCAAAATGTAACCACAAATTACTTTTCTCTACGTTATTACCTTTTTTAAGATATGGTTTTTAGTAGTAAAACATTTATAAGCTTTGAGAAAAACAAGAAAAACATGAAAAAAATATCGATTTAGCCTGTTTTTCGGATTTTTTTTTTATCGAGTGAAGTTTTCGATATCGTGTTTTGAACCACAAATTGTCAAAGTACATAGAGTAAACTAGAACAAGTTCTTTTTTTTGGATTTAAAAAATCACGATTTCTTTATTTATTGTTAAATCAAAGTGATGTAAAATTGGGAATACCTGGCCTTAATTAAACTTGTTTCTGTAATATCTTACTTTCGAACAAATATAATAATTCTCTAGCTGTTTTTTGTTGCTTGCTCTTTTATTATTACAGTTTTTATTAAATAGGGGAATTAGATTGCGCAATTTAAACAAATTGGTTTTTGCACAAATGGTGTTCTTTGCGTGGCCATCAGAAATGTCATCAAAATTACGTATTACTGGGACAATAAGTGTCCGATACATAAGTCAGGTATTTATGGGTCGCGTTATGTTCAAGCAGGTTACCGCGGCCCTGGCGCGCAAAAGGTGATCGAAAGAACCAGGTGATTTTTAGTCAGTACGACTCTGACAGTTCCTTCTGCCCTACGGGACGGCTTATTTAATGATTTTCTCCCTAAAAAGGAACAATTTACCGTTGTACTCAAAATTCAAATCTATTAGTCATTTAGGCGTTAACATGTTACATACCTACAGACAGGCAGATAAATTTACTTACTTACATACTTATTTTTTTTTGGAGCGAAGATATCATTATTTATACGAACACATTTCACTTATATGAGCAATTGGGAATTAATCAAATCCAATGGAATGTTATTCTCACTAAATTAAACAAAACCGTCCAACAATTCCAAACTTGTTTATTAATTCATAAATAACATTTTCAGTTTCCATTTAATTTTACTTCTAAAATATTTACACTACTAATAATAAATTAAAGTTTCGGTTTGTGTGAAAATTCTATGAAATGAAACACTTACCTGAGTGGTCACTTTATTATTTATTTACTTTTTGGAAATTTGAAGTTTTATTTGTTTTCTTAAATATAGTACCTACTTTGACGATTTAAACAAAATAATTGCGAATTTCCAGAAAAGGTTTTCAAGCTAACCTTTCCGTGTATAAGTGCAATAATTCCAAAATAGGGTATTAACAATACGTAAATTAACTATATAATATCCAGTTTATGTGCATGTAATGAGAATGTTCGAAAAAACAACGAGTAAAATAAGGGCTTTTGAAACGAAACATGACGGCCGCTCAAATGTGCCTACTTTCTTGTATTGGTGAGAAAATATAAATTGAATCTAGATCGAGTTGATTATCTAACCGAGCAATACTCTCGGGAGATGATATAGGAAAGTAAGTAGAAGTAGACAGAACCATTTTATTGCGGCAAATCGACGAATACAGAGAACGCTGTGTAGGCAAGGAAAATGCGGAACGGGTGGGCATTACTTTTCCTCTATATGCGAGCGACGTCACTGGCTTTACAAATTCTACTGCATAAAACCATTTGATTTAACTTTTCACGGATATCTCCACCATTACAAATGAATGAGAAAAAATAATGGAAGCGCCTCCATTTTTTTAATTGAATCGTTTTGTGGCTTGAGTTAAAAAGTGAAAAATTTATTTAATCTCATCCTCGCATTAGCCGAATTGAACGAAAATATTCGGCGTTCCGAAATCCCGCACGAAGCCATTAATCGTTTTGATGTCACAGTATGGGACATTTAGTGTGACCCTTTTTATGCGCCAACCTTTCCCGATTTACGTCCCTAATCGCCGAATACCGAACGCCGAAAACTGAAACTCAGGCGTTCATATGTTGGTCGCGTTAAAGCGCCGGCTACTGAGTGCTACCGGTTCATTGTGAAGGATTATACAAATGATGTTTTGGAACATGAGCTACTGTATTTGTTTCGCAATTCGGCACTTCGCCGCTTCCATGCTCTCCCAGACTTTAGACTCGCTAACACTATGCATATCTTTTGTTCGCTATACGTACGAATGCTATTTATTTAAATGTAAAAACGTATTCACAGGAATTCATTTATTCTCAGCTTTCCAGAATGAACGTTTCCAATATTGGAAAAATGCTGATATTATTCGATACGTACTCCTGTTCAATGTATGATGTGAATTAAATGGCTGGTATTACTCGCGGTAAACAAAGTTGTTCGCTGCGATTTTTGGTTACGGTTGCAGAGATTTATTTAATGAAAGTAGATCAATTGCTGTAGAACTCAGTAGCATCAGCAATTTTCCCACTTTTGTTTGTGCAAGCCTGACCCAATTTAAACCAATTTGAAAGGCCAATTCGACCTGTATTTCTTCTGATTGTATTTGGCCATCGTTGAATATAAAGCTGATCCAACTGTTCGCTGTATTGTTTATCAGGAGAGCCCCTGCAAAGTGTCAGTTAATTTATTCTAGTAATTGTGAGCTGGGTGGATTGGCTTTTGTTTGAAAAGTAAATGGCTAGTTAATGTCGTATCTACTTACCTAAACTTTTGTGTACGCAACTGACTCTTTTTCCCAAGTTTTTAAACATAAGGTTTATTCTCGTTTTAGTGCTTATGGAGGTGTTTTTAAAGGTGAATGTTGTTTGGTAGGTCAGCTGCAAGGGTCGGGCTACAGTGAGCAGGAGCCTGAGTTCCTGTCGCCGCTGGAGAACCTGACGGTGGCTCAGGGCAGGGATGTGCACTTCACGTGTACTGTCAATCATCTTGGTACTTACAAGGTAAGATTTATTACTTGAGAACATACTTTTAGTAAGTACCTACCCGAATGTACAGAAGGTGATCTTTGGATGATGTTGAGGTAAACAGTGGTAGGTGAAATTTAAAAACACATATTAATAAATAACATAGAGGGCAAGAATGACATTAACGTACTTAAAAATCGATTTCGTGGAACAATGATTGCTTTATTGGTATAAAACATAATTATTCAATAATAACATGGTATAGGAATTGAAGTCAGTACAGAGAAAAAAACACTTAAATAGTTGGTAGTGTCTATAGTAAATTGTTAAGTCATGACTTTACACGGAGAGATGACAAATTACTGTGGAAATGCTGGACAAACACAATCATAAATTGATTTTAAAACTATTGTAGAAAACACTACACTCACTCTTACTACTCTTTCCTTAAAATGGCCTTGCCGTTTTTCAATCGTGTTGGAGTGGGTTACCAATCTGACCAGATGCAGCGTGAATATCACTATTTTATATAGATCGACTGCTTATCTGACTTTCACAACCTAGTACTTTTGTAATACTACTAGGTGAGGCTTTTTGTCACTTTTTTAACTATTGTCATAGGTCTATATGTGACAGTTAGTGGACCAGCGGCTTTACGTCTGGTCTTTCGAGGTATGGCTTAAACTTACCCGCTATGATATATATTCAATTGGTCACCCATCCATAAAATATAGCAAAGCGGCAAGCATAGCAAAGCTATGAAGATCAACCTGTACGATGTTTAAGCCACGGGTACCTAAGTTAATTTCTCCATGAACAAGGAGTAATATGTATACGGTCATTATATTGTACTATATTAAAGTATCGTGTTAATGTGAATTGTCTTTACTATTTATCAGACCACGAAGTTTAATAACACGAGCCGTAAACTGAAAACTAAATACATATTTACTAACTATAGTTTAAAGTAGTTTGCCCCATTTCATCAACTTGAGTCAATATTTTGTGGTGGTAACAAGTTCCTGCTCTAGTCGGGCTATTGAGTATTTTAAAGTTTTACTTAAATCAATTAAAAGTTATATTGTTAAATTATTATAGCGGAAACCAAACGGCCCTGTGAGAAACTAATAGACAGCGTTTGATAACCCTCATAACTGTAACTAATCCTTACGTCCTTAATAATGTATAAATGAAAATGTTTGGATGTTTGAATAAATGGATTTATGGACGGATGTTTTCTCCTCAAATATCGTCGGCCTAATTCGTTAACCTGCTAAGTCCATTTTTGGCAAAATTGACTTTTTGATGCAGTTCGAAAATTCAGCCTAATATCTACCGTAGCATTTAAGAAATAACAGCGATATCAGCCTAAAAAGGTGACAAATGCTATGCCCGAAAAACTGCTTTCTTATCACTAGCCAATCTCCACAACGAAAACCTGCTAAATCCTGTTGAGGCCTCAGTTTTGCACTGAAAACGTTCCCAAACTCACGTGCCGTTTGGGAAAATTGATTATTTTATTTTATTGTTGTAATAATTAATTGATTGTGATACAGTAGCAGTATTAAAACAATATTTAATAGCTGTCATTAATAATAATAAAATACTTAGGAGTACAACACGTACTACAAGACAGACAACACATTATAATAACGTATATTAAAACTATTACTGATTGTTTATGAAGAGTTTAGCATTTTTTTGATCGTGGTAAAATCATCAAATGAGTCCTCCCACCCAAGGCAGGGCAGGAGGGACTGTCAGACTTGTACTGACTAAAATCCACCGTGTCCTTCAATAGCCTTTACATTCCGGGGTCACGGTATTCGTAAGTCCCGCGATCCCGGCAGGCTTTGGCCCTCTAAGGGGGGGCCAAAGCCGTCATTGTGCTGACACTCTTTGAGGCGCGCGTGGAACACAACGCGCCATCGTCCCGGACATGGTCCATAGTCGGACAGCGAGTGGTCCATTACTCGGCGCCCGGATGCCCGCACCTACGGTGGCCGGAAATCGTCTTGCGACGTCCGACGCCGTGGGCGTCTACCACTGCAGCTGGGCTGTGAGGTGAACGCTGTCCTCTCTCCTACGCGTCCCGCCTCCTCCTTCGCTAGCATAACTGCTTCGCAGAAGGAGCCGACTGCTTCCCATTCCGTCTCGCCCCGCAGCATTGCCTCGACCAATGCCGGGCGCGGGAGGTCGCCGCTTTCGCCGTCGTGAGGACACGGCGCGGTGGTGTTCTGCCCAAGCGGGGCAGTCCTGCACCGTATGCTCCACCGTGTCCTCCAGGCGATCCTCGCAGTGTTGACACCCAGGCCTTTCTTCCTTCCCTATCCGACACGGGTACCTGCCGAAACTTCCGTGTCCGATGAGGACCTGCGTCAGGCAGTAGGTCAGGACGCCGTGACGCCTATCCAGCCACTCCTCAAGGAGGGGTCTTACCGCCGCGATTGCGGCGTACCCGGACCTCGGTTGCAACAGTCGCACCCTCCATACTGCCCTGAGATCGCGCCGGAGCTCTTCCCGCCGTACTTCGAGAAGTCGAAGCAGCGGGGATTCGCCCCAGCGATGCGCCTCCAAACGCCACTCATAAACGCGCTGGAGAGCCGTCGCCTCCAGATCCCAGGGCAGCAATCCGGCAAGGAGGTTGGCCGATTCGCCGGCGATCGTGCGGTATCCTCGGATCATCCGTATAGCCATGAACCTCTGGCAGGAGGCGTTTGGCCCGCTGAGACTGGGCAGGAGTCGGCCTGAGGGTGGCTGCTGCCCGGTTCAGCTTTGGGGCCAAATGCAGGAAGTGCTCCCTGAAGTTCCACCGGCTGTCGAGGACGAGTCCCAAGTACTTTATCGTTCTCCCGACGCCGATGCGAACCCCTCCCACCGATGAAGAGTTCAGCTTAGATATTTTAACCCTGTTTCCTATTAAATTATTAAATTTTTAAGAATAAATATTTTGATTACTGATTGAATTCGTTTAACTGCACAATTAAAATAATTATCTATAATACACAATTATTACCATTAATTTACCATTAATTTACCATACTAAATTTAAGTTAAAAAAACTGCTAAGTCCTCAACCAAATTGAAACTTCACTTCGAATAACTGCTTAATTATTGTTTTCCTCAATTTTGTAAAATGTGTTTAGGTTTTCTTAGATTTTATGTTTTTAAAATATCAAGAAAAAATATATACGCCAACGGGATTTTCAAAATTTTGATTGCTAAACTAATAAAGATATTATTCAGTTTTTTCTTCGTCCTGTAAACTTTGCAAAAACGTATTTAGCAGGTTAACGAATTAGGCCGACGATATGCCAAAACAGCAGAACAGTGTTGGATAAACTTGGGTACAGAGATAGGTTAAAGTCTGGAATAATGGGGTAATACATAGGGTATCTTTTATCCTAGTTCTCGTAGGATATTTTTTGTTGTTTTTTATTATTTTTTTTGGATTTTTTTTGAACGGAGGAGAAGTTATACAATACTCGGTCTTATCGTTAAATATTACTTTTTATAGCGTAACTATGAACAGTCTAAAGAACTTAAGACAAAACATTTGAGCCTGGACTTTCGAATAGTAATTTCATTATACTTTCATTTCCCAGGTTGCCTGGATAAAGTCTGATACGAAGACGATTCTGGCGATTCATACGCACATGGTGACGTTGAATCCCCGACTGTCCGTGACGCACAATGGACATAATACCTGGAAGCTGTATATCAGTAATGTGGAGCCTAAGGACTCTGGGACCTACATGTGCCAGATCAATACTGATCCGATGATGAGTCAGGTTAGTAGCATTACTTGTTGTTATATATGGTGACTGGTAATTACTGATTTGATTGCCTTCATGAAAACAAACTCTGGCGTCAAGTTGCATAGCGTTCAACCTTTACAGAGAATGCATCAGATCGCATCGCCAGATCGTAGGTATCACCGGAACGGATCGTGCTCTGTGGGTAAAGGTCTTTACAGAAATATTTTTTTATCTCTTAAAATAAAATAACACAATAGACGTACGAAAATCGCACGCAAATACAACGACGCGATTGCGCACTGTTGAAGTTATTTGCTTTCACGATGGCTCAGCTGACAGCATTTTGTTATCATGAGTACGATCACGTGTTTAAGTAACTATCACAAATTATCACTCACCCTGTATGTTCCGTGAAAATCATCATCAATCAATCAATCATTTCACACAATCATTTACTAAGAAAAAAATCATGAAAGTTTTTCCTGATAAATGTCTAAATATATGACTATGGTAAGCAAGTAAGGTGAGTTTCTGATTGAACCTCAAAGCCTCTTTAGATATTTAGAACACCACAGCATTAAAATAATCTGGAAAATATTGATAGCCTGACCCTTCTTAACCTGTACCTATAAATTGATTACACATCTCCCTTAGGGCCTAACAACACGATCGAGCGAAGTAAACAACTCTAAATACAAAGTACTTACCGTAAAACAATTTTGTTTTACGTGATAAGGGCAATCTAATTTAACTCTCTTCTTCTTATTTTTATTCTTATTGGGTTTTGGATAAGATTTACCTAATTGAATATAATTTAGGACAAGGATAGTTTATAAACTAATTTTAGACGTAAAATACCTATTACCTTTCCTAATATTATGTGCTCACGTGATCATATTTGACACAAAAAGTTAATTCTTATTTTAATAATATTATAAATCCAATAGTTTTGATGGATAGATGTTTGTAACTCAATTACGCCAGAATGGCTGAATGGACTTTTATGGAATTTAGCACAAACATAAGCTATAGTCGGGAATAATACATTAGATTCCTTCAATCCCGGTATTTGTATTGGGAAAAATTGCGAGTTAGCCCCCTGGTAAACAACGCGACGCAAGTCTCCGATACTTTGGGACTTTGGTCTCCACAAAACGCTGGCCTGAAATTGAGCAGAACCAAAACAGAATATTTGTTTTGAGATTTTGGCGGTCTTTCCAGTCCCGTGCCCATTGCTCTTGCCGGAACACCCATACCAGTCTGTTCCGACTTCCGACTTTCGGTGCCTCGGGTCACTTGTCCAAGGAGATGGCGATGTAGACCGGGACATAACACACCGGATCAACTCGGGATGGATGAAATGGCGACAGGTAACCGGAACAACTTGCGACCCACGGGTGCCCCTCAAGTTAAAGGGGAAAATATACAAATCCGTGATTAGACCTGTCGTATTGTATGGATCGGAATGCTGGGCTGTGAAAAAGATGGATGAGAAACGATTGCACGTAGCGGAGATGAGGATGTTGAGATGGATGTGTGGAGTGACAAGAATGGATAAAGTAAGGAATGAGTTTATAAGGGGAAGTTTGAAAGTGGCGCCTGTTACAGAAAAAATGAAAGGGAATCGTCTGTCTTGGTATAGACATGTGATGAGGAGGGATGAGTCTCATGTGACTAAGAGAGTGATGAGTATGAATGTTGATGGATGGAGAAGAGGAAGGCTAAAGAAAATTTGGATGGATTGACTAAGGAATGATATGAATGAAAAAGGAGTGAATGATGCTGTGACGTCTGATAGGGGAGAATAGAAGAAGAAAACGTGTTGCGCCTACCCTAAGTAAAAGGGGATAAGGGCAGGAAGATGATGATGATGTCGCGTGCCATGCATGTGTGCGAACCTCTGTGGATTTGTATTGTGACAGTCACTTGGATATTTAAGTCGTAAGGTATCGGAACATGCGTCGCGTTGTGTACGAAGGGCTTACACGCATGTAAAGCTGCTGGTATCAGCTAGTTATTCATCACATGTGAATATCTCCAAATTAAATCAATGCCATGTTGAAAATGATTATTGCCAATGCAAATGTCGTTGGGAATTACGTCACATTTACATTTCGCGATTAACTATTAACAATACATATTCCCGGAAATAAACTAGACTAAACCAAGCAGCATTCAGCATAGTAAACGCAAACCATTGATTTCATACAATAACATAATACACGCTTAACGCGACACCATGAGTAAATAATTGGAGCATTGAGTATAATTAAACCTTTGTGACAGAGCAGTAAATAATTTACATTAACATAGTTTAATTAGAACACTGTTGCTTATCAATAATGGGCAGTAATTGCATCTGGTTTCCACCCGAGCGGTCTATAAGGACTGATATTAAAATGTAGGTAATCGATACGGATCGTCAGCTTGCATCGGGCTCCGGCACTATGTCACGTGCCAAGCGTTTCATCTGATACATTAAATCCGTATTCTTTGTATTTCACTTCTACATTTTTCACATACTCTTTACAAGAATGGAACGCGTGAGTCTGTTCTGTTGCATATTATACTCTGACTTTTTAGTGAATTCGCGAACGCGAGCTCGCTTTTGTATTATGGAAATACGAATATTCAGCTGCCCTCTCGCCTCTGCCCTCGGTTTTGACCGCGTTTTTCAGGAAAGCTTCGTAATCTGGGATAAATCTATTTCTTGGTAATGTTGTTCAAGCTCTGTGTGATTCGAGAATTCTTGATTATCACTTATTTGAATTGCATTAACAAGCATAATTTTTTATTTTTATTTTTTTATCTAGCCTACTTTGTCCCACTCCTGAGCAAAGGCCTCCCCCCATTCCTTCCACTTTTCTCGATGGTGTGCCTCTTCTCGCCAATTCACAAGGAAACCATCCAAAGCGTCCCGCCATCTTCTCCTAGGCCTGCCGCGGCCCCGCCTAGCTGTATTCCTGTGCTATTCGAGCCCACAGTTGTGACAGCATCCGGCAGACATGACCGGCCCAGTCCCACTTTAGTCTTGCAGCCTTGTGAGCTACGTCAGCTATTTGAGTTCTGGAGCGCAGTGTGGTGTTTCTGATTCGGTCAGTTAGTTTAACATTTAGAATACTGCGCTCCATCGCTCGTTGGCAAACCCTGAGTCTGGACATCTGAATGACAGTCAAAGACCAAGTCTGTGCACCATATGTCAGGATGGGGAGAATACACATGTCCATTAGCTTGCGTTTTAAGTGCATAGGCAAATCGCCTTTGAATAGCCCTTTCATGGACCAGTAGCTCTTCCAGGCGTTCTCCGTGCGTCTTGTCACTTCTTTGTCTTGTCTCGCCTGGAAAGAGACTACTTGGCCCAAGTAGGTGTATTCTTGAACGTAGCGTATTTTCTCCCCGTCCGTATGCACATTGATAGGTGTGGTATTGGTCATGAGCTTAGTCTTCGACATGTTCATCTTCAGTCCAACCTCAAGGCTTGCATCGCTCAGTTCTTGGAGCATGCTTTCCAGTTCCGCAGCTGATGAAGAGAAGAGCACAATGTCGTCAGCGAAGCGTAGATTTGTTAACCTTGCCTCGCCTAGACAAATACCCTTCCCTTTCCAGGCGGTCGCCAGTTTTCTGAAGACTTGTTCTAGGGTGCTGGTGAATAGCTTAGGAGACAGCGGATCGCCTTGTTTGACTCCCTTCAGAATTTTGAATTTTGAACCTATGCGATCCAATTTTAAAGCAGCTGTGCTGTTTGCATATATGTTTTTTAAGAGATGTATATAAGTAGGTTCCACATTTTGTTTACTGAGAGCTTCAAAGATGGCAGAATGGGTTATACTGTCGAATGCTTTCGAGTAGTCTACAAAAGCAAGGTACAAAAACAAGCATAATAGGCTATGTTAAATGTTTCGAGTGATTCCTGTAATTGCACATTGCCCGAAGCCTACCGAGCATTCTGAATATTGTGCAAAAATTATATTATTGTTGGGAACTGGATTTTTTGTGTGAAAATTGACGTTTTACAGTTACGCTCAATATAATTATATAAATAATAGCAGTTTTAAATCATTAGACTCCGATTTATTCAGCGTCTCTCTCAACAAGTTCAGACGATTAGTCTCGGAGATACGGGAACGCATTAATCAACCTACTTATGTAATTTCTTTCTGTATTTTTTTTTATTATCAAATTTCGTTTCGGTGTTCATTTAGTTTAAGAAATATTATAATTTAACCAATCTGTTATATTTTCGTAATTGTAACTTTGTTGCACTTTCATGGCAAATGTTGCGTATACCTGTCATAGGCTTACATACTAGCACATAAGTTTAAATTGTTTTCAATTACTGCATTTGTATGTTTTGCTGTGGTGTGCCTTATATATAATAAATAAATTCACTCAAATATTGTGTGATGCATTGAACAGTACAGGCTCCATGGAGGTACTTAAAGTTATATCAAGCACGAACCGCTTATTAAAGTAAAAAAGTGTCATGGCGTATAAAATAGCATTTTCACGAACTTGCGTTCGGTCCAGTGTATCGGAAATATTGACTAAATTGACAGATTAATGATCTATCAATTCTAAGATAAGAATCTCGGACGTTTCTGCTTGGCTAGACACACCGATATATCTAGATGAAACATCGATACGTGATTCCGTTCTACATGGCAAGTTACGTAGCTTGGAGAAGGAAATTCATGCTTAGAAAGATTCTTTGTGATAATAAGTAGGATTGGTTAACGTTGTGTTAAACATTCTTTTTGTTAGAAACGAATGAGAATGATAGCAATGAGACAATGAGACTTCAAAATTCCATATTTTTTGAAGTCTTACCGTAATCATCCTATGGCGGTGCCACTCCTGAGACTCTCTGTGAGAGAGAGCTGAAGTTGTAATATTTAAATAATAATTAAATTATAATATTAAAAAAAAATGATTAACTACTACGTCAACCAAGCCACATAAAATATTTTTCAACATATTTGGTCGAAAATAGTATATTATGCAACTAGTGAATAAAGAGCGGAGCGGATAAATAACTATTAACATTGGGAAAGTCGCAACAATTTGTAAAGTTTCTAATATGAAAATGGCGCGAACTTGCAAATGGCGTCACATGGACGTGGTGAAAAATAGAACTACATCTTTCGTCTCATTTACTCTTTAGTATTAAAGTGAGACAACGTATTGAGCAAAAGCGCTTCCAAGGAGGTTCGATCAGTCAGGTTGTTTATTCTCATAATGTGAAACTCTTTGGTGGAATTCTTATATTTTTTATGGAAATGAAAAAAAAAACCGTAAAGAAAACGCACGGTGCTATACAACGGGGTATGCCGTAAAATTCACACATCAAAAGTGTCTAGGGATCAACATATATTTTTGCAATAACTTTTCTCCTGATTGATATTAATTAAAATTTTCTTTAAGGATTCATCAAATAAAGTGTTTTCGTTTGTCACAGTAACGATAAACCAAGTCACCTTTGCATTAATAAAGAAATTTGCCATTTTCCTAATAAAGGGATTTTTGACATTTGAACCACTAACACAAAAGTTCGAAAAAAAGACTGAAATAACAGTTTTCTTTAAAATTTTATTGGGTAACTTAAACAATTAATAATCCGTGTTTCTACCGCGAACACTAACAACACAAGAACATCGGTTTGGCATACTCAAAATGAGTTCATCCAAATCACGCTGTGGAATGGCCGCCCATGTTCGTTGCGACTGGATACCCTCCATATTCGGCAGAGCTCTTCTCTGTAGCATATCCCATGCATGCTCAATCGGATTCAAGTCTGGCGACTGAGCAGGCCAGGGCAGGACATTGATGTTAGCTGCGGCGAGAGTCTGTCTTACAACTCTTGCGGTGTGCGGTCGTGCATTATCATGCATTAACTGAAATAAGGGACCGATTTGCACTTGTAGAGGAACGATGACGTCTGATACAATCGTCTCAGCATAAATTTGAGCGTTGAGGTTGCCTCTGATCCAAATCAACTCAGTTCTTCCGCCGATCCAAATACCCGCCCATACCATGATGGTTCCACCACTATAAGGATGGACTTCCTGGCAGGATTTTAATCGCTGTTGGCGTCCAGGGGTTCTCCAGTGTCGTATACGTCTTGTATCCGGTCTCATACCGAAACGAGACTCATCAGAAAAGCACACGAAACGCCATTGTTCTTCTGCCCAATTTCTGTGTTCAAGAGCCCATTGATATCGAATCCTACGATTGTGCATTGCTATAGGTGGTACCCGTAGCGGTCTTCGGGAATGAAGGTTCACTTCATGCAAGCGGTTTCTGACTGTTTGGTCGCTAATTAAGTTCCCTGAAGAGTGATGAAGCCTCACGGCTAACATCATGGCGGTTATTGTTGGAGCTCTTCGAGTTAAGATTTGAATGTATCGGTCTTGTCTCCGTGTGGTGCAGCGATACCGTCCTCCATGGCGCTCAGCCACGGTACCAGTGCTTCGGTAACGTGTCCAAAGTCGACTGATAACACTCTGACTTGTATTCAGAGCTAAAGCCACAGTACGTTGCCGGGAACCAGCTTCTATCATTCCCACGGCTCTGAGCATTTCTTCCCTGCTTAAATGACGTCGCCGCTCCATAATAACGTTGGTTTTAATCAGTAGTAGGGAAACAGTAGCACTAATGATGTCTTCAATGCGTTGTATGTTTTTATAGGGAAAATATTGACAGCTGATTTTCATCTTTTACTCGAATTTGATTCACAGTTCCTGATTCAAATTATGAAATGCACCAAAAAGGATCCATATAAATTTATAAAATCATAAATTTATTACAAAGCCACATCTCAATCTCAAGAAATCCGCATAAAAATGCTTGATCCCTAGACACTTTTGATGTGTGTAGGTACTTAGGTGAGAGTACCTATTTTACCGCACGTTCCGTTGTATGGTGCGTAATTTTTAACTTTCGAACAATGTACCTATACAGGCTTTGTAAATGCATTTTTCGAGCAAATGTGTTGAAAATAACTATTCTGTACCTACTGAAAAATTGACAGATGTTACGTTTTTATTTCATTTCATTTATGTCATGTATTCCAAGATTGTTAAAGAACAAAGCGAGCCAGTCTCGTTGTCTACGTAAAACATCTGTAAGTAATCACCACCAACTCATCATGACATAAAACACTATAAAAAAAGTTCACATTCCTGAACGCGACATATAATAAATAGCATAGACATAATCGTTCGTCCTAACTTGCCATAGTCGATTCTGAGATCGAAGTAATCTCGTTGTCTCTGTAAAACATTTTTAATCACCACCAACTAAACAAAAACATAATGACACGAGTCCATATTCCTGAACGCGTCGCGTCGTGTCAAAGTGTATACAAAATTGTTAGGTACGGTACGGCGTCATGCCTCGCGTGCCGTTGACGGAGTAACTTTCATACAATATTATTATAACCGGAGGACGCGGCTTACCTGTGCCAGAGATGTGCTGCGATATTTTACCGGTAAAGGCTGTATTGGGTAGGATATATGGAAATTGGAAATGTCTTATTAATGAACATTAAATGAGTAGAAATATTATAAATACGAAAGTTTGCGATGGATGGTCGGATGGACATTTATTATTATGTCACGCAAAAACCAATGAACGTACTCGTATTTGGATGAAATTGGTACACATACAGTTTATAACCTGGATTAACATATAGGTCAGTTTTATCCCGATTTTATCTTCATGTGGGATAATTTTCGAATTGTAGCGGGCGAAGCCGCTAGCAATAGTTAGTTTTACATAAAATGACGAAGGGATAGGCATTGGTTTACTTGATAGAACAGCAGCATTTCGCCAGTTAAGTTTACTTCCCATACCTAAGGGCAAGTCTATTGCCATCAAACTGTTATCGAGATTTTCTTATTAAAAAAACTCCAATCACTTTGTCCGACCTGGGCATCGAAAACGGGACTCCATGCTAACGACAGCGAGACAGTCAATTTTAAATTACTCTAAAACTAGACTTTTTTTTTTTTAGGGTGGCAAAATCATCAAATGAGTCCTCCCGCCCTGGGTGGGGCGGGAGGGACTGTCAGACTCTTACTGACTAAAATCCACCCGTGTTCCGTCGGATGCCCTTTACGTTCCGGGGCCACGGTATCCTGGATTAAGAAAAATCCGCGACCCCGGCAGGCATTTGGCCCCATAAGGGGCCCCGTCGGTGACGCGTGAAACACGACGCGCCACCGACCCGGGCTTGGTCCTTGGTCGGACGGCGAGCATACCCTTTACTCACCGTCCGCAAGCCCGCTCCGCCGCTGTGCCCTCTGCTGTTCAGAGGGACACGCGTTGGAGCGTCCACCGGACAGGCTATTTGCATACGGGCAAAGAAACCCCTTAGGCACACAGTGCCTAAGGAGAGTTTTTGCCCGCATCCCAGGGTGCACCGGCCCGAAAAACTGATCTTCCCCCCGGACGTATCCGAGAGGGAACTCCAGTCCACGGGCGCACGTGGAGGTTTCCTGTCTTAGCACCCCACTCTAAAACTAGATTTGCGTAAGTTAATGTGTTACTTTTCCCGGATTAAAGGCGTGATCTTGTGTAGAAAGTAGAAAAACATGTGAACATAATTTTAAAAAAAATACTGTAATTGCAAGTAGGTTTAGAAGCTAGCTAGCTTTAGAATTCTGTAGGTATTAAATATTTCTTAATAAACAAAATATCAGCATTTCATGATTGGTCAATTTTAACTGGACCTCTTCTAAAACACAGAGTACACTCTCATACAGATATCATTAGGTAGCTCGTAAATGAAGAATCACACATGTGTATGACGGTGTTTTCTTGACCATTATTTAGTGTTGTCCAAGAAAAATTTTATGTATCTTATAATATGTATTGGATAGCTAACCTTTGTAGACATAACGCTAAGAAGAAGAAATTGGATTTTGACATGTATCTATCACTCATTATAATTATTAAATGAAAATGGTTTAATTCGTAAACTATTTTCTTGTATACAATAATATGATACATAAAACAACATTTTTGAACCCTATTATTGCACAAACATTAATGTGACGGTTCCATTTCAACATTTCATTTTTATTTTTGCGAAAAGTCACTTAGTATTATTTTAACAAGGTTCACAGTGCAATATTACAAGAAGTACTATCTACTAATGCGATCTAAGTCTTCTTTGTTTACTTTACTGCAGTGTTGTATATAAACGTGTATTTTAAAATGTCAACTTTATGTTCATGAAATAAAGTCTATTATTATTACGTCAACTTTCGCGCAGTACGGTGTAACTTTGGTACAATATTATGACACCAGCGGATTCTCTCACATACGAACTCTTGTATCGTATAGGTATGTTATTTACAGTGCGGCGTTTATTAAAATGGTGTTATCGTAAGCATTTTCAATTTTTCTTTGAATACAAAAGCTTCCGACTTTGTTCATGTGGAATAAACACATTCCTTGTTACTGACTAAAAGTAGGATGCTAGACTGGCTATAAGAAGGCTGGCAAAGGTATAAAATATTTTTGATATCAGACTAGTAGGTGTTTTGTGATATCCAAACTTACAGAATATACTTCTATATTAGTAGCTCAGATATTAGTAGTATAAATGTATTTTAAGTTTTATCAAACTCAGCTGCAACAGCTTTCCAGACAGAAAGCGAAAAGATGTATTTTGAAGAAAATCCATGATATTTTTATAAATACTCGAATACTTATCTGTATTATGTTTGACATTATTGATCAAGATTATGTGTAGACAAGACTGTGACCTCGCTGTTTCTTTTCATCGCAGTAACCCAGAAACGTCTGATACAGATTTACTGAATTGCTAAATTGTAAATACAATAATGAATAAACATGACTTACCACAACTATTTGAAGATAGAAGAAAATAGTGATAGATATCTATTTCACTTTATCTTTGAATAGATTTGGTCTACTCACTCCTGTGTATGACCCTTCCCTTTTGTTCTATAATCATCTCGATATCATACAATCATCGGTACAATAACGTACCCACTTCTCAATCGAGGAAAGGATCTCAGAAGCTAAGGTTTCTTGGAACCCTCACAATAGGTGTCTTGGAGTACTGTTCTCTGCATTAAGTGCTTGACCCAATCACTTAACGAGAGCCTCTCAAACCGTTTATCGACCCTCGACGCTAATAGGGTATCACACCTTCTAAGACTGTATTATGCACAATAATGGTGATAGGTATTTGTCTAAGTGTTGATGGCTTCTTTTATTATTTGCGGTCTGGTGCGAGCTTACCGGGGTCGTGGGACTGTCTCATCTGGTAACCGTGACCTTGCGGCCTTGGGACGTAGAGGGCTATTGAAGGATCACCGTTTTAGTCAGTACGAGTCTGACAGTCCCTCCCGTCCCACCCTGGGTAGGGAGGACTCATTTCATGATTTTATCACGATAAAAAACTATCTGTAACCTACAGTGTCGGCTGAGCGATCCCGCCTGGCTAGCAACCACCATCCTATCGGAGTCCAACTCCAAACAGGTTTTACTATGTTCCACTGTTGCACAGGAGTTACAGTCTCTTCTGGGTAAGCACGCTCCAACTTTTTGGGTGGGGGGGGGGGCGTCAGAGTTTACAAATAGCCTGCTGTGCCGAAAGAGCAACCGTAAAACAGGGTGAAATTTTAGTCTACAAGAGTCTGACAGTCACTTCCGCTCCATCTAGGGCGGGAGGATTCATTTGATGATTTTCCACCGGAAAAAGATTGAAAAGAGGCTTATTTTCGTTTCAAATTGTTCGATTATTACAAACACAAACTGACACAAATTTAGGTTTAAATCGTAATTAATGATAGACCTCTCATTATTGAATACGAGCCTAAAATACTCGTACCATTGTTTGCCTGCTGCGCACCAAATAGTTCAAATGCGAAATGCCATTGATTCCGAACCAGAGAATTGATTCAATAATATTGAATAAATCCGATACGGGTAGATGGTGTTGACCACATGTTATGTTTATAATGAACACAGTTACTGTTAAACAATCTTATCAAATTATTTATTGAACTGATTTTCATGTATTTTGGTATTTTTATATTATGGTAAAATCATCAAAATGAGTCCTTCTGCCCTGGGTGGAGCAGAATGGAGGGTCCTGTTCATCCTGTTCCTTCGGTTTTCCTTTGCATTATAATAGGACCAAGATGCCTTTTAAGACAGTCCTGCGATGGAGATGCAGAAGGTTTTACGCTACTTCTTTTTGTATTAAACTTGTAAAAGGAAAAAGGGGCTGGGGGCAAGCGAATCGCGGGAAAAAGCTTGTATCTAAATATTAATATTTTTCTTTCTGGCCGCAAAACGCAGTAGAACAAGTTTATTCACGCCTAGTTCATAAAGTCAAAGTAAATACCTCAACACAACCGATTTGAAGAAAGTTCTTAGACCAAATATCTCTTAAGACCTCACCCCGTTATCACCAAACCATTTTCCCCAACCTTCCGTAAATCCCTGGCTGGTTATGTAAATGACAAAACATTTTACGCGATTCAAAGCTCTGTATGTTATTTTGGGCGGAACAGTGTCTTTCATAGTCATGCGGGCATTTAACGAAAACATTTTGCTTGCCCGCGATGTAAATACACTAGCGAGCTAAAGTAAGGAATCACTTATTTGGAATTGATCCGGGATAGCTCCCTAAATAATGGCTTGAATTGAATTTATTTGGTATCAATTTAAAGTTGATAGTTAAACCTTTAAAATAGTATCATTTTTATTATTCGTAACTGGTTATCAGTAGTCAAGATCGCGGAGTATATGAGTAAGAGATTCCATTTTGCTCGCGAGTGTAGTTACTTCCAATTTATTACGCTTATAAGTTGTACGGGAAAACTTTTGTTGTACGAGGTAACCCTTGGTTGTAGTTCCGTTTTGTTTGCTCTCCTTATCTTTGCGTTGAGATAAAGGAGTATTTAGAGCAGGATAGAAAAAAAGCTTAGTTACAGCTTGCAGATTGTGGAGGAAAAGTTTAACGCATTGCAGGAAAGATTAAATAATGTTTTCATGTTTTGCTGGTTGGAAAAATTGTTCGTTTCGAATAGTACAAGTTGCATTGGTAGCTTAAACCGACGTTTTTTACTTATTGGAAAATATTTCGATGAATTGAGAACATTCATCCATTTTTGAAACTAGGTATCTTTAGAATGATTTCTATAGACAATAACTTTCCATCTTCATTTATGCTGCGTCAGCTGATGTAGACAATCAAACATTAATTTGTGAAACTTTATAGACAGAATGATATTAAAATAGGTAGTGCGCATTTAGTCACATTTGCATTTAGTTCCGCGATAACAGTAGGTCAAATTTTTTTAAACCTGACAATAAGGCGACCAAAATCAACCAATTTGATACTTTTTACATAACCTGTGTTAAATCGTGCCATCAGGAAAAATCTAAAGATACCAAATCCGTCTAGCCATTCAGGCTAGAAGGATTTGAATGTATCTTTAGATTTTTGCTCTGTACAATAAAATCCTTCTAGTCATTTATACCTTGGCTTGAGCTTGAATGACCTTATAGTCATTCAAGCTGCAGCAAGGATCTACCGGTACATTCATACATACTCCTGAAAAACATCAACTTTCTTCCCTGGGCAGTCGGGCAAAAACCTGTGAGACTGAGTATTATTCATTTTAATACTCTTTTCGCCAAATGAAGTGTATTGGACAATAAATGAAGGCCACAGCCTAGAAATATGAATAAATCTCCTAGCTGACATTTGTCAGTGGTTCGATTTATCGTCATCTTTGGTGCTATAATTGAGTTCAGTCTCACTGTCCTTTGTCACAATTCTGTGTCAGAACAAAGCGAAGATCTAGGTCAGGCATATAGTAGATATTATAAAGAAAAGCTATAATGTTCGGTAGATGATGAATATAAATGTTGGAAATATGTTTTATGACGTTGAAAACTATTTTACTTCTTTATCTGTCATGTCACAGCAATTAATTAGATGATTTATAAAATGAACAGACATTAAATGAATTTTAATTCGATTTTAATTTCACTATGTGTTTTACGAGTTGTCTTTATTGTGTTTTGTTTACTTCTAGTATATAAAGGCGTCGGTGGACTTTTTAAAGTCTTGTAGCGAAATCGATTCTGTTTTCGAATTAGTAGTTTATTAAACACTATTTCATTTAACCTCACATGGTAAAAAGTATTTTGACGGCACGGAAGTATCGATCATTGTGTCACAAAGAAACAAACATACATACATAGTATAACATAGGCTATTAAACACATTACCCCTCCACAGTCAATTCAAAAAGCAGTCTACACAATTAGTCAGACACTTATTAAGTTATTTACCTTTTGCGGGTAGTAGTAACATAACGGCACCGAGCCGTCGACGCGCAGGGTACCGGCGGAATTTTGCTAAGTCGTGCGAGGAATGCACGCGCTTGCCAAAGGGAGGCGCGGAATGTCACCACAACATCTTCATGAGCAGACAACTTTCAAATGTTCCACGTAGCTGTTTATGTTGCTGCAAAGCGCTTTACAACTACATAGTTGCGTTGGGCGAGGTAGTTGCTTTGAATATGCTTTGGCTTGAAATTCCATGTTTTGGTCTACAGTTTTTTGTATGAGGTTGAGAGACGAGAGGTGCTTAGATGAGAGGTGCTTAGATGAGAGTGAACAGACAAGATATTTGCTGTATTTTTTCTTCTTCTCAAATCGATGGCATAAATGTCTGACCAGCTCTAAGGCTGCGTTTCCACTGAGGCGGAGCGGAGCAGAGCGGAGGGTGATTCACCAATCACAAGGCTTGAAATGCACATCTCTTCTCAACTCAAGCCATGTGATTGGTGAATCGCACTCCGCTCTGCTCCGCTCCGCCTCAGTGGAAACGCAGCCGTAGCGACTTGGACAGCTCTGTCATTTGCCTCATTCAAATCTTGTAGGGTGTTTCCGTAAACTCAAGTCCATGTGCTGTGCATAGGTAAAGGCGAGTTGTTTGATTAGTATTTATACTATTTATTAAATGCGATATATTTTTTTAACCATTTTAACAAATGTTAGTTTAAGCCGCCACCCATTTAGACTAAGGATAAGGAACACACACATTTAAAATAAATAAAATTAAACACAATTTAAAACATAAAAAAGTTGGACGTTATTCAGGAAAAGCAGCGTTTTAACCGTGATTCATAGCTGCGTCTGTTCTGTACTTTAGTTTGAGTAGCAATTAATGATTACTTCCTTACCTCATTTATGTGAATACTGGGTCACCAATAATTGCCTCCTGTGATAGTCTAAGTCGTAATACAATTTGTACACAGAACCTATTGATGAATCCTCTTAATAAATAAATAATGAGTCAGGACTTATAAGTTTCTATTAGGAACCTGTCCTTGCGAATTCAGCTAACCTAAAACATCTTTTAAAACGTAATCCTGAACATAATGAAATAAAGTTTACATAAATAAAACTATCTTAGCCATTTTTTTTCTCTAAAATTCGTAATCTACTTCAAAAACAACAAAAAGAGAACATTTTCAAAATTCTTTTCACTACTATATACGCTGAAATCTCTGTACAAAAGGAGACTGCTCACTTTACGTCTCTGCGTATTTGCTTAGGGTCGCTATTACTCCGGCGCAAGCGAAAAGGCTTTTTATTTACACAAACTGCTACTAACACCTTCTGAGAGTTTAAGTAAAGAATCAAGTTACAAGCGCATATTAACGCTGGAAATGTTGACGTAATATGTAGTTGACACTATTAGCGTTGTAGTGCGTCAATAAAATCATGAAGTTGATTTTCAATTAGCGAGAATGTACCTATTTCAAATAAATATTTATTTTATGAACTGGATAAGAAGGTATCAAAGTAAATAAAAGAAATGCATTATTTTGCTATTTTATAAACCACTTCATATTTGGGATCCGTTTTATTGCAGTCATAAATATTTTATTAGATATTTCTCCACATTGATGCTACATTAGTAGTCGCTCCACAATTCCTCATATCATTACAATACAACATTGACTCTTACATTATACGTGTGACCATTACGTTTATTTATCGGGTAATTATAATATTTCCATCAGCACAACAAATACACACGACGGCTTCACCGGTCATCATTCACGGCCGGTCGGTTTCAGGCAATTAAATAAATATTGACCTACTAATTGTTTTTGCGGCATTGATGGGAAGCTGTGTTGACAGAGGTTGTGATGGACGACCGTGTTTTTTGTAATCCTACCCCTTTTCACGCCCCTCACAAAGATCACATTTCAACAAAGTCAAGTGGCCACTGCCTACAAAAATAAAGCGTTTTCCTATCAATCAAACAAATTACAAACTTTCAAACTTTGCCGTTCGAATAAAACTCAGTCGCAATTTAAATCCGTTTTAATAGCAAATACTTTGCATAACTTAAACAAAAGCAATTTCGTAATTACAAATCAATACGCAGCAGTTCATAAGTCCGACGGATTGTATTAAATTGTGAGTATTTAACGATTGAGAGAGGCTCTAAATTTAATGTGGGTACCTAGACCGTGGCTGTTACGTGCCTACTCCGAGGGGAAGTGTATACACGAGCGTATAAATAAGCCTTCAGCCGGCTGTTAGCGACGAAGGGTATTTTCAATATGGGTAATTTCGCCTGGAACACAAATACTTTAGCAGCTTTATTGCATACTCGAGGATTAACTCGGTATATGAGCGTTGAAAAACGAGAGCTTCTGGCTTCCAGTTACATACAAAAACTCCTGGTATTTTATCTTAATTACTTAGAAATCTTTGTGAGAGAAAATCCCTACCCTTATGTTGTCCATCGTCGCGTAACTTTATGAGCGGATTACTTTTATGACCGGGATTAAAGTCCCGTTTGTGAAATGTTTACAGCGCTGAACTCCGTACTCGTTGGACGATAGATGTTCTCTTACTACCAACCACGATTTTAAAACGACCGGTATTAAACATAAAGAAATCTTTTGAGGTTTTCAAAAGGGCAAAGAGTTTCGGACGATGCAAAATAATAATGAAATTCGTGAAGTGGAAGAATCTTCACAATTATAAAGTTTATACAATAAATCGTTTCTCCACCTCATAGGATAATATTTAAGGAATTTTCATAACGAAAGCTTTGCAATTTAGCAGGTAGGCAAAGGGCTTTTTGGTATTTGTTATAAGGTCAGCGGCGGCATTACGATGGATTTGTAAAGTAAATCAGGAAAAAGGTTTGATACCACAAGAGGAATAAAAATGGTTCGAGTGTTGTTTTGTTGTTCATTTGGGTGCTTTTATTTGCGTAGCGTTTATGTATTATGTATCCGCAGAATTCTATCATTATTTTTTCACACGCAGATGTGACTTTGCGTATTTTATTTCAGAGCCGTGTAGTAGTGTTCAAAGAATATAAAGTCAGTAAATATGTAAGGAGTAAATGAAAAGGTCCGCAACACAAATGAAGCCGTTACCTCGGTAGGTATAGCCGGCGACATCACAGAATCCCGCCGCTGCTAAGGAGCTTCATTCTTGGCACCATAAACACATTCTTCGACACATAGTTGCCTCGTGATGTCGCAACTAAGGCCCGCCGTAACAAACACTTAGTAATACGCCGACGGAGGAATTTGAGACGCTTCGAGGAATCCTTCCTTGTAAAATGTGAACCTATTGTGCATGTTACACAATTATTTCACCTTCAATATAAAGCCGAGGCTTTAAAGCGACCGCCTAAAATTCAAGCGCTTCTAAATATTGTGGCAAAGCTTAGCTTCCTATGCGGGATTTACGATGCTGACAGGATTATACGTAAGCTCGTTGAAATATTATCTCGAACCATGTTTACTACGAATAGGCATAGCTGTTCTAGTTTGTGATATTCCCGAACGATATACAGATATTGTTGTTGCTTGTATTCAGAATTCTGGCGTCGCCTCTGTATGTACTCTCGCTAACCGGATAACGTGCCAAAGCTCGTTGGAAGTAAAATAAATAATACATAAAACGAAAGTAAGTAGAAAGCTAGAGAGAAGAATCAACAAGTGAATTATTTCTTAGCCGAAAAATCGGCAGGCGTTACTCAGCATTCTTTTGTTGTGTCGGGCTACAGGTGCGAGCTCAACCAAAGTATTTGCTTTTTCATAAGGGTTTGCCACTCCACAACTGAATATGGTGAAAGCCGTCTCGGGAATACATCAATATTTATAGTGTCTAAAGAGATTTTTCTCTTATTATACAAAGTTTTCCTTTTCACGTTTATTCTAACGTTACGGATTTGGTAACACAATACGTGAAAAGTTTTTTATTTCGGCAAGAGATTTTATTTGTGGTAGCTATTTACGCATTGGGTCGTAAATGCAGCGGTATAAAAGCAGAGCAGGGGTTGGGTCAAGAGGGGGTGAAAAAATAGGCGATAAAGTGACGTCTGTCGTCCATCATGGTGAGTGTCAGTTGGGACGGCTTTAGCTTCAAATAATTGGTTGGAAGCATCGAGTTTCCGCGAGCTAATCGTCGCTGGCCGGAAAAACGAGCTCCGTCCGGCGCAAGGCTTCACGTGCAAATGTTTGCACAGCCAATCTCGTGTAGCTTTAAATTCGAGAGAAACTATGAAGAACGTGTGTTCGGCGTTTATGAATTTAACACTTTGACGTAATGGTCTTTTTTGAGACAATACCGCCACATTGTCCCCGAACCGTTACAACGAAACCCAGAATCAATTGTGTGACCAATTAAAAGCGCTGAGGCAATTGTATTAGTAGAGTTTAAGGCACATTAAAGTAAACTAATGAATACTCACTAATTTGGTAACCCGTTACTCGAAATTCAACCGTAAATCAATCTAACATTAAGATTGATTTTTGCACTTCTTCTTCATAAAAAACTTATTACTATGCCGTCCGGATCATTTGCGAAAAAGGATAGAAATTTTTCGCTTTACGTACTACAACAGTCATCATCATCATCATCATCAGCCTTAATGTTCCCACGGCTGGGACACAGGCCTCCTCTCTGTGAGAGGGAGTTGGCCAAAATCCACCACGCGGGCCCAGTGCGGATTGGTAGATATGTCACATATTTTCAAATTTTTGGTTCTAGGACACGCTGGTTTCCTCATGTTTTCCCTCACCGTTTTGAGAGCAGTGGTGATGAAATAAATTACTCAAAGTAATGCGCCTGGCGGGGTTCGAACCCACGACCTACAACTCGTAAGTCGGGACAGATACCACTGGGCCACCACTGCTATTGAGCAGTAAACTACAAGTAAATATGACAAAATAATTTAATCCTGTATTACTCCAATTGCCTAGAACCAAGATCTAATTCCCAGCCTACGGTTACAAGAGCCCTAAATAGGTCAGTAGTTTCAATGGCTGTCAAACGCTGCGCATACCAATTAAGCTTCAATTATCTAACCGAATTATAATGATAATCAATCAGGTGTATCCACGTGCCTGCATAATGCAATCAGTGTCTTTGTACATACAAAGTGAGTCCCTTTGGATTTACTGTTGTAAAGGGAATTAGCATGAGTATCAAATACTATATTATTTTATTTATGCTAACTTCTGAGATACAGGTCTCGCCTAGTTTAGAGTGAGTCAATACCATAAGAAAACCTCTCTTTACTACCACAAACCTAGTGTTTTATATCTAAGTATTTTTAATAATACTATTACTAAGATTTAAACGGGATATTTATCATGTTTATTATTTGTTTTGACTTTCCGATATAAACATCCACTCGCAATTACGAGTACATCAGTTCATCTGTGAATATGACGCTTACAACAGCACTGAAATATCGGAAACACAAAACACGAAATAAACATGGTTTTCAGTTTTAAATCTTGTTAATAGTGTTAGTGACCATGTCAGTCTAAAAACTTTTCCTTTTAATAATATAATGTGTTGTTGTTGCTATGTTGATGAGTTTTTTTTTCTTTTTTACGGGCTGTCTAAACAGTGTACATCATACATACATACATACATCATCAGCCTATAAATGTTCCCACTGCTGGGACACAGGCCTCCTGTCTGTGAGAGGGAGTGGGCCGCAATCTACCACGCGGGCCCAGTGCGGATTGGTAGATGTCACATGTCTTCGAATTTTTGGTTCTAGGACATGCCGGTTTCCTCACGATGTTTTCCTTCACCGTTTTGAGAGCAGTGGTGTTGAAATAAATTACACAAAGTATTGCGCCTGACGGGGTTCGAACCCACGACCTACTACTCGTAAGTCAAGGCCGATACCACTGGGCCACCACTGCTCTCAAACAGTGTACGATGTCTCTCAAACACAAAGGTCATGCACAGAAAATAATAAAAAGAGCAGGATGATTTTTAGTCACCAAAAGTCTGACAGTCCCTTCCGCACCCTCCAAAGCTCGACTCAATTGACGATTTTCCATAAAAGGTCTATAAATACAAAGGGAAAATAATGAGGAGCTCCGACAACATTGATCCACAGTGACGTGTAAAAATGGGCAACAGTTAGAGCACGTGCTCGGTGCTTGTCCGTCTTCCTGATCGCATCCCTGCCCGACGCACACGTCAGGACCTTACTCAGCTGAGATGTTTCACCCAGGAAACAAATGACTCACTTACCTGTTGATGCCCAACCTACGAAGCGGAACGAACCTTTGAATCTATAACTTCGAACCATACTACGTGACTTGCGTAGTTTCTAGTGAAAATGTATTTTTATTCCTGTGATAAGAATAGAATGGAAGCGCGTTTAGATAACATTTAGTGCGGCAGATTTGCATATTCTATTTAATCTGCCAATAAATAGTGGCGCTAGCTGCGATAACAATAGAATACGCACACAGCTTTGAAATCTACGTTATTAGGTTTTATGCGCATTAAACAATTTGTAGTTAGAATTTCGCTGGGTTTGATTTTTGGAAAAATCACTTTTGTGATGTTTTCTGATATTTTTTTTTAATTCTGAAGAGTTCATTCGAGTTTGGGTGTTTGCGAATGTGAGCTTACATGTTTGTAAATGATACAGGAGAAATTCTATGGGGTTTGAAATCCAAGATACCACGATAAAAAAAAAACGAAAAGAAAGACGAAAAACTGAAAATTCAGATATTGAAATAAAAAATATTGTCAACCCATCAACCGCTTTGATATTTTTACGCGAAAAATCCTATGAAATCCAAACACCAAGCTTCAAAATAAATCACAAACATATTTACAAAGACTGATGCCCGCAGCCCGAAGCCATTCATTACACATAACACATTGTATATTCAGCGACAATAGTATTACATACACTTATATTTATTTATAATGTGAGGTCGCGCGCTTCCCGGATGTAAATCTCGGAGCCACTCGGTTCGCGGCCTGCACCACGAATTTACATAATTCATGTGACACGAAACTGTCTACAAGAATTTACACTGCGGAGAAAAGAGATAGAAAACCCTCCTAACATTACGTGCTTACATACCTTCTTTGAAAGCCGGACATTAGAATGTGTTGGAAATATCAGCGAGTAACCGGGCTAGTTTAAAATGGTAGGAAGTTGAAATTATATCTAGGAATATTTGAGAGAGGAATGTGTCTCATTCAGTGGCGCTCAGCTGTGCTGCTCGCGAGGAATTCTGTCAAAGTCCGTGTGTCGCTGTTTCGTTCAGACGAAGACGTGGGCTGTTCACATTCTACATTCTATGAATATAAACGTTAATATTACTGTTGGAATCCCAACACTAAAAATGACTTAGTCGATTGAACATTCGCATCACTAGCGCGTCACGTCCTAGGCGCATAGTCGCAGTTTTAAACCAGTAGCAATCTAGCTAGCGTGCGGGCCGCCACGAAACGAAAGACTGTTTATTTCAACCTGTGTGAAATTGGTGTGTCCGCAATAAAGTGCGTTCAGATATTACAAGGTGCATTATTGACGCGGCTCCTACTCTTGTTCAATTACTACATTTATAGATTATAAAAGGTTGCTTTGAAATCATCATCAGCTCGTACCACATTCTAAGTACTTAGGGTCGGCGCAAAACGCTTCTTCATCCATTTTCCCCGGTTAGATTCCACGTCATTAGTTACTGTATTTTCTTTCAAGTTGGCATTGGAATGTAATTAAATAATGTTAACTAACATTAAATTAACCGTTATTAACAAACCATCCTTCTAAACTACTCATTTCCATTACATTTGACACCTATAAAACATTTTTCTAACATTACACAACACCATCCTCACATCAGCGTAAAAGTCCAGTGCCCCGAGAAAAATAAACAAAAAAAATATATAAAAAAGTGAAATTGCTCTTTGTCTTTCACCATCAAAGGGGTGTTGTTTAAGGTATAAAAACATCCAAGTGGCGATTTTCGGCATCTACCTGGCCCCCGAATACCGAGGTCGGGGGTAACGCGGGGAATTTTGTCAAAGTCACTCCGCCGGGCCCAGGAATGGGGACAATACGTCTTCATGCAACATTCACGGACCCCTGACCTTACATTATTAGAATCGAGGACGGAACTATGGGAATACAAACTATGGGATTCCTAACCTAAATACCTAAAGACCTAATCGTTCCTCACTTTCCGTTTTCCGTAAATTGTAGTCAGTTAATCTGTTAGACAAAGGACTTGCGTAAATGGTATCTTAGGTGCTATTGTGCTTAGCGGTGAGATAAACGATGCAATATGATGTTACACTGCAGCGGTGTTCTCTATTAAGTAATGTGCAGAGGTTTAGCCGCTTAAGTAAGCATCTGTTCTGCAATTTATGAAGTGCAAAGTGCATTTTAAAGTAAGATAAAGTAAAAGTAGAATAATAAGGAAATTATGTAAATCAAGACATGCTTTTTAATCCGACCAAATGTGTATCGTATTCTTTAATTTTTGCCACAGCATAGCAATTAAACAATAACAATTCGTGTATGAAACTAGTGTAATAGTCGATTTTCCTCCACCGGCGACGTTCTACGTTAAGTTAGTTGTTTTCTCGTGGGAGCGAGCGCCATAATGACTGTGTTTTTCTTTGTCTGCAACGCGGTCCAACTACGAGTATGTCAGTAATGTCCCCGATTAATATCTGTGTTGCGTGCGACTCGAATACGTTCAAGTTTTTACAGCCCAGTAGCCGGCTTAATTGACTTCAACAAATGGGTAGCAATGTACCAATTTGTAGCTTGTAGCAGTGCTACGTGTTCGTAGCACTGGTCGTAGCGTAGCCGCTACGCTTCCATCGCTTAGCCGTCTTGCTACGGACAGCTACGGTGCATTTAATTTAGTTAACGAGTTTTACTTCATCTCGTTCCATTAACAACACATTTTATTCGCACGGGTTGAAATGTTATGGGAGTTTGTTAGTTTTAATGGGGTTGTAGTTAAAATTAAATAGATGATGGTTATGCTGAAAACTGAATTTAGTGAATAGGGAAATAGTCAAAATATTTGTTTCTGTTTTATCCTTTAAAAACGTGGGGACATTAGAAATTTCGGTGCGTTTTACAAAATTTCGTCGTGATACGGAAAAATTACATGTAGTTCATACAAATACGTATATTAGTTCCGAGCGGGAATCGAACGTGAAACACGCAACGGAGCAGTCGAACTCAGACACTGAAACAAAAAATAATTTTATTTAATATTAAAATTAGCAACACATTGTAAATAATGGAAATGTATTAATAACAATCTCCTTCTTTTAAAATTCTCTCCGACGGCTTTATCAAAGCCGTGTGTGCTTTAATATGTTAATTAATTATTATTTTCACAGCAAAATGAACGAGTATAATTTTCGCGACGTTAATATGTATTTTAAAATGTAATTAAGTATTAAGTGACAGGCTGTCAAAGTCCTCTGAAGAGAGTGTGAATAGAATAAAATTAAATGCGCACTATATTCATTCAGAAACGAGTCTTGAGCTAGATTTTTGAATATAATGGCAATTAATAAGATAGAAAAATACTAGATCCATTTAAAAAATACACGTGGCACTCGGAGACTGCCACGGTGAAGAATAACATTTTTTTTTAAATAATAAAATCGCCTACCGCGTATATTTCACGAGAATATAATTTATTTAAAATGTTTGTGGTGCACTACTGTAATAAAGAACTTCTATTTTGTAGGAGAATTTTATAAGTAGGTTTCATTGTCATTAATTTATGGTGAAAATGAAATTTTCATTTTCACCATAAAATAGTCGTGATAAGCAAGCACATACCCACACTGTCCATGGATACGACAGTAGGTAATTACGTTTTATTATAAATAATTTATTTCGAACGGTCACGTATTTTAACTTTTTTTATGACCTTTTTCTTGTCCACCCGCACATTTTAGATGACTGTGTGGTCGCGCCTGCTTTGCGTCCGTATGTCACTGCAGGGATCCAGCAGAATACCAGCGTCAGGTATCAACCTGACACATGCTGAGCTGGATACCCATTTAGTGCAATCCTGAGACACACACCGCATATTTTTTTATTGTGTTTTTAATCTCAGTAGGTATCCTTCTTTTTTTATTATCTGTCACTTTTTTAATTACCTATTTATTTTTCTTGTTACTGTGTTTTCTTTTATGTACCTATTTGTTTTTTGTGTCTTTTGCACTAAATAAATCTTTTATCTATCTATTTATCATTGTGAAAACTCCTTTTGTAGCTGGCCGTTTAGAATCAGTAAGAAAAAGTAAATTGTTTTTATGACGGATATTTTTACGATTGCCGAAGTCTTTCGAACTGAAATGATGTTAGACGATGCGTGGTGTCAGGTATTTTCGTTAGGTTTTTGGTTTTTTTTTGATTCGGTCGCCGAGCCGCGCCGCGCTCAGAGCCCGCGATAAAAGCTATGCAATAGCTTAAAAATGATGGCCAGATATTTGTTACTCTACAATAAAAACTATAGAACGGAAGCAACTTGGTACACCAAAAATCTCATTAGATCCATTTTACTTATTTAAAAAAATGTAAATAAACCCATGATTAAAACAATTTCCACTAGATCCATCATGGATCCGTACAATGTATCTTCTGAAATTGAACGACATTTTATTATCTATAACCAGAATGAACTTGAAAGTAATATTGGGATAAAAATATCCTATGTGTGGATACTTAAGAGTGTCAGCATGATGACGGGGCCCCCACTCTAGAGGGCCAAAGCCTGCCGGGGTCGCGGGACTTATCTCATTACCGTGCCCGGGAACGTAAAGGGCTATTGAAGGACACCGTGGATTTTAGTCAGTACAAGTCTGACAGCCCCTCCCGCCCTGCCCGGGGTGGGAGGACTCATTTGATGATGAAAAAAAAAGTGTGGTTACTTGTATCCCAGTATATCGCTTCTGTGGGATAATAACCGAATTTCACGTGGGTAATGCCGCAGGTATAAGCTTTCGTATCATTGGATGAGGCGATGAAATAAATCATCTAACTAAAAAAGATAAAAATATGACATTCGGATGGATGTTTGTTACTTAACCACGACAGAACTAGTAAATTAAAAAAAAAACTGCTTTAAAAATATGTACATATTTTCTTAGCAATTATTTAATGTTAACAAATAAAGTAAACTAAGTAAATAGTATTTTCGCCTTTTGTGCCGCAGCCAGAGGGTTCCAAATTGATTGCAAAAGAAGTCTATTTGCTTCGGGATTATTTGTTTTCGTGTGTACTTGCGTAATGGGATAAGCAATCCCAGCGGATAACAAAACAATGTTTGAGTGTTTTTGTACTAACATTAACGACATACTTTTGAAAGGGTACCTATGATAGAAAGATACACTTATTTTGGAAGTCTCTTGACTTCTCCTTAGTCACACTCTTGACAGTCCATGAAATCCTGGAACGAAAAGGACAATAGGCAAGATGACTGAAATAATCTACTCCACTCCACTCCACTCCACTCACTCCACTCCATTCTATTCCAGTAAAAAGTGTCGTGACAACTTTTTCTCTTATTTTTCCATCTAGCCCCCTTTCGCAACGCGCGGTAAGGAACTTCGTTCCAAAAACAAACAAAACATACATGTTCATTATTTTTTCAAAACTTTTATTGGCGCACTACTTACATTTGTAATTTATTGATGTTGACTTCATGTCTGTTGAAGAACAGAGTCAGATTTAGTCACTACGAGTTTGAAACTTTTTTCCTCTCCAGTCAAAGCGGAAGAAGTTATTGGATGATTTCCTACCACATTCCCAAAAATGATTGCGGCAACTTATATACATTTACATTTTCATAGCAACAACGTGCGCCAAGGACACGACACGCTAGCGTCGCGCCACGCCAAGCCAGACAAAGCCTTAAACATCCGTCACCATTCAGCTCGTAATCCCTAGTCAATTAAACTTACCTTTAAACTGCCAGAATAGCCTGATAATATTTTCAAACGACCTTAGGGCCCAGACGGAAGACCTATAACTTAATCATCGATTAAGTTTAGACCAATATGGTGCCAGTCACCGTCCATTAATGAACATAGGTAAATAGATTGCCTTTATCAAATTAACGAGCGATGGAAGGAAGTTCTATTTCATGGAATTTGCTTCGGGTATTATTACATAGGATCTCGTACAGGATCTCGTATATTTGTTAGAAAATTATTTTGTTATTGGAATTTGGTCTCTTTTTTAGTTTTTGCTTTTGACTTTTTCGTGTAAAGCATGAAACAAATAATTATAATTTACAGCATATATCACTTAAGAATAATGTACTCGTAGTTTCATATCAGAAAAATAAATGATCATAAGATCCGGAAATTACCGTTACGTACAAACTTTTACATACCTCTTTCTAATGTTATTAAGGTATAGTTACAAAAATAAAAATAGAATTGTCTTGGTTTTCGGAGTAGTCTTTTTATTAACAAGTAAAGAAAATGTTTAAAAATAAATATTTTTCACTGATTAACTTATACCGATTAAGTATAGCCAAACGCAAAAAGATCTACATTTAACTAAATCCTTATAATTAAATAACCTCATCAGTGCCTCGTGAACTCCATACCCTTTACCGAACCAATAACCCAAGGGATCTTAATTACAAACGTGACAGTTATTAAATAGAACTTGTAGTGTCGCTCACCCCATAATTAATAACGGTTAGAAGTTACACATATCTACACAAACCCGATGACTTTGAATTGTAACTTAGGACCCTATGAGGTGGTATTGTGAAATAGTTGGGTGGAATATTATTAATATTAGGCTGCTAAAATCTATAATATTTGGAATAATAAGTAGAAATATATATATGTTTACCAAAATCAAAATAGATAAGACAACACAAAAAAAAGTACAAAATAACTCCTCATTCAGAAGTTGGTTATTTTATTTTTTTGACGTGACATCGTCTTATAATTCGATGGAGCCGGCTGTACGCACGAAAAAACATGACGTCATGCGGCGTTACCTCACTCTGAGGCGTTCCAATTTTCAACTGTTTATAGCAACGTAAGTGCAGTATTTTCTTATGACGTGTCACGTTCAACTATCGTCAGTAAACCGACTTTACAGACAACCGATTTTTTATTTTACACTTTTTAGTGAGTATAGGCATATATTGTTGTGTGATTGCGTAAACAATGCAGAGATATGCGATAGGTCATGACAAAGTGGTGGTCACGGGCCAAGGTAGGCATGGTAAGGTCTGCCACAGGGAGTGAAATCGCATAGCTAGTTACCACAGGTTACAATGTAGTCAGTTGTGCCATTGCCTTGGGTTGATCGCTAGGAGGTGGTTTTCTGAGTTTTTGAAATCTGCTCAGTTTTTTCCGCGGCATACTATGATGAAAAGATCTCAAGTTATCTTGAATTACCTTCTTAAATACTAACTTACATACTCCTCCACAGATGGGCCATCTCTCAGTGGTGATACCACCAGACATTGCCGACGAAGATGGTTCCGAAGCCAGTGCTCCTGAAGGTGGCGCGGTGGAGCTGCGCTGTACAGCCGCTGGAGTACCAGCTCCTATCATATCCTGGAAGAGGACTGGAGGACGGAACATTGTGTTTCGAGATGATAACGGGAAGGAGGTTAAAGGTAAGGATCTTTTTTTTTCTGTTGGTTAGACTCATAAAATGTTGAATTGGCATCATCTGCTTAGGTTTTTTCTTATTTTGGTTGTCTTTAAGTCTAACCAAATGCAGATAAATTCCATCATGATGCAAGGATTATCTGTACTTCTGACATCCAGAAACACGATACTTCTTCAATTGATATAGCAGAAGCTGTGGTGGCGTAGAGATAATAGGCCTCATTTACGAGTTCTTGGTGGTAAATTAGAACCCAGCCAGATTCATTACTTTTCTCACTTTTCAATTTATTTTATCACAACTGCCCTCAAAATGGTAAAGAAAAATATCGTGAGGAAACCGGCACGTTCTAGAACCAAAAATTTGAAGACATACATGTGATATCTATCGACGCGTACTGGATCCGCATGCTTTTTTGTACCCTGAGCACGAGTTTTCACTCTTTTACTTTACAGCAACTTTCCAGTATTTACAGCGTTTCTTGTATGAAAAAATGGAACAGCGCCTCTGGTCTGCGAAGAAGGAACTATTTTTTTCCTTGAAAATTGTCAATTTGAAGTTGTCAAAGTTCCAGTTTACTTTACGTCTCAAATACTGAAAACTCGTGCTCAGGGTACAATGCATCTTCTTGGAATCACAGTATTTTACTTGCCCTGAGGCCTTACCACGAGCTCTTAACGCGATCCAGTTTATGCTGCCGGAAAGAGACAGAGCTATACAAGTCGTCTAGCGCCATGTCTTTCCCACAGCCTAAACTGGATCGCGTTAAGAGCTCGTGGTAAGGCCTCAGAACTTATTTTATTACCAATTTTGAATCACTTAAAATATACTGATCCTTATTTCTTTGTAATATTGTTTATGACAGCAAGATATGGATTTAACCTAAAAATCTTTGAATTTTTTATTGTTTGGTAAAGTGGGATTTATATTTAAGGATTTATTTATTAAGTCACTTTTATTTTGATTTAAAATTTTCTAACTTTTAGTCTTAAACGTCATGTCAAGACATTCGTGGCCAAATATCAAAAGCTTATACTAAAATAAGCTTTTGATATTTGGCCACGAATGTCTTATACTCAGTAAAATAAAGCTACATTCATGTAACAAAAGAAAACGAAGTTAACAATGTATTCAACAGAAAGATTTATTATCCTTAAAGTCGAGAGAATTACAAGTACATAAAAGAAATGTTGGCATGAAGTCAACTTAACGCAACAGGACTATAATCTTTTTTTTCTCTTATTTTAGACTGTTTTCAATTCATGACCCATAGTAACACTTCTAGTATAGACAGTTTTTCTTATTACATTAACCATATTAGTATAATAAAACAAAGTTACATAAGTATGTCTGTAAACAAATAACTTCTGAACGACTGCACCAAATTGGATACCTAATCCTTTTTTGTTGTGTTCGTTTTCTATGTAAAAAAACCGATAATCCACCGGATAGGTCAAAGATTTGCCCTATACCCAGTACTTTCAATGTGTAGTCTTGCCAGTAGTACTACTGGGTAGAGATGGGTAACTAGCCGAAATTTCAATAGCTTAGCTAACCGGCTATTTGCGGTGTAATAGCCAGCTAGCTAGCCAGCTATTTGGCTACTTGGCTATTGAACAATAGCGTTTAGTAGTTAGCGGCGCGACGAAGCAGCGCCGGTGTAGCTAGGTAGGACTTAAATAACTCAACATCAACTGCCCGATCTGAATTCGATCCTCGCCGCGCCAACAAAGTCTAGATGGTGAAAGATTTCATTTATTTAATTTCATTTTATAATCATGACAAGAAATGATTTCCTCTCGGATCGGAGGTCACAATAACCAAAATACCAACTATCAAATGTTTATTTATTTTAAACCTGACGGTACGAGTAACTAACCACCTTTCTAAGCATCGCATTTCCTAAGTCCGTTTACTAAACGAACGAAATTTCTAAGTATAATGCTCTCTCTTTGTCTAATCTATTTTGTGAATATTGTGAGAAAAAGATGGACGATACCAATTAAGACCGCACACGCGTAGCGCAGGGAGCGCGCACACAGCTATCGCTATCGGCTATTTTGGCTACTTTAGCTACACGGTTACCGAATACCGGGACGGCTACAATACGTAGCAGTTAGCTATACTCCGTTATAGGCTACGAGCGGTTACGCGGCTACGAGCGGCTACGCGGCTATGTCATAACCTGTCAGTTATCTAGCTAACCAGTAGCCGATAGCTAGCTATCGTGTTGACGGATATCATAGCCGTGGCTATTTTGCTCATAGCCGGTATTTGGCTAGTTATGGCTATAGCTACCCATCGCTACTACTGGGAGCTTCCTTTCCAATAAACTTACTTATAGTAAGACTTCGCTGATGAACCCGTGCAAAGTAGGGTGGCCGCTAGTTCTCAAAAGAAATGACTCTAAAAGCTCTTCAAAAATCTTTGCCAAAAATGCAAACTGAGAAAGATAAATGTTGTCCTATTGACTTGGGCTAAAGAATTTAGATGTATGATCTAAATCCTTCCAATTGAGAGAGTTTTAATTTCTTGATAGGCTTACTTGCGTCAGTGATTGATTGAGCAAATTCCTTACTTTTTGAATGGAAATAAAGTGTGGTTCTTCTTGAAATTTCATGACATAGGTAATATAAGTGAATATACTTCGATAACAATGGGGATGGCAACTGGGGAACTAATGGCGCTAGCATAGCTTGTTCCAAGCATCGTCATTGGCTCAAATCTTATAGGTACTTCAAAATAGTACTACCTTATTGGTCGGATTAGGACTTAACTATGGTGGCGCCATCTACAATTAGCTTTGACCGGCCTTCCCCATTGATAATTTTTATAATTATAATATTTCCACTGTTAAGACACAGTTTTATTTTCCTGGGAGGGAATGGGCTGTTACCCACCTTGAGGGCTCTGTGCTTGTTGTGAGGGCAGTGGTGAAAAAATAAATTCGATGGCACGGTTGGCGCAGTGGCTGTGCGATCGACTGCTGCGCAGTGTGTCGCGGGTTCGATTCCCGCACGTAACAAATATGTATTTGTATGATCTACAAGTTGTTGTTCCGGGTCTGGGTGTTTGTGTATGTGAGTTTCTATGTTTGTAAACGCATCCACGATACAGGAAGGAATTCATAGCGTAGGGCAATGTTAAAAAAAATACACAAAGGTATTCGCCTGTCCTGATATGAAACCACGATCTCCAGTGGGCCACCACTGCTCCCATTGTTTTATGATGATCAGATCAAATTTTGTATTAAAAACGGTACCGAGATTGATCACAGTCATCAGATAATTTCCGATAAAAATAAAAGTAAATCGTTTCGGTCTCTCAAGTAGCAATTGTTCCAAATAAAAGATAATAATCAACGTACCTTTTAAAAGCAAAAAATAAACCGTCAATTTTCCGTTGAATTTTATTCGCATCAGTGAGATCCGGCTAAGTGGTAAAAAAGAAACAAGACTAATTTTGCATTCAAAGCCCGCCTGGAGCGGGCGCAGGTGCTAGAGCGGTTAAAACATTGGAGTTTTATGGGATTTATTAAGATATTGCCCTAAGGATATTGGAAAGAAAATTCCAATTCGATATAATGTACAACGTGCTCACAGAGTGACATCTAAATAATGATGGAACGACACGATACCGCACACATAATCATGCAATATTTATTTATCATCTCTTACGGCTACATACGAGTACACAAATTATTCACATCGACAGGCGGGACGAGTCGATGCTACGTTAAATAAGAAACGCCCACTTAAATTGCCTGTAAAACTGATTTATTTTATAGCATCATCTTTTTTGTTCAAAGCCTTAATTAAAACCTATGATTCTAAATAATAAATCATTTTATAAAATGCTCACGTAATATTTAAATTCAATGAGAGCATTTTTTTTCTCCAATAAAAACAGAGGACTGTCAACATTAAACAAAAGACGGCGACGTCTGATGCTCACGGCCGGAATTCATTTCCGCGGAAAAAACGTGTTCAAAGAACTCAATTACTACTTAAACAAAATATTGTAGCAATCCGGGTTTCGGTCAGGAAATTAAACGAACGGCTTAGTGACCGGCCTGACAAAAGGTTGTTATCTCTTACAGTTATAATGATGTACCCTTTACAGCGCAACGCAACACTAGGTGAAAAGACATCGGAGTTAAAGCAATTATAGGGCTAGTAATTTTAACACATACGCACACTGTTGTATTTCTAATGGTGACTAATCCCGTATTGTAATTTATACCTTAATATAAATGTATTAGGCCCAAAATTGCCGGTACCCGCTGGGCTATTTAAAACCTTTTCGGTGCGGTGTTTTACGAATTTGACCCGTTTTATTTAAGCCATTAAGCGTAAACAAAAGACTGGCGTCCCTCTGTAAACGGAGGGTGGTTGTAATAGTTAACAGAGTGGTGGAACCGGCTCTGCCTTTGTATTAATTGGACATGTTAAACACGCTTCACTAAATATGTAAGAATTGCCTTCGCTGTAGCTATCAGCATTTTCCTTTTTCCCATTTCTCGTTTTCCTCTTTTGCGGCGAACGCCAGTTGGAATGGAATTATTGAGAATTTGTTTCTGAGCGCATTAGTGACTGTAAATCATTGATTCTGTCGAGATAGCAGCGCCGTTAGTTACCAATTTGTACACTTTTTTCTGAATTTGTAAAATGTAAACAAGAAGGGATAATTTGAAGGTTTTAAGGAAAAAGGATCTAATAGTTAATGAAATGGCGTAATTAGGTTTTGGAGGAAAATTGGTGGTAATTAGTTGTAATTAGCAGACATAAGGAAGCTACTCTTAATTGTGTAATTTATATACTGCCTTTTCCGGATATGGCAAACGGATTCTATAACTAAATCTGACATAATCCATAAGGCGATATGTGACAGGACATATTTAAGTCAAAATAAGACACAATTGGTAATTTCATGACTATTCATAGTATTCATATTTGCAACAACATAGGGAAGCAATAACTGAAATATAATAACAAAAGGAAACAATATTTTTCTCAACATGTGACCCTGAAACAAATAATAGTCATGAAATTAAGTGAACCATATCAGTAGATATAAACGATTACTCGTGTCTCGAAAGCCAACTTAATTAACTTTGTAATAATAAAACAACGCAAATGTATCGTTAAATTGGATTAACGAAGTATTTAAGACAGATTCTCTTTGAGATTATTTTATTTGTGACATTAAGATTTGATGTTGAGGACGACTGAATGAGATTTGATCGTTTCATTGTTCGGTAGTGTAATGTTCACCGGACCGTCTTAAGAGAACACTGTGACTCTGGAACGCAAAAGGGTCACTGTAGAAATAGGGTGGACTTTTAGTCAGTAATGGGGCGGGAGAACTCACTTGATGATTGTACCTCCGAAAATTTGGGATTAATAAAAAAGTAGATACCTTCGTTGCAATTTCCGATATCCATACAGTGAATTGGCTAGAAATAAGTCATAATTATTTAGTGTAGATTAATTAACATAATAAATTGTCTCGTTAATTGAAGATCCCCAAAAATAATAACCATTATTAAACCCAATTATTACTAGATATCTTTCCACACGAATTACAACCTTATTACATTATAATTAACGTCCTTTAACAATGGAGCAATATCATCATTTAAAATACGTTCAGTTGCAGAAAATATTTCAGCCAGAATGAAATCGGAAAACAATTAGTCTCGGCGCAATAATAACGGGGAATTGCTGAATCAGAGCCGACGTCTAGAGTAACAAGTTAGCTACGACATGTCGCAACCCAAGTTTATAACCCGTTAATAAAACACAATTTCATACAAACGCCCGGTTTTGATATTGTACGCGTTACGTAGTAACAGTATTTTATGTGCCCCCAGTATAGCGGGGGTCGTATGCTATAATAAAGCGATAAATTATTTCCATTTAAATTTAATTTGACAGGCATCGTGAAACGAATAGCTTTCGCAGCTATGTTTTGATTAAACTGTGAAGATTTGATACGAGATTTGGATACGATTATCGGGATTTTGTTGTTTGTGGGAATGTATAAACAAAGAATAATGAACACCGTTTTTTCTTTGGTGTTAGTGAATTACATTTCTGTCAACGTTTGATCAGTTTTTTCCCTCAGTCGGTGTTGCAAATGGCAAATTTTCTTTTAAGACACGTGATCGATCAGTGGAAAACTATTACGCTGAAATATACTATAATTATAGTACGAGTGATAACACTGCCAGTTCTCTTTCTAATATATGTCTTTTTCACATTTTCCATCAATTTCTTTTTACCCTTACGGAATTTTAATCAGTTAAGTCTGTAAAATGCTTTACGGAATTTTAATCAGTCCTAATGAAAATAGAACTTGATACGACGTAGTTAAACACAAGCAATAAAGATCGCACTAGAGTTCAAGTTATCATACCTTCCTAGTTCATTCTATAGAAGCTCGTTTGCAATTCTTATTACGTCATTGACACTTGAGACCCTGCCAAAGAATTCTAATAGCATTATTCATTTGTTCTCTTGCTGAAGCGCCCGTAACGTGTCTGGTGAATGAAAAAGGGACTTGGGCATCAAACTGGTAAAGTTTATTTTATTAACCGACTTCAAAAAGGAGGAGGTTATCAATTCGACGGTATGTTTTTTTTTCTTTTTTTGTATATTTGTTACGCGATTACTCCGCCAGTTGTGGACCGATTTTTAAAATTCTTTTTTTGTTCGAAAGGAGGTACTTTTGAGGTGGTCCCATAGTCACCAAGTTGGGATCTGATGATTGGATCCTGGAGAAATCGAAGGCAACCCTCGAATTTTATAGGCCGACACGCCGTTTTTCGCAAATTTTAGGAAGTAATTTAAGTACTTACGTATGGTAATCATAATTTCATGTAGCTGAGCTGATGATGGAAGGTAGAACTCCTTAATAGAAAGGAGTAGGCATCGACTGATTTAGTTTGAGTTCGCATATCTCTGGAACTACAAGTCCGATTTAAGTAATTCTTTTTTTGTTGTACTAGGTATCATTTAATTTAGGGAATATTGCAAGTTTCATCAAAATCGGTTCAGTAGTTTTTGAGATAGTGAATTTTATTAGCTTATTGTGTACATGAGCGATGTTTTTACCGGTGTTATGGATTACAAAATTCTAGTGCACATGTTTTATTTGACAAGAATTCGGGTTGAATATTTAAACTAAAAAGAGTAAAATAAAAACTTTTTCAAAAAAAAATGTAACCGCCTTCAAAAACAACCATAAAAAACCTACAAAATAACTTTTCTTTCGGAAGTCGGTGGCAAAAAAAAGACAATGAAATAAAGAAAACAAAGACACCGACTTCCGAAAGAAAAGTTATTTTGTAGGTTTTTTATGGTTGTTTTTGAAGGCGGTTACATTTTTTTTTTTGCATTAACTTCAATAAAAAATATAATTACAGCATGGAAACATCGGTTTTCAATTAAGTTTTAAATTCTCAATGTTCAGACTTATTAGGTGCCTGCTCTAGACAAAGGAGCTGTTACTTCTAAAGTAATAAACAATTTATCTCAAGATTATCGCCGGCTGAAGCGATTGTGTAAGTAAGTACATCTCACTGTAAAAGTAAGGCATAATTTTTCAGAGCGAAATGTATCTCTTGGGCGTTGCGCACTCGGTTACGAAATTGTTGTAATAAATATGAACCAAGATTTTGCCGCTTTAGTAAATTTATTCATGTAAGACGCGTTTCGCTTTATTCATAAGTTGTGAAGTGCTAGTTTGTTTGATGTGCCATATTATGAACGTGTTGAAGTCACGTATTCTGTGGAATGTTATTTCAAAATAAAATATAGACGTCAATGGCCTTGGCTTGTCTGTGACAGCTTCTTCTTGACAAATGATCAGATAACTTTCAAGTTTGTTTTGAAGTGCAGATACTTAGCATTTGATATGTATATTATGAGAATAATTATAATATGTTATTAACTGAGCATAATCATAATTTTGAGAGTACACCAACCTCTATGCGCTTTTATCTTAACAGCAAGGCATTGTTAAAAGTTAGTTTAAAAACTTTTGCTTTCTCAACTTTTATCGAGGGTAAACTTACATCATTATGCTATTCAGGACCGCAGTAGCATAATCAGCCTATAATGTTCCCACTGCTGGGACACAGGCCTCCTCTCTGTGAGAGTAGGCTATAATCCACCACGTGGTCTCAGAGCGGTAGATGTTATCTTCGAATATTTGGTTCTAGGACAAACCAGTTTGTTTATTATGTTTTGAAAACAGTTCGAACCCACGACCTACAACTCGTCCCCGCGTTGTAACAACAATTATTATGTACTTATGTATTTACTATGTACTTAGTATATTTTATCAGAAATCTTTACGCAAAAATATTTTCTGAAAAACGTTTTATCTTTACACTGTAGGTAAGTCTAGCACATTACAAATTTTATGACATCAAGTTTTTTTTTAAACAGTTTTTCAATGAGGCCTGATTTATGTTCAGTAATAAAGAGGCCATCTTTCACTGATGTGAGACCTAGATCATAACTGTTGGCGGTGTTTACTGATACCGGCTTGAAGTAAGGTAATAAACACTCCTTTGGGTCGCTGTCACTTAGGCCATGTGACCTCAAAGTTAGGCTAAAGTAGTTCAATGTTCGGCTTATAACTCAGGGTACAAACTATGTTTGTTGAATTCAACGCCTTAATCATTTTGAGGACAAAACTTAGGCGTTAATTGTTGTGACTGTTTTATTACAACTTCAATGAGTAGGTATTTAAAATAATTCATATTGACGAGTAGCGTCATTCATTCGTATCAGCTGGTTTTGCGGTTACGAAATCGCTTTTGAATCCAGCTAACTGTTTAAATAATTATACCACAAATAATGTGCCATGATATTATGAATTTATGTCCAGTAATTCTTATGCCTATAGGGTTAAAAGAAAACTGGAAACTTTGCAATAAAATCAATCGAAATTATTTTTGGTGAAGTTAATCTAGCAAATGATCTTATTAAAGTGTTGTTTTAATTGAACAGTGGTGGAGAGCTACGTAGGCTCCACTTTGGCGTTGAAGGGACTCCAACGTTCTGACATGGGGACGTATCTGTGCATCGCAGCTAACGGCATTCCACCGACCAAGAGTCGCCGGTACGAAGTCTCTGTGTTGTGTAAGTATACAATGCTTTATATATCAACCCCTTTACTTTTAACTTGAGACGCTGGGATGAAGAAAAGGTATTTGCATGTTTTGTGAAGTTGCTGCAAGGGCTCGGAGTTTTCTCCGATGTCATTAGAACTAAATTTAAAAGCCATTGGCGGACCCCTCTGTCTATCATTTGAATAAAACAAGCGTGGTGTGACTTGCAAAGAAGTTTTGCATTATTGTATGAACAAAAAGTACGTAAACTTACGCTAAAATAGAGATTCGAGAATATAAAGTGTGTAACTTATCTCTTTAACAAAACTGGCTGACTTTAAAGGTTTGCGTAAATCTAATTGAGTGGAGTTAATTTGGTTCTAGTTAAACTTTGTTGATCATTTCTTTTGTATGGGTAATTAAGTTTATTTAGTGGATATACAGTTCCGAGGTAACTCTTTAGTGTATTCTTAATGCTTTTAAAAGGGCCGGGAGTTGAAAGTATTTTCTTTAACGGTGCAATATATTTCCGTGGAATAGGTTTCCTTGAGCACAGTCGACGTTTTTTGCCACTCCCGTCTAGAGTTATGATTCGATTTCTAGAATTTAGTAAAAAGTAATCAGGTTTTTCGTGAAAAATCCCAAGTACATATGTCTTGCTTGTCTCATCATAAATCCCTTGAATCAATTGTAACTTACCAAACCTTACTAATGTGCCACAATAACTGATGTACTCAGAATTTATTTTATCACTTAAGGAAAACGTCCATTATTCAACCACTCTGTCCGTTCTATCAATGTAACCCTCCATTATTTGTGTCCAGTCGAGCCGATCGTGCGAGTGGGGAGTCCAGTGGTTCTTCGAGCGGCAGACATGCAAGTCACCCTCCAGTGCTACGTTGAGGCCTCGCCTAAATCACTCAACACCTGGCAGCGAGGAAAATCGCAAGCTGGTAAGTAATACTTCGAGAACAGTCTGGTTTATTGTTAAGATTTAAGGTCCCACGTTGGGCGCCATTTTCAAGTTTTGTTTAATATTGTAGAAGTGATATAGTGGAACTTAGATTTTACTTGATTTCAGTAGATATTGTTTCAATAAAGTGAAATAATGTAGTTATGACTGACCCACGTTGGGCGCCAATAATATAAAAACATTTACGTGTTGGCATGATTTAAAATAGAAAACTTGATTAATTGGAAGATTATAAACCCAGCCAATATTAAAACTAAATGAAAAAAAGATATCACTTTATTAATTTAAGAAAAAATCACACACAATTGTTTTAACAAAATTATTTATCTTTTATCTTAGGTGGAAAGCTGCTAAACAGTTCAAAGTACGTGATATCAGAAGAGATATTGAATGAGTATGCACTACGAATGAACCTGACCATTAATCGATTGAAGAAGAACGATTTCGGCGAATACACATGCTCAGCGGCTAACGGCTACGGCAAAGCCGAGGGGATCATCACTTTGAAAGGTAAATTCATTTTCTAGTACGGTCATAAATTAAAGTCATGAATAGTTTATATCCTTAATACGTTTTGCAAGTCAGATTTGCTTTTGCGTTTAAGGGATAAATGAGGAACACGGATATTTTGTATCTTATGTAAATTAGACTTTACTTTTAGCTTAATTTAAACTCTTATCAATTTATAGTGACATCATATTTGTAATACCACAATTAATCAAATTCTTCTGCTCCTCAACAGAGACACCTCAAAGGACCACAACTACAACAACAACCACGACAACAACAACAACAACGCCACGCCCAACAACGACGACAATTGCAACAACGCGGCCTCCGAAGCGTCACCTCAAGAAGCAACACGACCGTGGCAACCAGAACACTCTCGACGCCGACATGCGTCAAGCGGAGCTCAACAACGCTTTCAACTTCTACAATACAGCGTTCACACCACCCAACAACTCCATCAACGAATACGCACAAAGAACCGAACGGCAGAAACTACGCCCCACTGGTTCAACGCGCCAATACATAGTATACAATAATGCCTACATAACTAACAAAGCCTCTACATTCTTTCCCATGTTCATATTACTACTAAAATTTGTTGTATAGAAAGAAATTAGATTTCTACATTATTTAAAAGAGATAGCATTAACATGTAGTGATAAAAACATGGCTGTTGAATTTTATATGTGTATAAGTACGTATTTTGAGGTTGTTGTAAACGTTTTAGTGGATCTCGATGTTAACATTGTTATATAAAAACATTATCGGCAGTTATTGATTAAAATAATGAGTTACAGCCTTATTATGTAAATTGAGACAATAAATACGAACTTCTTAAGAGTATGGCTCGACTATCTTTAAGGCCTGTTTAGGTAAAACTTGATTAATGCGAGTGAGTAATTGAAAGTAATTGGATTAAGCTTCTTGAAACAGCATAAGTAATTAATTCCTTTATAATAAGCAAATTGCATTTAAATAGTCACTCGCACCACCCATAATAAACGGGTATTTTTCTGGAATTGCTGTTGATAATAAAATAACGTAATACCAACTTAAATTTTTGAAAATATCATTATTATCATATCAGACGGCTATTTATTAAAAATGGATGAGGAATTTGATAGACTTGAAGAGGAGCGGACGCGTCGAAAGAGGTTTTTAGAAACTCCGTTTAGCTAACATTTTTATTATTCTCGTACTATTATTCTATACAATTCTTATTATACAATAATAACGGCATGATAAACTAGTATGGTAACTTGTATTTATAAAAGGAAATATGATAATAAATAAAGCTAGCGCATATATAATAATTTGTATAATGACAATACGATTGTAAAGACAATAGCAAGTAGAATTAAGGTAAAATTAGAGACCAGTGTTTTTATTATATACTAATAGTCGATTTTGTATTATTTGCATTGAGTAGACGTAGTGAGAGTTTCCGTTTTTTTAAATGAAATATCTTTTCCCCTTAAATAAGGTATTTTGTAGTAATACAAGTACCTATAACAACGAAGTAAATGACCAAAATACAAATATACATATATTTTTTGGGAATAACTAAATTTCTACTCTTCTTTCTGTATCTTTTCTTTTATGCATAAGTAGATTTCTAATAAGTAGTAAAATACATATTTTTAAGTAAAATAAGACGCTCTATAATTGTTCAGAATTTTAATTTTCTTATTTTTTCTGTAATCAAAGTTATATTTGTTTTTTGCTTATTAGCATATTTAATTTAAATTTTAAATAATGGTCTAAGTATAAATTAGTTATTATGTAAACAAAAATAAAGTGTTAGACTATAAAATTGGATACCTACTCGATAATAATAAATTTATGTCTTCCGGATAGTATATTAAAGTAATGTATTCGGCTCATTCGTGTTTATGAGTTTAATAAATAAAATATTAGACGAAGTTCCTTTTGGACTTCATGATAACGTAGTCTTATGTAAGTGACGAGAAAGAATTTATTGTAGGGATAGTGTTACGATGAATATAAAAACATGAATTTTGATAAGAATCGATTCTACTGTAAAAATGAATGAACGTGTATTTAGTAATAATTATAGAATTGAATATTTAAAGTTGTATCACTATTTAGTTGAATTTAATACCATATGGGATGTTACATACCTTTGTTTTAATTTTACTTATATATATTTACAAAATGTGGCATTTTTGACAAAGTATGGCGATAATTTATTCTAATTTATACAACGCAGGTACTATTTTATTTATACAATACATTTTGGGATTGCACTTTGCCAAATATCAACTTATTTGATTAAGTTTACAGTTCAATCAATAATATGTTAACGAATTAGCATGGAACTACATTTTATATTTTTAAGCTTTTTGTCTTTGAAAGTAACATTTTATTTTGTGTAATGTAAATAATTATAATTTGACTATAATGTTTTTGCATTAGACTCGTCGAATAATGGAAACTTGTTTTTCAAATAAATAATGACAATAAATACGACAATCATTGTAAATAATTAAATTCATGTTAAACCAATTTATTAGTACGAAATGCGACTATTTATCAATGTTAACTTTAAGATGTTGATATCATTTTATGACATTTTAAAATAAAAAATATAATCAAAGTAATCATATTGGGTAATGTTGATTATTTTTTTGTCTTTTCTATTTTTTTGCAGGTTTATAGAAATATACCAATGCTACCACCCCAGTTAAGTAAGCTGGGAAGCTTTTATAATCTGCTACAAACAGCCATACGTCTTCCTTTCATAATAAATTATAAAGATTATATGAATCCAGATTTCTTCATGATGTTTTCCTTTACTGACGTCAGTGATTTCCGTATTACATAATAATTATACACTTTGACCAAATGTTGAACAGTTAGTTGCCTTTTAAACAGAATGCTTTGATATAACGAGCAAAACAAGGGCAAAACATTTGTTAGGTTCTCAACGATAAGAGGTTTGTATACCAGCAGTGAAAATATTATATGATGTCTATAACTATGCTAGAGAGAGTAAGTAGAACATTATTATGCCATCGTCCAAGCTATTGCAATAGCTAAAATTATTAAGATGTTACAAGGTGACAATATTCCTGCTAACACTTCAGCCGCTGTGGGAGAAGGTCAGGGCGTAGGGGACAGAAAGGCGATTTCTTTTTAAGGCGGACTTACGGACGATCAGTAATGGGTAGCACAGAGTCTGTCTGATCAACAACTAGGCCCGAGCCATCGGCCCATTGATTTCTAAGAGTGCGTCAAGGAACTGTCAGCACGGGGTCTGATGGGCCTATTGCCTTATAAGGAATAGGTCTTGGACTTATCTAAGATGTTACTGCGCCCCAAAACGTAAAGGGCAATCGAAGAAACTTAGACTGTCAGACTCGTACTGTCTTGAACGCACACTGGTTTAGGACAGTCCGTTTTGCTCCACCCAGAACGGGAGACCTCATATTTTGATGATTATTTACCATAAAAAAGGCGCTGTTGATATCCTTGTGGGCCTATATCATACAAGATCACCAAAGATAGTAAGAAACTAAGGAATATACTTTCACATCTCTCTTGAGACATAATTTACCATTCGGCACATTATGTCAATCAATCACTATTTGACGTGAGATAAAATACATAGACATGAGATTACTTTTCCGGATCTTTTAGCTCTTTATCCATAATACTTACTTATTTGTAAAGATTTGCATTCACACACTTTGACTTTCGAAGTTTTTGGAAATCGGGGAACCTACGCTTTCATCAAGCATATTCAGCATGATTAACAATGTAATTCATAGTAGTACTGTCTTGAAAATATCGCTTTCAGCGATGAGACTGCCCATTGTGCCACACTATTAAAATGATGTATTTGTAAATAACTGTAATTTGTCATCATCATTTGTCTAGCCTTTTCCCAACTATATTGAGGTCGGCTTCCAGTCGAACCAGATGTAATTGAATATCAGTATTTTACATGGAGCGACTGCCATCGGGCCTACACAACCCTCAATTTTAAAAAAGGGCCACAAGACCTGCCGTTATTTGGCTATGATGGAGCGACATAGTCAGCATTATGACAAAGCTCCTTAATAAAGAAAAAAAAAGACCTGCCGTCTATGTATAAATAAATAAATAATAAATAGGTTTTTATAAAAAAGTATAACGTTAAACGATGAACCTGTACATAGCTTTTTCAGTTAACTTACAAGATTCGATTGTTAGTCAGACGTAACAATAGAAGATAAAGAAATTCTGCTCACCGCCTTAGGGACATAGCTAGATACTCGTCGCCCATTTATCAGACAGTGTAGGTATTCTTTAGATAAAATCTCTTTTCAAACACTACCAAATCCTAGATAAATAGAGACTTCTTGTATAAAACATAAAGGAATTGCCACAATACTACAGACTGTGAAGTAGATCATTGTTGAAGTATACAATGGTACTGACAACGAGGAGTTTTTGTACATTTATTGTCTTTATTATTCTTATTCTTTTCTTAAAGAAAAACATTAGGTACTTCACACTGCGAATTACTCCAGCATCGTGGGTGCTTTAACAAACATTTAAACACAAACAGCTCCAAACTTGTAGTTAAGAAAATATTTTTGTTCTGTGCGGGAATCCAACCCGCGACACGCAGCGCAGCCGTCAATCACTGGGCCACCGCGCAAACCGTACCGACAAGTCAGTAAAAATAACGTAGCAGCACAATACATTTCTACAACACTATTTTTATCATAGGCTTACAAACGTTACCATGAATTATTCAACATTCGAATCTGTAAATTTTTTTTTTTTAAACGACACTTCTTTACACTGGGCGTTAACATTAATAATAATAATCCCCTTGTATACTATTGACTTGTAAATAATTTTATATAAAGAGAAAGAGGCTAAAGTAAGGAGGTTGGCAAATAACCTTTCTCTATGTTCAATTGAGTCCTCTTTCGGCCAGTTTGTGGAGTGGAAGGGACTGTCAGACTCTTACTGACTAAAAATGTACCCTGTTTGTTCAGTTACCAGTCTTAAAACCAGGCTTATTCCGGCGAGTGAAAGTGACAGTGCTATACAAGTCGTCTAGCGCCATCTCGTTCACTCACTGGTTTTAAGACGTTGTAATACCCCCGTTCCCTTTAAAGATGGTTTGCCAACCCTGGCAGGCTTCTTTAGTGTTAGTTTATCTTCCAAGATAAACTAACACTAAAGAAGTGCTGATATTGAATGGCTTCTGCTGACTATGGGAACCTGTGAAACATAAAAAGCACTACCGAAGTCGTATTGATGTGATTATAGAAAGTAAGGTAAGCAAGTTCCTCGTAAACAGATATCAGGATAAACAGCAACAGTCAAGTGGTTGTAGCGTTCAAACCACTTCTAATTTTTGAATGGAAAGTTTTTTAATAGTGTAGTGTCAAAAAAATAAAGTTCAGTACATTTTCGACTTTTTCATAATTTATGGTCGCAGACAAGATGCCACTTTACTCTAAAAAAAAGCTGGTAATATCTCAAAAGGAGATTAAAACACAATAATTTTGTTTAGTCTTGTACTCATTTTAATGAGAAAATACAGAACAACACTTCTTACCTTACTGGAAACCTGGTTGGTACAGGTAGGTAACTAGGCATACATAACTTATTATTCAGACTCGATATGGAAGCTTCGGCAGGCATTCATTCATCAAACTGATGGACACTCCATTAGCTATGCATTGCATAGCCTACAAGACACAAGAATGTTATTTAGATTTATTTTTTATGACAATTATTACCATTTTTTGCCAATCAGATGGCAAAAAATGGAAATAATTGTCATAAAAAATAAATCTTGATTTTCTACTTCTTGATTGAACGGTACTTGATTTTCCCAGAAGCAGGTAAGTTTTATGAGGAAACTAAAGTACAAACGTTTCTCATGTTTGGGTCTATTTTCATTAGGCAATCAGTATCAAAGTTTACTCATATATTTTATTTTACTTTTAAACTAGTGACATAGGTTTATATTAGATAATTATACATTATAGTAATTAACATTAATTATTTTATCTAGATAATTAAACTAAAACTAGAAATTTAAAAATAAAAATAAATAAAACTAAATATTTACAACAAAATACTAAATAACTACTTTTAAACTATAATTGGTACAAAAATACTAGGAGATTCTTTGAATTCTGAAAGTTAATAAAACATCGCAAAATAACTTGCCCGCTACGAGCTGTGTGTCAATAAGACTGCTTTTTTTATTAGAATAGAATTTATTCAACAAGTGCTGAACACGTTTCTTTAATATTTATTGCTTTAATTTGACTTTGGTGTTTTAGAGAAATATTTTTCGATCTTACTCAAAAGGAAAGTGTCTCATAATCTCGATACTCTACCAACAAAAACAACAACACAACAATAATCTTTCGCTCAAAACCCATCCACACATCGCATTTCCTCTTCGAGCTAAATCGTTACACTTAATCATTTCAACGCAGCGCACAATCGCCCCTCTAAATTATAATACGCTGCCGTTATCACAATAAACATAGACTAGAGACGTCTTAACTTATAACTCAATTATAATTTCCATTGTGATTCAACGCGTTATCGCGGAAGACTTCGTGGCTTATGTACTACCGATATTTCAACTAGAAACATCAAAATCAAATATTTTTATTTCACGTAGGCCTATGAGGGCACTCACAAAACGTTTCCATGGAGAAGAACTGGCAAGAAATTCCAAGGTTATTCTTATAAAATATATTTGTTGTTACAGTCACAATGTAACAATAAGTGTTATGATCACTTGAGAGAAAAACTAAAAAGTGACTTTCCTAGGGAAGTTCTTAACAAAATAAACACTACAAAAATACACACATCAAAAGTGTCTAGGGATCAAGCATTTTTATGCGGATTTCTTGAGATTGAGATGTGGCTTTGTAATAAATTTATGATTTTATAAATTTATATGGATCCTTTTTGGTGCATTTCATAATTTGAATCAGGAACTGTGAATCAAATTCGAGTAAAAGATGAAAATCAGCTGTCAATATTTTCCCTATAAAAACATACAACGCATTGAAGACATTATTAGTGCTACTGTTTCCCTACTACTGATTAAAACCAACGTTATTATGGAGCGGCGACGTCATTTAAGCAGGGAAGAAATGCTCAGAGCCGTGGGAATGATAGAAGCTGGTTCCCGGCAACGTACTGTGGCTTTAGCTCTGAATACAAGTCAGAGTGTTATCAGTCGACTTTGGACACGTTACCGAAGCACTGGTACCGTGGCTGAGCGCCATGGAGGACGGTATCGCTGCACCACACGGAGACAAGACCGATACATTCAAATCTTAACTCGAAGAGCTCCAACAATAACCGCCATGATGTTAGCCGTGAGGCTTCATCACTCTTCAGGGAACTTAATTAGCGACCAAACAGTCAGAAACCGCTTGCATGAAGTGAACCTTCATTCCCGAAGACCGCTACGGGTACCACCTATAGCAATGCACAATCGTAGGATTCGATATCAATGGGCTCTTGAACACAGAAATTGGGCAGAAGAACAATGGCGTTTCGTGTGCTTTTCTTATGAGTCTCGTTTCGGTATGAGACCGGATACAAGACGTATACGACACTGGAGAACCCCTGGACGCCAACAGCGATTAAAATCCTGCCAGGAAGTCCATCCTTATAGTGGTGGAACCATCATGGTATGGGCGGGTATTTGGATCGGCGGAAGAACTGAGTTGATTTGGATCAGAGGCAACCTCAACGCTCAAATTTATGCTGAGACGATTGTATCAGACGTCATCGTTCCTCTACAAGTGCAAATCGGTCCCTTATTTCAGTTAATGCATGATAATGCACGACCGCACACCGCAAGAGTTGTAAGACAGACTCTCGCCGCAGCTAACATCAATGTCCTGCCCTGGCCTGCTCAGTCGCCAGACTTGAATCCGATTGAGCATGCATGGGATATGCTACAGAGAAGAGCTCTGCTGAATATGGAGGGTATCCAGTCGCAAGAAGACCTTTTTTTGTTGTTGCAACGAACATGGGCGGCCATTCCACAGCGTGATTTGGATGAACTCATTTTGAGTATGCTAAACCGATGTTCTTGTGTTGTTAGTGTTCGCGGTAGAAACACGGATTATTAATTGTTTAAGTTACCCAATAAAATTTTAAAGAAAACTGTTATTTCAGTCTTTTTTTCGAACTTTTGTGTTAGTGGTTCAAATGTCAAAAAACCCTTTATTAGGAAAATGGCAAATTTCTTTATTAATGCAAAGGTGACTAGGTTTATCGTTACTGTGACAAACGAAAACACTTTATTTGATGAATCCTTAAAGAAAATGTTAATTAATATCAATCAGGAGAAAAGTGATTGCAAAAATATATGTTGATCCCTAGACACTTTTGATGTGTGTATATGTATACATGCATGTATATCTCTACACGACCTACAATGTTCTCACATTCACAAAAAAAGAGTAGAAAAATGTTTATAAGAAAACTACATTAGGTCTTACATCCATAATTATTGCCTTTTTAACTGTAAAAATCTAAAAACATCGTCCACGTCACGTTTGCTACAAGTTCACCAGATTTATTTGAAAGTAATTTTCAGTGAGCATCTGGCTGCGCGCTATGAGAGATTCAGCTGATCAATATTCTGGAAGTCGCGTTCGAAGAACTGAGAAATATGTCAGTCTCTCAATCCGAATGCAAGTTATTTGTAAGCGGACTGTATTATGGAACGTACCGACGAATGATAAATTTGAAATCGATGCGTATGAAATCTGAAGCGGTTCGGGTTAAAATGAATTGGGAATTAGATTGGAGATTTTTATTGCTCGCTTTTATTATACTTGCGAAATATTAACTTCAATTTTGGGATGTCTGTTAACTTAAACATGAATGTTTCGCGCGATACGTTTGAATGTAATTTTTATCGGCTTTCGTAAGACAAGATGTCTTTCTTGAATGATAAATTATAAATAATAATATTTAAGCCTTATTTTAATCATATGTAATTTTCTTTAATCTCCATGTTCAGGCTGACATTTTAAGTAATTGGTTATTATATAAATTCATTTAATTGCGTTACTTATAACTGTCATAAAAAATGTCATTCGAATATACTGGCAATTTGGTATTCTTGACTCTACATAATTTTGACAAAACGGTACTTTTGATAGTATAGCAAAGAAGAAGTTAGCTAACGAAGGTTTAAAATTAACCAAAACCGAGTCTCCACAGCCTGAAACGTTACTTAATTATGTTAAAACGTTATTATAACAACCCGACCTCTTATAACACTTGGCCCACGACAGCCTGCAACGGCTTAATACTGTTAGTCGGACTAAGATTAGGTGCGGCTGTTATCAAATTATCTCTGCCTGTTCCGCTCTTGGCCCTTGAATATTCTAAAGATGTGTGCAGACCCATGAGCGTAGCCAGCCATGAGATCAGGGTGGGGCAGCAATATAAAATAATGTTTTTTTTTTATTTTAACTGATGACTGTCAAGTGTAAACTTTTTTACGGGACCTAGATAATTTAGTTTTTAAGGTTTGGTTAGGTACCTTACAGGTCAGAGTAAGGGTGGGGCGAGCGCCCCACTCTGCCCCACCGTGGCTACGCCCATGTGCAGACCTGAGAGTCTAGACAAAATGTTCACATATCTGTAAGTACCGACCTGTTCTGGCTTCCCACAGGCTCTATTCAAAAATAAAATGGATCCAGTAGGTTTTGGGTGTGTTTATTTGTAATGGTCCGTCTCGGCTTCCCCATGGTTTAAAATATTCAACCTACTTACTACCTAGGTGAATTTTTCGAAGACTTTTTTACATGAAATCCTTGCCCCGAAAATAATGAAAACACCAAAATATACCAAAAAATAATTATCCAGTTTGATGCAGCCCTGTGGAGTTTATGAGTGTAATAATTATAAAAAAAAGTTGCCGAAAAATCTTCCGAAATGCAGCTTATAGACATACGACAAATTATTCTGTCTGTTTGTACAGTTGTGTGCACACTACCTTACTAATGCTTGCCAAGACGCAAGCTACTATTACTCACACATGAAAATTTATAGCTGTCTCTATTAATTAAAGGTCGTTACTGGAAGCCAAAGTTTCTTAAACAATTAAGTGTCCCTTTACAAATATCGCGTGTTAGTTTTGGTTACCCATCCAAAGTTGTAGATTGTTTTAGTAGCTTTTCACGTAAATAGAACGGAATAATAAATACCCCCCAATATATTGAACTTATCATTTACAGTCTAATTCACTTTGGATTTGTTGAATGTTGGCCTATTATGTTGTTATATCAATATTGTTTTGTATACAGAGGTCTGAAATGGTTTGTGTTTAATTGTTGAAATGGTTAACCGAGTTTCATAGGAATTTGGACAATAGTTAATTTTGTAAACGTATTCAAATGTTTTGGGATGGAAGATTGATATTGCTATTCAGAACATGATTTTCTGTGTATTTATCTAAAGGGTTTATCTGCTTTAACGCAAAATTAATGTTGTTATAAAAATATTTTTATTTAATCTAAAAAAAAAAACTCTTTCTTTTCTTCCATTTTGAAAAACGCTCATGAGTGGTGGGAGCATTTACAAACATTTAAACTCAAATATACATACAGCCTAGTTACCTAGTACTAACTTAAGTGATTATCTTTCATCATATCCTAAACGGTTTATTTCTGACTATAAATAATGCGCAGTGATCAGAAGAAGGAAGTGAAACACAACAGAGCAACAAGGCACTTTATCTTCCCCTGCTAATCGGACCTCAAGTTGGGGACACAAGTCACTCTGATGTTTATAAGGGATGGCTTAATCTACGTTTCACCTTAAATTAAATCTGATGCTACATTTACAAAGCTTTAAGCCGTCTATACACCTAACAATCTGTCCGTTGGGTTGGTGTATTGTTTTGAAATTTATTTGAATACAAAATTAAATGGTGTTTTAATATTTTTTATAAATTTAGGTGATTAAATGCAAAGTTAGTTAAAAAAAACCCTTTTCAAAGCTTTCAAAAATAATCTTCTAAAAGAATTAACATTTTTAAGCTATTGCATAGCTTTTATCGCGGGCTCTGAGCGCGGCGCGGCGACCGAATTCCCAAAAACCTAACGAAAAAACCTAAGGAAAATACCTAACACCACGCATTGTCTAACGTCGTTTCAGTTCGGGAAACTTCGGCAAACGACTTTGCTTTTCTTACTGATTCTAAACGGCCAGCTACAGAAGGAGTTTTCACAATGAAACCTACTTATAAAATTCTCCTACAACAAAGCAGTTCTTTATTACAATAGTGCACCACAAACATTTTAAATAAATTATATTCTCGATAAAAAAAATGTTATGCAATAGCTTCACTGCGGCAGTCTCCGAGTGCCACATGTATTTTTTTTGTCACACATCTGGGTTTTGTTTTGCTCTTGTCTAGGGCAGAAATGACAGACAAAATCTTCGATGGATTGAGTTTACCCAGAAGAAGCCTGTTCACTCTAACTTTAAAGAGATTCGTTTTATTATGTAGTAATTGTACTAAGATCCTCTTATCATCGTCTGTTTTGAACTGTTCTAAATAAAGAAATTTCTTGTTTTTTTATTACATACCTACATATTTTCGATTTAGGTTAAAAGTGTTAACTGCAAGTAAATCCTGTAGATTGTGCACTGCATCACAAAATATCCCGTCTCACAGCAAAAGAATGATCAGGTTTCCATACAAAGACAATATCTCAATAGGTACGCGGAATAACTGTATTATCAAGTAGGCAGAGCGCGGCCGCGGACATGAAATATAACGCACTTACCGTACCTCGTAATATTGCGTTCTCTTGCAATATGAAAATTTATTGCAACGTATGTGTTAGTACAGAAATAGATGGCTAACTAAGAAAAATGTGTAGCGCTCTAATAACTCATGTACTTATGCTGCCTCATTTTCGATTTTATGTACGCGTTTCGAATATTAAAGTTTGTAACGTAAAAGCCTATAGTTAGGTACTTATGATTTAATGCTTTAGTGGTCCTGAATGATACTTGCCTACTTTTGAAATTGGTACCAGATATTTGATGTTTTTAGGCCAATAAAAGTACGATAACGTTTTTATAACTCTACATTAGGCTGGGTATTGTCACCGATTTTTTTCATCAGCCATTTCTCAGTGCTGAGGTCGCGGAACTGTCTCATCAGGTAACCGTGGCCCTGGAACGTAAGGGGCTATTGAAGGATCACCGTGGATTTAAGTCAGTACAAGTCTGACAGTCCTTCCCGTCCCGCCTTGGGTGGAATGTGGATGATTTAAAAAAAATGTATTCATATTCATATCTTTATTTGCATTCCATAATGTTAATTTTACAGATCTTATATTAGGCTTAAAGCTAGGTACAATTATGGACCCTGTAGGGCACAGCAAAAAGTATAAAAAATTAAATTAAATTTAACATAAGTGTGAATTAATAAAGAATGTTGAAAATCTTGTTCATAATAATTATTTCTTGAATTAAACATATTTAAGAACAAAATTATTTAATGAAGGGTTTCAAAAATATAGGTATCCTTTTATAAATACAATAATCAAATTTAAATTTTGACTAACTTTGGGTATGTAAGTACGGGTATTCTAGTGTCAGTTCTTCATAATTGCTTTGTCATGTATGTACTCGTCAATGGTGTAATAAGCCTTTTTAATTAATGTTTCCTTTAGTTTGTTAGTAAATGTCGTATTTTTCCGTGGTGGACTGGAGTATTGGTTGATAATGATAGACTCGGCCCCTATAAATGTGAACTTGTACCTTTAAAAGGTACGTTTCAGCCTACATGTTCTGAGATTAAGCGTGATGTAACAATAAAGAGTTTTTGCTCAGCTTCGCCTGGGTTGCCGTCGAAAATTATACCACAGAAACGTTTCTGTGATTTCCTGGTTGTAAACAACCTACTCGTATGTGCCGATTTTTATCCAAATCTTTTCAGCAGTTTTGGAAAGAAATAGGTATGTACATTCATTCATCCATTGCATTTGGCCCAGTGGTATCGGCCCCGACTTACAAGTTGTAGGTCATAGGTTCGAACCCAGCTTGGCGCATTACTTTGTGTAATTTATTTCATGAACACTGCTCTCAAAACGGTGAAGGAAAACATCGTGAGGAAACCGGCATGTGACATCTACCAACCCGCACTGGGCCCGCGTGGTGGATTATGACCCACTCCCTCTCACAGAGGGGAGGCCTGTGTCCCAACAGTGGGAACATTGAATGCTGATGATGATTCATCCATCCGTGCCTCCCTATTATCTTTATAACTTTCATTCATAACAGAAATAAGATTTTCATTAAAGACCAAAATACCAGGTATTAAACATTTCTAGACATCAAGCGCATGCAGTCACAAAATGTGGTGACTAAAGACTGACACGACACTGCAAAACAAACTCATCCTCAAAGTTTCCTCTTAAAGTAATTCGCTTCGGCTCTCGAGAGCAAAAGTCGCGCTTTATGAACCTAATTAAGTGTCGCATAATAAGCTTCAATTAGTACGATGCTTATTTTATGACTTATCCCGAGCCTTTGTTTACGTTGTGTCTACAGGGTTAGCGTACGGTTTTGCGGGTGAATGTCGGTTGAAGATTAAAGTTTTGTTCAGGTTACTAGATTACTACTAGCTCACTGAAGGGTTAAGGTTATCGCTTGACACGTTTCTCACCGGACCGTGTCCGGTGAGAAACGTGTTTGGAGAGGTTCCTATTTTAGATTCGGTGGGAGGTAGTTCTCGGTATCATCATTGTGTGGACCCCTCGGAGGACACGCTGGAGCATACGGTGAAGGTACTCGTATGCCCGGCTTACGCAAAGCACTCTGTTCTCACGGAGGTGATAGGCGGCTGAATGACATGGAAGTTCGACGCCATTCAGGATGAGAAGACTTGTTTGGTGGTTATGCCATAAAATGTTGGTACCGCTTACGGCTTCCACTGCTGGGACACCGCTTTTGTGAGAGGGAGTGGGGCTATGTTTTATCTACCACGGTGACCCAAAGTGGTTTGGACATATTTTTCATTATTCACATTTCTTGGACACGCCAGTTTTCTTCCTGACATCAGTTGCTCAGTGGCTTTATCATTTGAATGATTACTTTCAAGAACGTGTTATAAGTATCTATTACCACTGAAAAGCATATTTCTATGGTATAATTTTAACTAAAGCCTCTTTTATGAGGTCTGTTGCATAAATTCAGATGTGAATATTGTTTCCATTTTAGTAAGAAATAATTAATAACACTCTTACGTACTTACTTGACATTGATAATGTCAGGCATCTGACTATGATGTGTTTATTAATCTTAATTGACTCATTTCTCATTTTTGTAAAATAATGTAGCTTAAGAACAAGCCAAACCAAGAACAGATTAAAATTATTTCTAGGTTATACATATAGTAAAATAATGGCTGAATTTTTTTATTTATTTCATTACTGTTATGGTTTTCGGGTGAACAGAATCAGTTTTAAAAAAGAAAACAATAGTGAACTAATGAAAAGATGGTTTAGAGTTATTTTGTTGACCCTCAGACTCTGTTTCCCTTCGGCTATAACAAGAGAGTAAATCTGCGTTCCGCATGTTATGGGATTTAAAAGAAAACTTTGCTGTGCATAAGCCATGTTTACGAAGAGAATGAATGTGAATTAACTAGCTTTTGCCAGCTATTTCGCCCATGCGTTAGACATCTTTCCGCGCCAAATTTATATAGGGTGTTAAAAAATCAACTGCAGGAATTTCGTGTGTGTACTCGGTATCAAAAACCAAGTACATTCCAAAAAAAACTTTTTTTTTCAAAAATATTTTTTTTTTCAATTTTTTTTTTTCAAAATTATTATGTTTTTTTTCAAGCATTTTTCTTTTGGCCGATTAATATGGCCAATAAAATAAGTTATTTGTAAGTATTTAGATAAATTGCCAGTCCAAAGTCTGCAAAATGTGATGGGAAAGTTGGAATCAGCTGTGAACGCTACACACGGGTGAACGACCTCAAAGAGCAATCAAATTCATTAACAAAGTCAAAAAAAGTGCTTGAAAAAAATTTTTTTTTTGAAAAAAAATGCTGGAAAAAAAAATTTTTTTTTGGAATGTACTTGGTTTTTGATACCGAGTACGCACACGAAAATCCTGCAGTTGATTTTTTAACACCTTGTATAGTTCGATAGTTCTAGTGCGATGAGTAACAAACGTCGGATGGATAGATAAATCCATCCAACCGTTGGCTTTCATAATTTTAGTAAGATATGTGAGTCACGCGTGATCAGTTATTGTTTGTGCTTTGAGCAGATAAAGCCAATTTTATTATTGTTTTATTAATTTAAATAGATAAACGTACGCACGATTAGACTGTTTTATTCAATCATGAAAAAACGCTCCAACATTAAGGTTCAACCCTAAACAAACTCGAACAATACAAACGCAGAAATGAAACTAAAATGTTATTGTGTTACAAATACAGTCGTAGTACGTTAGAGAAAATCAGATCGGGTGGCAGTAATACAGGGCATTAGATAATGTTTCCTCCCGGGAGGAATCCGACGGTCACAGATAACAGTGGCCGCGACGCCTACGACCTCGGATTTGTCTCTCGTTGTTACGCTCTGTAATAATATTACGAGCGGTTGTTTAGACCTTTGTCTACCGTTTGTGACGTCACTACTATGATGTTTACACATCGCGATTGCAGTTTATGTTATCCTGGTAACGTGATTTATGGCGCGGCCGAATTTAGTGCGGATTACTGTGAGTTGTGTTTAGGTCTTTATTTTATTGTAAAGGGACAAGTTGGGATTGTTCAGCCTGTATAAAACAATAAGATAAAGAAGGATTTTTTTGGTTCTTGTTTGACAAATTCTTGACCCGAGTCGTAATTCCAACTGATTACTTGGCACCGTATGCACTTATGATGACTTATTTTGGCGTTCAATCTCTTATATTGAATTACAAAGCTACATTGCTTTTCACAAGGATTCTTCCCGTATATTTGAATCTGCGTAACTACATAATAATAATAATAATAATAATAATAAATTTTATTTCAGAATTACTTCCATATTTGCATAGCATATTACGATGCTCGTAACATATAAAATAAGGATCCTCTTGAATCGTAGCAGCGGAGCTCCATTCAAGGTCCGTATTTTTCTGTTAAGTGCTTATGCGGAATCCTTCTTTTTTCCATAAGACCAACTCATAAACTCAAGAGTATCCATGTCGTATTTCCTCAATATAGTATTATGGTATGATAATACGGCGAGTCGGTCACATGAATCACAGGGCTCTTGCCACGCGAGTCTTTGTATTCAGTTTGGCGGATGACGATAACCTTAATGTAAGCGCCGTCACGGCTGGTGGTCCGAAGAAGGATCGCTTTTGTCGTGGTCCCTTCCGCGCGCCCCATTCTTTTCTCTTTATACCGTTTCTCACTTGAGTAATTCGAGGACAATAAACATTTATTGTGCTCGTTTATTTGACAGACGATGAAGAAATATCGAATGAGTGAGTTTGTTATATTTGGCCGGCGGGCATCCTCCCAAGTTGTTTAACGGCCGCCGTAATACAAAGAGCGTGGGCTTTTTCCCGAGTTTTCCTCTTAAAGTAAAGGATAAGAAAATTATCCGGTCACTTTAAAGCCCGAACGTGAATTTGCGAAATGTGTAAGGAACCCGGCCGGTCTCGGGGGAACGCTCTCGACGAGAGACATCCGCATTCGTTTTTGTGCGTTTCATTTTCTTGCGAAGAATGGATTTTACGACTTCCTCTTTTAATAATTAACTGTTAGCTTGCTTTATTTTAATACGAAAATGCCGGGTGACATTTAAAATTATGTCGTTACTTATCCACAAAGAATCATAAAACTTAAGTATACTCTTCAGGTAAAGATATCCCTAAATCAAAAATCAATCACTCCAACACAAAGGCTAGTAAAAGCCGAAGCCATAAAATCAGTCCTCGCAGTTCCATTCTTAAGACCAGCTAATCATCTTAACAAGGCACATAGGAGCGAACAACACGGGCCCGGCGCCCCTGCATTTGTATTCAGTTTGGCAGACTACGATAACTTTAATCCGGGTAAAGTGTCACCTTGAGTGGCTTACACAGAAAGAACCTTTGTCTGGGAGTAGGGTACTCTGACCTTCTTATTTTTTCCGTCAGGTTTTCCTCCATTGTCACGGGGTAATGTAAAATCCAGCTACTTAAAAGGCGAGCTTTTCGTCGGATTGTCGGGACCTAGACTATTGCGGCGCTCTGTACGGGGACTCAAGTTGATGGATTGTGATCGAGAGCCTCGTTGATCATATAACACGTACTTGGTCATTTAACGTTGCGATATATCGGCATGGTCACGAGATTGAAAAAGACTATTTATTTTCTTATTTGCAGTGCGGACTCGAGAACGTGACTCAGCGAAAAAATATGGATGGGACCTTTTAAAATTGAATTCCGCGGGAACTTTCTGCTATATGAGTTTTATTCAGAGCTACGGATAACACTTTTATGAGTAGAGATACGAAACATTTTTAGGAGTTTCAAATGGTGATTTGAATGACTGGATGACGAGGTTTTTGGGTCCTATTTATTCACAGATGATTAAGTCGTAATTGCGGAGACAAAGTTTCGACAAAAGGTGAGGAAATGATACGGTTCCTTTGTAAAAGTTGCAATGTACGTGACAAATCTTCTAGTTTCGACTTCGGATTGAAAACTGCGATAGAGTCGGCCCCGACGTGCCTCGAATCTGCTATTAGCCTTCCATTTAGAAATAGGTGCACAGACTTATAGGTATTATATTAGAAATGTTAGTGAAGTAATGTAACTCTGTTAAATTGTAGTCACGTTTCATACTTTTCATCTTGCGTGGACCCGTAACAATGCAATTACATTACCAAGTAGGTACTTGTCCGCATTTACACAATTAGATCAGTCAGTGAGGCGAACACTAACTGAACTGAAGCAATTGAAATGAACACAATCTGAATCGGAATCGGTTTGTCTTGTACCTACGCGTACAGTGTTGGTACAATCTCTCACGGAATTATAAACACGCGTATATGGTTATAGTCGCAGTTTGCCGGTCCATCATCTACATTTTATAGAGGTCTACTACATTGATATGGCTTAATTATTCCTTGTAGTATCTTGTAACTGACGTAATGGAAGATTAACGTACGACAGTTATTACAGTGAAGCTATTCGAAATTCACTTTGACAATTTGTTTTTAACTCTTTGTAATCCTACAGCATCGGTTTGTTACTTTTCAGTTAACATTTACGTAAGTATACAAACGCTATACAAAAACAAACATAGTAGTGAAATGGAACAAATCATTTTTGTTCGCGACATTATCTGAATCCTAAAGTTATGCAACTGTTAGTCAACTCTTATTGAAACTAAATCTAACCATTGTTTACATTGAGGCAAGTGTGAAGATATAATGCTGTCTGACTCACTTATCTACTTATACGGAATTAGCGAACATGTTAGAGTACAAATGAAAAGGTTTTTACGCCAGTGATGCGAGGACCGCCAAACACAGAAAACCTTTGAAAAAAATGTAAGCTGATTTACCGTGGCCGGCCAGGGGCCTCTTGTGCTCGCTCGACCGGCAAATAAAGGCGACCAGACAAATGCTCGCAAATTGACTCGACGTTTTTCACTGTATTCCATATTTTTTACGCAAGGAGAGCATCTACGTAGCTGCTGAAACATCAAAATGAACGGCCCGAAGATAATTAAAAAACGTTCAATGTTTACCAACGTTAATTAAATTTTATTAAAAAATACCTTTTTGTAAAAGTGTCTTTTTGTTTGCCATTTTGTTTGGTCTAAAAATGATCCGTCATTTTATTTCCCCAATTTCGCGAAACCTTCTACTCAAAGTAACAAGGGTACCACTATTACATTGAAATCTGTTACTAAGCTGAACCGTAAACAATTGAAATAAAGGAGTGACAAAGCGACCATTGAGTGGGCATTGTGATGAAAATCAAATAAGGAAAGGGTCTTCATAAAAACCGCTTCATTACCGAGCTTGAAGGCATTAAGTCGCTACAACGACCAAATAAAGCTAAGATTACAAGTTAACCTCATGTTAGTCGGAAACCCCAATGATAAAGCATCTCAGGAAAATCGAGCCCGAGGAGGGTACACTAATCCCTCTTTAGCAAAAACGCTTCGTTCCAAAAAGTGATGGGCGGCTCACGAGGGATGGATCTTCATTACCCAACCGTGTTGTCAGTTAAGCCAAAGGGTCTCAGGATTACATACTACTTAATAAAACTTAAAAAATGAGGACGTAATGGCTTATGTGAGCCTTCGGGATTTTAGTGAGAATTTTTCACATTTTAGGTCACAAAGAAATTCTTTTTAAGAGATGTTGTTAAATACACGCATGTTGCCTGGAGTGAATATTCTTAAATCAAAGCTCGGAAAATGTTGGGTTATTCTGTTATTACATTATTCGGCTTAGGCCAATCGTAGCGTTGGAATCAAGGGGCTACGTCACTACTGAGTTCAGTGCGGCGGAAAAATCACAGCTCTCGATAAATTCACCATGACTAGCCTGTACGTTGGATTAAATTTTTTGTGCCAGTGAAAATTATGTGGGTGACTTCTTAATCTTCTTTTTAAGGGGCGTTCGGTTTAAAAAGATGGTCTTTTAACAGTACGTTTTGAAATTTACCAAAGTTTCTATCGAAAGCCTATTTTATTACTTGACAAAAATGTGTCTGGGTTCCTTTAACTAGGTTCATACTGTGTCAAACTATTTTGATAATTTTGTGGTGATAGTGCTCAAAGAGATAAAGTTTTGATCTTAAAAGTATTTTTACAACTATGATCTCATTTTCTCTTATAGTTCAAGTTTAATGTAAAGGGCAACTAAGATTAAGTACACATGACGCGACCCATGTAGCAGTAAGCCTTGGATTAATAGATATTTAGGACCTAAAACCGACTTGGTACTTTATCAGCCGGTCTTTTATTCTTGCGAAGTAATAATAGCCCGTCTACAACTAAGTAGATATAACAACTATTTCCTAAAATAAGTTAATACAAGATTAATGGCCCAAGTTTGTTTTCCTTTGTTTATGTAAACAGAACATCAAAGTTTTCATGTGATTAACAAGGACCTCCCCAACAATTTACCTACATCTGCCAGCAGAATTTATCCATTTAAAATACGTCACGAGGGGTTCACAATAACGCTCACGCAAAATCTCATTACTGCAAATGAAACATTATTTGGTTGTCACGGCAAGTACGTCGTGTATAGCAAATTACTAAAGTTTCACTGATGTACAGACCAGACCCACTTAGTACGTTCCATCACAATGGAAACCCTTTGTTTCAAATTAAGTGCACATAACCAGATTTTACGGCAAAATCGAAACCATAATGGCTTCGAGAATATATTACGAGTACAACAGCACAGGTGAAAATTTACGCTTACGATTCTCTTCAATAACGAGAGCATATCATTTTTCCATACAATAGCGCCATAAAAAGATTCACGGCAGTGCCTTTTTCGTATTTACCTTTGAAAATTTATATTCCCAGTGGGTTCAAGACCGCGGCCGACCGCAATAATACACAATGGGCAATCGAATTATCATATCATTATGGGCAAGAGAAAAATCCTGGAACTTGCTATTTTATGTCACCTATGCTATGGTGTGATTTTGTTTGAAATGGGCATCGATACTTTTGTTGTTGTTGCTACTTTTGTAGTTTTGTGCGATAGGATTTTCGAGGTTACGACTCTGAATTGCTTATACGTGTGAACTCTTATGTCTCCATATACTTACTTTATCAACCAATTCTTGGTATTGAAATACTGGTTACTAGTTCTACCTTACCTTAGTTTGTGGATGGAAATCTTTATTGAGTTAGCCCACAACTTAGCTATAAGTTTGGCTCTATCGCTAACGTCATTTAACTTCTGCAGTGTACGAGCATTACGATACCATTGAAGACACAGACGTTGTTGGTCTGATGTTGTCACTGGTTTTTGTACCTTGATTGGGAAGTAATAGGTTTTATGCTGGATGATAATCAGTCCACCAAAATTCTTTCTAGTTAGGGTTGCCATCTCTAAAATTTGGAAATCAGGACAAGACGCGTGAAAAGCCCGGATTTTAGAGTCCAGAACCCGGACATGAGTTGAAGTGCGCACCGTAGCAACCGCGTCGGGAGGGCCGAGGGGTGCGGGGACAGTGAAGTGTGCGTGTGTCGCGGGCGGCCAAAGATTTTATATTTTTAAACCCGGACTACAAATGAAGCCCCCCAGACGCTACCCGGATGCCCTCTAAACTAAGACAAATCCAGGGAAAAAAATGCCTAGCCTAGCCCTATTTCTAGTTCATCTCGCTATTAATTTCACTGTCTTCTACGATTTAGGATCATTGACTATTGGTAACATATTTAGGTACAAGGGAATTTAGCATCTATGTCAACCAGTATGCCGTTGATGCGGGTCGCTTATTTCCTGCGTGTTCCTATCATGCGGCCGTCGTTTGACACATTTTAGTTTCAGTATTACGGCTTGACATAAGCTATTGATGGCACAGTTACTTTAAAAACGCAAACGTCTATGGATTTTTTAAAAAAACCTCAATAATGACCCGACTGAAGAGTTTCTTCAATCGTTCTTTACGTTCTGGGGTCACGGTTATCTGTTTAGAGGTTTCTATGGGGGCCCCGTCAACTGATTATACAACCTGAAGTAGTTAACAATATTATATATTCCAAACTTGAAATAATGTAATCAATGTAGAAATCAAGTTTTTTGTTTTTATTAAATGTGATTAAAATAATATAAAAAGTTTGAACAAAATTGTGATATAAAATATTTCTATTTGTGAAGAAAATAAACATATAAAACATTGAACCTCTAACTTTTTAGAGTCGAGTGCGATACCTCCATTAATAAGTAAATCTAATGTAATTACAGTATGTAATTATAATTTATGCATTAAGTTTACCGTGAGCGCATTAAAATATTTTTATAACGAGCAGAATTAATATTATTAATGGATTGAAATATATAACAGTTTTAGTATTAAATAAAAAAATAATAAAAGTTATTTTGTAGAGGGTTTTGTTATGAAGGCGTGGTTATTTAAAATATCAATTAGATCTTTAAAAAAACATCTATTTTCAGAAGAATTATCGAAACAATTATCTATAGTACAAATCCAACATTTAGCATGTAAGCCTATTTTTGGCCAATCATCGTAACTATATTTTGGCGTGACGAAAAGTTTCAAACAGTTTTAAGTTTTTCCACCGCTTTCAATATTGATTTGCAAAGCAAAGGATGAATACTTTATGCATGTCAGTATATCTTATCACGTGATTATGATACGTCCACAAAATAATTCAGCGAGTAAATCGCGGCATGCTCCTGACAATGAGTAATGAAGATTTCATTTATTATAGCCATTTAATTTAGACGATTCAATTTATCTTCATCTTGAATAAATAAATCATAAGATGACTTTTATAACTAATGCTTCAGAAAGTCTTTACACGGATTTATTACGGATTCAATTGGGGGTTGAATTGAGAGATTTCCGGTAAGTGAAATGTACTTTTGGTTATTTGTTGTTATTTTTTTTTTAATTTCTTGTTTAATTATAACTTAAAACTATAACAAGGGAGGACGTATGTGCAGACACGTACTAAAAATAATATGCGATTAGATAATAATGAAAATGTTGAATTTTTTTGTTTCAAAGAAGTTTACTTTATTCTCTTGAGTTATCATACTTAATTATATTGGCAACCTACCATGATCATAATCATTCGGCGTTAAACTCCCTTTCAATTAATTCCTTTCCAAGCATTTAAGTTCACCCCGTTTTACCGTAATTCCGAATTATGTAATGTTTAAAACTGTAACAGATAAAAAACTACTCTCGCAGATCTGACTAAGTAGAACAGTATAAAGCCTAAAACAAAATAAATTCCAACGAATAGTTCGCAAAACCCCGATTTTCACAGAGCCCTCAACATTTTATTATCAACCGTACATCAAATGCTTCGCTTCAAATGATGTAGTTAACACTGATGCGGGGAGCGTATAAATAAAGAAGGCTTATAAAAACCTAAATAAATAGCCTCCGCTGTGACTGACGATATTATAAATTTGTTCAGATAACGTCGTGGGTGACATTAAAAGCACCTCTGTTTACCCCTAGGCGGATTTTGTCCCTAGTGTGGAAATAACGCGTGGTTACCATTTTTGGCTTTTATCGCCGGTGAACCAACTATCAGATTGTTTTCAGTTTCAAATGAAAACATTAAATGAGTCATCTCGTCCTGTGTGGAGTGGAAGGGGTTGTCAAAATCTTACTGACTAAAAACCACCCTATTCTTTCATAATATGCCCTTTGCATTTCAGTTTCGTTGTTTTTTTTTTTAACATAATGCTGATAACTGTGTTCGCTCATTTCCATTGTTGAGTTTTATCAAAATGTGTAAAGCTGTTTGACACTCAAAATTCTAACTTCATCTACTATCGCCCGGCATTGGTCGAGGCCATGCTGCGGGGCGAGACGGAGTGGGAAGCGGTCGCCTCCTTCTGCGAAGCAGTTATGCTCGCGAAGGAGGAGGCGGGCCGTGAGAGAGAGAGGACAGCGTCCTCCGTCCGCCCCAGCCGCAGTGGTAGACGCCCACGGCGTCGGACGTCGCAAGACGATCTCCGGCCACCGTAGTAGGCGCGGGCATGCGGGCGGCGAGTAATGGGCAACTCGCCGTCCGACCATGGACCATGCCCGGGTCGACGGCGCGTTGTGTTCCATGCGCGCCTCAAAGAGCGTCAGCAAGTTGACGGGACCCCCCTCTAGAGGGCCAAAGCCTGCTGGGGTCGCAGGACTTATTCCATTACCGTGACCCTGGAACGTAAAGGGCTAATGAAGGACACCGTGAATTTTAGTCAGTACAAGTCTGACAGTCCCTTCCGTCCTGCCCTGGGTGGGAGGACTCAGGAGATTTGATGATTTACCACGCAAAAAAAAAAACTTCGCCTACTATTATTTAAACGATGCTCAAGCCACTCAACATAGCTCAAAGTTTAAAATGTTATATACGATATAAATTAATATTATACTACGAAAATCCTTATGCTCTTTCCCGAAAATACACGCATGAGTACTTTATACCATTTATTTGTTGAAGGTTGAGAGTAGTTATGTAAAGAAAATATAAATAAAACGGAGCAGTGGGTTCTGAAAGGCTAGGGTATAGGTTCGCTCGAGTGATCAAAACTGTGAGATCTGTCAAACACAGATTGCTTCGGAAAGGAGTTGGACAGGCGAGCAATATCCGTTACCGACCGCGAAATATGATCATAATACGTGAACAAGTGAGTGCTTGCACAAAGCCGAACTAATGTGGAACTTTGTTATGTATTAAATCTTTTGTGGAAAAGTCGGCAGTGAAGTTTAGCAGATTTAAATCATACGGTCTGCATGATTTAAATTCATGAAAATGAGGTTCCTGAAATTAAATAAAAAGAAGAGAGGATAAAACTCATTCACATTAATCTTACAGTTAAACAATAATTATAACGTTGCCTTAAAGATTATCATTAGAAAATAAATAATCATCGTGAAATTTTAATAGGTACTCGTAGGGCTAGCAAGATATTTTAGTAGATTAAGCAAATTCTATAGAGATGATGATTTGAACCACCATGGTTCAAATCATATAACAGTTTTTAAGACATTAGTTGAGGCACGCAAATTGGTGTCGAGTATTTTGTCCAAGTGTGAAAAACTAGTAAGTTCCTTAGATACGCAACTTGAGGGCTGATAAAAACCAAAAAGTTTTTTAATAAAAGTTCCTTGAGGAAATGCTGTGAAATATTCGAGATTCTTGTGCTGATTGTTTTATAGTTATGGCTCGCAAGGACGAGATATGCCCCTCATAAAATACACTTTAGAATATTTTAACGCGTCCCTACAGAGTAGAGGGTTTTTATTACTTTTTAAATTGACAATTTACCTTAAAAGAACGTATTATCTCGGCTCAAAATAAACAAGAGACAACTTTAATATAACCTTTACACTTTTTCAGATTCATTAAGTTCTTTATCTACTCTCATATCGTTAAATTCAAAATACAAAACTCAAAACGAGTTTATAATGACGTACTTTACACACAGTATATCGAAATGAAATTAAAAAATTAAATTATGACACTATTTCTCTAACAAAATAATGTTATAATAAATTTTTTTTCATTACGATACAGATTACAGATCATAGATACATCCATTTGATTTTTTATCTGTGGCTGCGCGCGCTTTGGGAGTACGTCTTACGCCAACGATACACAATTCCATATTCAATTTCATACTCAATTATAAATACAAAATGAACACTTATTAACAATCTTCATCTTTTATTTGATAATTATATTCGTGTTCAATGAGAGTAGATAAAGTAGTGTATGAAACTGCACATAACTAGGTATTATACACTCGTGTGATACTTTTAAAAAACTCGCTTCGCTCGTTTTTTAAACTCACACTCGTGTATAATACCCCTCATTATGTGACAGTTTCATAAACTACTATTGTTCCATAATCTCTAGGATTAATGCGGATTACATTTAAGTTTTGTTCTCACGCCATTTAATATAGAAACAATAAAAAATCGTTTTATGTTTTAACTTGAAAAGAGACATTTTTTCTCACGATCCTTTATTATAATAAAAACACTCGAAGTCGCTTGTCAGAGTTGTCACATCACAACAGAATTAAATGAAATAAGCTTCGCATTTTCAATAGCGGCATTTTCTCCGTGTAGTCATTGTCAGCTATTCTCATGCCTTGTTTGGCGTGTAATTGAATAAGACGATTGCCATCACCAGTCGCGAGGAAAAGAATTTAATAACATGCGATATAAACGTGCCCTCGAATACATCGCACTCTGCCATTTAAGCGACACATCTCTGCGATGGGTACTCGCTTGCCGTACGCCGCATTTCCCGAGCTATTCAATAGTTTTTTATTTAAATAAAAATCCAATAATTTTAACGCTTACTGTTCAGTGCGTCGACAGAGGGAGAATTCATTGTGTGAATCCCGAACACGGCAGATATGCATGACCAGCATTGAGCAATTCTAAAAATGAAAGCACTCACTGGGCTGAGTTATTTTTAAAGCTGATAAAGGAAATATGCAATCACAGCGAAATGATTGGAATTTACGTCATAACATGCATGTCTCTGATAAATATACGAGTATTATTGAGTTGCTATTTTATATGTATAATGAACACTTTTATTCGAGGCCCATTGATTTTCAACGCCTTTAAATGCGCCGTAAATCGTTTAATATTACTTTTTACTGTCATGTCTTCAGATGTGCCCGTACCTCTTAAATAGCAGAAATTGTTTATGCTTATCAATATGCATATTAAAAGTTCGTTTGTATGTCGCTTTTGAGAGAAAATAATAAACGGTGACCGGACAATGCAATGCAATGAAAAGGGTAAGTAAACAAAGCGAAAAAAACCCCATTGCGGAATAATTTGTAAAGATAATAAAAAATCTCTATAGACATTTACGAGCAACGAGGTGGACGTAATTTGTTTTACAGACCAATTAAATGTATAGCCCGAGTACTGGAGATTGAGTATTTTTAGGTAGCTTCTTCAATCGACTGTGATAGAAAATTATAGACAGCCCGGCTGGGATATGGTGATGAAACTCAAATATCTTTTAAATATATTGTTAATATAAATTTACAGAAAGTGATAAGTTTTTTCGGACGTCCACTGCTGAATATAGGCCTCCCCTTTAGATCTCCACATATACCGGTTTTAAGCGACCTGTATCCAGCGTCTTCCGGTGACCTTTATAAGGTCGTCTGTCCATCTCGTTGGTGGACGTCTTACGCTGCGCTTGCTAGTCCGCGGTCTCCACTCTAGCACTTTTTGACCCCATCGGCCATTTGCTCTGCGAGCAATATGGCCTGCCCATCGCCACTTCAGCTTGCTAATCCGGTGGGCTATATCGGTGACTTTAGTTCATCTACGGATCTCCTCGTTTCGGTTTCGATCGCGTAGAGAAAAACCGAGCATAGCCCTCTCCTTTGAGCCCCCCACTTTGAGCTTTGAGATGTGGCCGATAGTGAAAGACCACGTTTCGGTGCCGTAAGTCATCACTGGTAATACACATTGGTTGAAGACTTTCGTCTTGAGGCACTAAGGTATGTCGGACGAAAAGACATTGCGTAGTTTCCCGAACGCTGCCCAACCGAGTTGGATTCGGCGGTTGACCTCTTTCTCGAAGTTGGACCTACCTAATTGGACTACTTGTCCTAAATAGATATGTGAGTCAACAACTTCGAGTACCGAGTTTCCAACAGAGACTGGGGTGGGCACAACATTGGCATTTGACATAATTTTCGTCTTGTCCATGTTCATTTTCAAGCCCACCCGTTGTGAAACTCGGTCGAGGCCATCGAGCATCATGCTGAGGTTCTCCATCGACTTTGTCATGATTACGATGTCGTCGGCAAACCGAAGGTGAGTGATGTATTCGCCGTTGATGTTGATGCCAAGTCCTTGCCATTCCAGGAGTTTGAAGGCGTCTTCCATTGCGGCAGTAAACAGTTTCGGGGAGATAACGTTCCCCTGTCTTACGACTCTTCTCAATGGAATCGTCTTCGTGCTCTACTCCTGTACTGTACTCGGACCGACATGGTGGCGTTGTTATACAAACACTTCAACACCTCGATTTACCGATAGTCAATAGTCAATACTACATATCTTAAGTAATTGTAACTTATTTCTAGTCCTTTAATGTGTTGAAACTTAAAAACTCAAAAAGCTTACCCAGATTTTCTTCAGGGTTACTTTTAATTTTTCTGGTTTAAGGTTTGAAGTATCGACTTCAAACCTTAAACCAGAAAAATGAAAAGTAAAAATTCATTACCGATTCCAGAGACGCGATTCAATTCAATAAATTACGTCATTTAAGTCTCTCGATACTGGTGAAGTATGGAATAGCACATTTTCTATAAACGATTTTATATAGAACAGGAGTGCGTCGGGTCAAATGGAACGGCCAATAAATCTGTTAAAGTGACAGTGTGGGGCGATAACACGCGATCGTTGGCGTGTGTATTTGATAATGGCTGCCCGACACCTGCCGTTGAAACCGCAAAAATGTATCTAGCGATACCGCTTCAGTCGATTCAAATATTCACTGAGATTCAGTTCGTTCGATATTCAGTTATAGATTTTTAACAGTTGGTTATGTAAACTGAAAACTGGATAGGTACCCTGTAGTTTTTTTTTTATTTTATTTTTTTGATATATCAAAATGGACGTATTATAAATGGTGATGACCTATGTCAAATTAGTAATTTAGGATCATTCTTACAATGACCAAGTATTAATGGATGTTTAACTTTTTTGTGGTAAGACGGATGGACTTTATGGAGATGAATGAATTACTTGTTTGTCATGAACTTCTTGTAGTTTATTTTACATTACTTCCATATTATTATAGTAGCTATATGAGAGGCCTAAAGGTTATTTATGTTCCTTTCTTCCACTTCGGTAAAAGACTTTTCACTAAGGTCTATTCTCGAATACCATCTACCTACATGCCAGCAGTCGAATCGACTAATCCGAATGCGGAACGTTCTCGGCCATTCACATTTAAAAGCACCCATGTCTACGTTCACATCTACGACCTAATCTAGTTTACTTTTCAGCTTTCAGATCGTTCCTATAAAACCGTAAAAAATACAAAACGCCTACATTTCCTACTATCGAAGCCAGATTTGCTACAATGGACTCTCTTGTTCTTTAGATTCATTCAGCCCAGAATGAATGAAAGTATAGCACTGATTGAGCGACATAGACAAAAGACTTGCATTATCGTGTAAGTGGCGTGATCCGGCGAACGCCTATTCGAATCTCTTTATATCGGGAGACTATCCAAGTACGCCGATTTTTCACGAACGTGGGATAGGATCGTATAAAACAGTCACGTAGTTTTTAGTGTCAGTGGCTTCGCTAGGACTGATCCTTAACAATATCATAACCGGGGTGAAGAACATCGTGAGAGCCCAGTACACCGGCTTATTGAATTTCTCAGTGAAAGGGTTCAGTGACTGTAAATTCTCAGATTCATTGCATCTTTCCTTGTAATCGACTTCTTATTATCTCTTGAAAGAGAAATTTACATATGAATTGCTTTGTTGCCTTTTTAGTCCCCATATGATATGCAGTTAAGAAACTTGTTTATAATAAACAGAATTATCGTATATTTGGCTCAAGGGATTTTTATTTAAGTATTCAAGATCTTTTAGTTTTCTTATTACTAGTTAGAATGTGCTCGCAATTTAAAATAGCAGGCAAAAATAAAACAGAATCTCGTTTTGGATATTGAAAAAGAGTCTGAATATTGAACAAAATGCATTATTCGCTTAGCAAATCGAATGAATTTGAAGCGAACAGTTACGAATTTTGTGGAAATCGCTACAAACTGGAGCGACACGACGCGAGAAATCTAAGAACTTTGTTCTCTTCTAACGGAAATAAGTAATTGATTTTAATTCCAGTGGCGGTACGTTGAAACGCAGCCAAGCGTTAATGAAAAATAATTTTCTCATCTGAAGTTGCAAGTTAAAGAGTAAAGTGAAGTCCGTGGACCGGGCGCACTAGCTTACAGAAATATTGTTCATTAAAAATTCTCCTTTGCAAAAGGAATGTAATAGACTTGTAAATTACTATTTTCTTAGTAATTTGTCACTCGTAAAACTAGCAAGCTCCTGTACTTTGGTAGTTCGTGCTCGTTTTGATGAGACGAGAATCTTAGGGTTTTCTTTTTGTTTTATTTCGTTGAAATTTCCATGCTAATGATAGAATGAAGAGAGGAAACCTTGAAGCTCTCAGTTGCCTGTCATCTTATGTAAATAGCTGGTCTCATGGGTGTCATAAATGGCAAACATACTTACGCATAGTGTATGGGCATGAACAGCAATTCTACTGCACACTTAAAATGCTATGCAATAAAAATGTAATCTCAAGAGTGATTTTGGCGATTCCGTCTTGCATTAATTCGTTTAGTCTACTCAAAGATTGTCTGGAAAAAATTGAAATTGATGAACATACAGCCCTTTATAAATGAAGTTAAAAAAAAAAAACAAAAAAAATTTAGCGCCCGTAAAATACTGAATTAAATATTGTTGCGCAAAGTTTTATGCAATATCTCTAGATTTTCAAGCGTCGGGAGTTCAAACCCAAACAAATTAATAATAGGAATTTTATTTTCATTTAATTGTTGCGGAGGATTTTAATTTTTTTTATCGTCTTATAATCTTCAAATGTGTCCTCCCACCCAGGGCAGGGCGGGAGGGACTGTCAGACTTGTACTGACTAAAATCCACGGTGTCCTTCAATAGCCCTTTACGTTCCGGGGTCACGGTAATTCCATAGTCCCGCGACCGGGACCTTAAACTTTAACCGTCGTACCACAAAAACTTTTAAACGTCTGTTGAACACTTGTCTAAAAAAAAATCTGATTATGACGTTGAAATAAGGTCCGTTTTGCAGTCACACTTTTTTAGACAAGTGTTCATTAGATGTTTAAGTTTTTGTAGTAAGGCTGTAATTATTTAATTTGTATTTAAAATACTGACTGTCAAATTCTTACTAACTAAAAATCTAGATCACTGTACCTTCGTTTGTCCTTTGCATTCCAGGGCCACCCCAACCCCGACAGATACTTTTGAAACTTAACATAAGATACAGACCGTTAAAACTTCACCGATAAGGCTACTTCTCGATAAAGCACTAAAGTGGGTCGAAAGCTTAGTTTCTGCTCAATTCATTACAGTTTTTATTCTCAACTAAGTTTTCTTAATTCCATTCTTCTACTTCTAAGACAACCTAATACGTAAACACTAAAAGTTCCCATTAGGTCTTCAGGTCTACGAAATAGATTGATGAGTCCGTTTGACGTCGTCATTAGGTCTCGGTCTGACCCGGGCGTTTTTCGTGCGGACCGCTCGGCCGGGATAATTGGACCGAATGTTTTCGTTCGCTCAGTCTAATGACTGGCAGTTTTGTTTACCAACGGGACACGCCGGCTTTTATTGAGCCGTTTGCGTTTAGCCCCCGAACAATTGGTGACTGGGTTTTATGCTTTTTTAAAGTTTCGACTCTGAAAAATGTTTCGTCTGTTTTAGATGTTGGTAGAGGTTTATTGAAATAAAGTTGCGGGTTTCTGGTTTTATTTGCCCATAGATATTAATTAAATTGTTGTTCATTAGGACCTGCTTTCAGTAATTACGTGATTGTAGCACTAATGTTATTCATATTTTGCAAAACATGTGTGGGCAATTGGAAATTAAATAAAGCAGAATCTAGGTAAGTGCCACATCTAACCTCATCATAGATCCGAAGCGTACTTGTATTGTTATGTTCTTACAAAATAAAACCCAATATTTTTCTTCTGTTTACAAAGTCAACCCCATTTCCAAAGCTAAACCATTCTAGATAAAACTTTTTTTTTTCTAAATCAGTTTAGAAAACACCGCTTTCCACTATGTGTTAACCATGCCAATCTCAAAGCCTAAAACTACTCTGCGAAGAAACCCTCAATATCGCTGATAGACACTCAAGGCGAATCGAAAATTCGTACAATATGTACTGGCGGGAGTATGTAAAAAGGATCTCTACTCGACTGTACCAATCTAAGTAATTGAGCGATACTAAAATATGTACGCGTCTATACTTACGTGTTTTTGCGTAGGGTCGCGCGGGTCTCGGTATCGATATATTTCGCTGTCCATCGATGTGTCACTTCGGCGAGACCGATAGATTGATCACCGCACTGAATGACGTCCTCATTCCGGCCCACTGTGCCCACGGTCCGGCCACTATTTTCTATCTTATTTTATACAAATGTGAATATTTAAGGTTTTTTGTGGAGTCATATTTCTATTCGAAGAACCTGATAAGAGTTTCCTAAATAAGATATTTCCACAAAAGAAGAACGTTTGTAAGATTGAAAGCTTTACTTTTTTTATATAAAACTAAGCAGGCATTACGTATTCCAATAAAAGAGGTTTTCGAGCGATTTCTGTCGCGTTAGTGAATTAGCTTTCTTTGTCCCATATGAATACAAAACACTTTTTTCCCCTGAAACGTAAACGTGAAAGCTGTAGCTTAGAAACTTATTGGCTTCCTGCTCCTCGAAGAGCGTTTTAATCTAATAACCTTGCTGCAATTACGAACTTGTTCTGTTTTTAACTCCGTGAGTTACAAAGCAATATCTAATAATTAATTTATCGACTGGACCTGCTACTTCTTCGATACTTATCAAGTTTAACTTTTTGTTGTCTGACTTGTGCAATTATCCTAATGAATCCGACGTCTTGGATAAGGTTTTTTTTCCAAACAGATTTTTCGGCTAAAGAAATCGGTTTTATTTAAGATCAAGATAACGCGACGACTTACCTTCAGTTTGTTTTTGTTTTTATTCCGTCGTGGCGCCCGCCTTCGCTATTCATCTGGATTTTGAGATTATTTTTGATGTTTATTGTTTGGTTTGTAAATTGCAAGTGACAAAAGCCTCGATCTCGTTTTGCCTCTAAACAACGGGAGACAAGCTGGTATAGAACATTGAGCTATAAATGTCCTTTTACCTAGCGAACATCGGTTTTGTTTGAATGGCTTTTGTGAAAAATTTCTCGTCGACCGCTAACGTTTCGTATGACATAGTAAATCCCATTCTAGTGCAGAGGCGTCGCTTGCGGCGAAACTGTCAGGAGCGTTTTCAAAGAATTATTGTCGCATGACAGCATTGGCCGCGCGGACGAATGTAACAAATGTAACAAAATGCCGCAAATCAATGACCGCGTTTGTTTATCAGTGCTGTGTACGATTTATTAATAATGCACCAATCGTGACTCAGTGCAGTTTTGTGGATATTTATCGATTCCTTACTGAAGTGTTACGAGGAATGCAAGAGGTGAGCAGGGCCAAAGTATTGAAGCAGAGATAAATTAACGTCATGCACTATTTCAGTTGATAGTGTGAACGATTTCGAACATTCAGTGCTAAATCTCGGGTAAGTAATATATGATATAACTACAAAATCTCTAATATTTACAAGAGATAACAACTCAATATATAATTTTATTTGATATAACAATCTCTTAATATAATAAACGATGGACATAATTTTATAATGACTAATTTCTATAATCATAACAATTAATGAATATAAAATCGTTTTGTATACCACTCAAAAGACATAAAACTTATTTGGTCTATTTTTTTTTTCTTCCTGGTATGTAATCTAACTCTGATGTACCTAGTAATAGTACCACCTACTACCGCTTCGCGGGGCTCCTATTTCTGCGTGCAAGGTTTAAAGTAACCTAACACGAAGGGGATGGCGGGGTCTTTCAGACCCCGCCATCCCCTTCGGACCTAACTTGTCCGTGTCGGGGTGCCCCAAGTCCCGAGCTCGCTTCGCTCGCTCTTGCATCCTAGGTCAAATAACTGATTACTATCTGTCATGCTGGCTCGACGGAGCCCCGCTTCGCGGGGCTCCTATTTCTGCGTGCAAGGTTTAAAGTAACCTAACACGAAGGGGATGGCGGGGTCTTTCAGACCCCGCCATCCCCTTCGGACCTAACCTGTCCGTGTCGGGGTGCCCCAAGTCCCGAGCTCGCTTCGCTCGCTCTTGCATCCTAGGTCAAATAACTGATTACTATCTGTCATGCTGGCTCGAGGGAGCCCCGCTACGCGGGGCTCCTATTTCTGCGTGCAAGGTTTAAAGTAACCTAACACGAAGGGGATAGCGGGGTCTTTCAGACCCCGCCATCCCCTTCGAACCTAACCTGTCCGTGTCGGGGTGCCCCAAGTCCCGAGCTCGCTTCGCTCGCTCTTGCATCCTAGGTCAAATAACTGATTACTACCTGTCATGCTGGCTCGACGGAGCCCCGCTTCGCGGGGCTCCTATTTCTGCGTGCAAGGTTTAAAGTAACCGTGTCGGGATGTCCCAAGTCCCGAGCTCGCTTCGCTCGCTCTTGGATACTAAATTTTTCTAATAACAATAGCATTCGTGAAGGCAAACAATCAAAGTCCAAAGGATAAGCCAAAGTCATCAAAGAAAATGGTTTAAACGTTAAATTATATGTTTCAAACGTTATTATAATGATTTTCGCTTAAACAAACGTTATATCAAATAGAATTATATGAAATGAGTTTTAGAGTAACACAAAGATTATGTGTAAAGAAATTATATCAATCGTTGGGTATTTCTCACGTTGATTATATCATGTGAACGTTATTGAAATGAAAATATATCAAATAACTTTATATGAAATGAGACGCACCCCTAAATCTCTCGTTAAAAAGTTAGAACCATTAACACATCTATATCGATAAAGTTTATTATCGATTTATTGTTATTCACTGGCCCATTCGAATCGACACTTATTCTAAATGCGGTATAGGTATATTAAGTCATGTTGTTGGTAGCGATCAACATTCAACCGCGGTGCACATAAGCACGCCGTGCCTGCCTATGACATTATTAAACTCAGGCGCATGTCTGCTCGAGTGACGCTAAAAAACTACGTGACCGCGTTGCACAATTGAAGTTCCCTCTGAAAAATCGTCTAGCCAAAATTCAGAGCGTATCCTGAACGAATAAAGGAAAAAATAGCCGCGGCCGCGTGGCCCACTCGGCCGAGTGTCCCGAATAAATTATGTTGATGAAACTTTTAGTTTGAGTGTTATTCCGCACCCCTCCATTCGTTTTAATAATCATTAGATATGATATCTGAACTTTTGGTAGTTGTCGCGTTAACTACAGCTAATAAGTATTATTGCTGTTGCTTTTCAATCCTGTTTGGTAAAGCTATATTCGCTAGTCAAAATTGTTTTATTTATAAAATCCAAGTGGAAAAAAAATTCCTATTCCAAGATTTTAACCTCATTTCAACCTTACAATTTTATATCTACACTAAAAGGTTTTACCAAAAAGCAAGACTCGAAGGATCCTGAAAGAATTTTAATAAGTTTCCAACTTGTACAATCGGGAACAGGGATTCAGGGTCTATTAGACATTTAAAAGGAACTGAACAATATTTTCACGTAATTTTGAGGCCATTTCAAACGAATTTTCGGGTCACAGCTTGTCATTTATGATTGTGCGGTCTTCGAATTATTAAGTAGATTTGAAGTAATTTTACTTTGTGGAATATTTATTTGAAATAATCTTTGGACGTTCAATAGACTTGATACTCCTTTATTTGAGTGTATAAAGGATGGAACTTTGGATTCACTAATTACGTATTTTCAACCACTAAAAAGTGTTTACGAAATTAGAAAACTTGATAATAATCCTTAACTAAACTAATATTATGAAAATAATATGTATTATATATTGATACAATTGGGAAAAAAGTGTTATTGCAGTCCAGACGGAATTCCCACCCAGGTCGTAGGCGATGTTGTTATGGAGCCGAGAATAAAAGACTGAAAAATATTTTTGTCATAAATTAAAGAAATAAGGAATTTCGTCTCGAATACAAAAACAAACTTTCCCTACTTGTATCATAACACAATATTTTATGTTTGTTAGCAATGGATTCCATTCTCCATAGAAAATTAATGTTTTATTTAATGTAGCATAAATATTACCATGAAGTAACAATCAGGAGCACTTGAGGCCTTTTGAATTTATTTCTAAATCCATTCGAAGCCGAGACCGGGTGCTAGTCCAATATTATTTAAAGAAAACCTTGATACCTTATCGCAAAGTGCAGTATTTCAGTGGTAGGTTGAATCAAAGTATCGGGCTGAGATAACAGACTGGCCAGTAAACTCCACGTCGAATAAAATGATTAACTTTATACGACCTTTTCACGGTTATTAAACCCGCCCACTGCCGGCGCTCCCGTCAAATGAAACTGGAGACACATTAATTCAAGTGCAACACGAAAAATGCATTAGCGGCTCGGATCAACCATTCGTCATTGTCCTGCAATACCTATCTAGCCTGAGATAGGTCACTGGATTCCCTGGATATTGAATTAGCTTTAAAAATAAAGTCGTTCGCTTTTTGAATGTGGATTGATTCTTGAGCGGTCTGCTTTGGTCTTTTTTTCTTTTTTATTGCTTTCAGCTTCAATATAATGGAGTGGATAAAGTTTAAACTTTTTTTTTGAACTGCGACGATAAGCATGACTTATACGTCAATTTACATACAATATTTTCGTCGTTAGCATATTTGTAGGATCACAAATGTTTTTATCATAGTCCTTTAGTATTTTACGAACCTCATTTATTCAGCGCAGCCTTTTGAAGTCGGTGTTTGCATACAAAAGAGTTTCAGTTTAAAATCAACACATTGACGTAGGGTTTCATAAGGACATTTATTTCATAAATTACACATTTATTGTCAAAGTCAACGTAACGTTAGCACAAGATTTCGAGATAGGTTCAAAAACAATATATGAATATCGATCGATAATTTGAAATGTTCCTAACGATTAAACTAGTTGCTTATATGTAACTTATACTAGTCAGTTAAATATTATCGATTATTACATTTTATCATTAGATTTTACATGAAATCCGGCTATTACAATTGATATTTTAATATAAGTTTCCTATTGAATTTCTTATACGTTCCTAATTAGAATCTAAAGTTTGTAATTCAATCTGATATTTCGTGGTAGGGGATAGTTTTCTATTAACAATGTTTATTAAAATCAGAATTACTTACTCTTAGACTGTGAATTAAATGTTGATGGAAATTTCCCGCTTTTCCTATGTGATACAATTTCCGGGAAATGTATAGATTATGTAAACTAACTACCGGTACTAAATCACATCACATAGCAACGTTTATTTAATGGAGTTTTTGTTAAAAAAAAAACCAAATACTTTGATCAGGGTAAATAATACAACAGATATTGCGTTTATGTCCGCATAATGTTCTTTCACAAATGTATCAAATTTTACAGTTCTAATAAAAAGAGGAATTTCTTTGTTATATTGTTTCATTGAAAGATGTTAGGGTAATATTGTTTACAATTTAATTTTTACATTTTTTGAACATTCTGTACAATAAATATGGCACATACTGCTCATTGTCTCGCACAACTTATTTAGAATAGACGTTGATAATAGACAACAGACGTGGCGTAAAACTCGTCTCATCTTATAAGCAATCCCCTTGGTCAGCATCACCATTTACTTCATCCCGAAATGAGACAAACAGCCAATTTTACCAAAAGGTTTCATTTTATTGGGTAACTATGGCACTATAAAATTTGTTTGTGGAAAGTAATTTCGATTGCGATTAGTACTTGAATATGGTTGGTGAGGCATCTGGAATACTGATTCAGAAGGTCGCAGGTTCAAGTCCTGCTCGCAAGCGTTTTTATTTTTCCACAAAAAAGCTTTACAATTTGCAACGCAGGCGTTAATGCATTAAAAAAAAATTAATAAACTGCATTTTTCAGGCCATATGTCTATGAGTCTCGCGAGATCATCCTAAAGGGCATAAGTTCAGTTGATGCTGTTCCTGTGCATTGCTTATGCGTTAACCTACAGTAGTATTTAAAATTCAATCATTCAATTTGTTTTCTTGATAATCGGTGGAACACAGTATTGCACAGTCACTCAACGTCTTATAATAACATGTATTTATTTATACTGTGTTTAGCTATGACACATTTAACTTCAGAGATATTTTCAGCCATTGTCACATTACGTCAATTCTATATAAACTCTGCTTTCACGTAACATTTAAAAAGTATGTATATATCTTAGCACGGTGAGTAGCAACGCATACAGCTGCGGCGGTAGATGTTGCGCGAGGAAGTATTGGTGCGCATGCGACGCCGCGGGACGGGCGCGGTGGGACGGGGAGTTGCGCGCGCGTTGCCATGCCGCACCCGACACCATCGGCTCTTCGGCTCCGAAGCCATTCATGCTTAGTTCTAGTCCTGTGAACATTGGAATACGGTTATTAAGCGTAGTCAGTTTTGATGTTTATGTTTTTTTGATGTTGGGATACAGATTCGCTTCTGTCAGAGTGGTGGTAACGGCCTCTGCATCTGCACAAAATTGGGTTCTCGGCAAGTCCGGGCTGGGCTAGCCATACCGTTGGCTTTTAAACAGAGGAATGACATTTGCATATCCGCATAGCCATAAGCCGCTGGCCACGTTAGCTCGGCGCGTCTTGCGTCTTGCGTCTGGGTTTTCCGGAAAAAAATAACATGAGACGAAACGAATGGGGCCACGCTGCCTGTTGTGCTGGCGCGCCCAGCGTCCGCGTAATTTTCGTGCCCGCTGGACGCCGCCGCTCCACGCAGACGCTCTAGTGTGGCCGACGGCATAGAGTGGGTCAGTGCGTTATGGAAATGCCTTAGATTTTTTTCAGCACATGCTGATATTTTCACGATGTTGTCACTATTTTGATTAAATTGTTTGTGTTCTTTCAAAACTATGTTTTACTATAAATGAATTATTTATAGTAATACATAGTTTTAAGGGTGTAGCGAAGAGAATGTAACCTCTGAGTTCGTTTCTGATGTTTCTACTCAGAGCAGTCAGATACGAAAAGTCGGCCTCATCTGGCTTTAAAATATTGTAAAATAGTGTTTTTATAACCAGCTTACAAAATAAATATCATTTTTCAATGAGGCTTTTTCCGTTTCGTGTTTTAAATAACTATGCTTTCCATTGGCATAAATTCGCATGAGTTGCTGTCTGAAGAGATGTTGTTATCAAAGGATTTTGAATAAAGAGAAACAGGGTTTTGAATTTATGTCTTATCCGAAAGTTTAGCCAATACGAACGCACAGAGGATACTCAAATACTCATGCGAATCAAATTATACCAATTAATAGTAACCAAAGTTTCCGATAAAATATTCCATACCACACGAGGACTTTGATTAAATCTCGGACGTGGGTTTCACACGCAACATACCAATCTAGTTCACTCTATTGAATGTTCCTTGGCTACATTACCAAACTAACTAACACTGTTCGAAGCTGGTACACAAACTAAGATGTATAATGATATTGGCCACTTACTATGCAAACTGACTTGGCTCTCCATCTTTCCAAGTGCATTGACGGAGGCGCACACGTAAGTGCCGTAGTCCGCCGGCGCTAGAGACTTGATCGTCAAGTTTATCCATAGTGAGTACTCGTTCATTATAGTCTCTGATACACGGAGCTTCGGGTTCTCGGTCAATTTGTCGCTTAATAGCGCTGTGGAGCAAAAGATTAGTGTTAGTGTACTTACATTCTACTTACAGTATTAATATTCTAAGTATTTTTAATTACAGAGACGTTGCCCCGCAAAAGGACTTTCTGCTGCATTGTAAGTACGCATACAAATATTCAAAGTTACATAAACAAAGAGTAAGGTCAGGAACAACTACCTAGGTCTGGTCTTAGAAATATTTCTTCTGTAAGAATCATAGATGCTTAAAAATTGAATAGATAGGTGTATGTTTTTTTTAATTTTTATTATAATTATTTTCTTTGCATGTGTTTTTTTTTTAGCGTGGTAAAATCATCAAATGGGTCCTCCCACCCAGAGCAGGGCGCGCGGGCGGGAGGGTCTGTCAGACTTGTACTGACTAAAATCCACGGTGTCCTTCATTAGCCCTTTACGTTCCAGGGTCATGGTAATGATATACGTAAGTCCCGCGACCCCGGCAGGCTTTGGCCCTCTAGAGGGGGGGGGGGGGGGGGCGTCAACTTGCTGACACTCTTTGAGGCGCGCGTGGAACACAACGCGCCGTCGACGTCGAATTGCCCATTACTGGCCGCCCGCATGCCCTCTTTGCATTTGCTTAAGAAAAACATAGAAAAATACGTATTTGTATTAATTAAATGCATGCAAGTATGGTACCTTCATATTTGTAAACATCTTATTAAATCTAGAGCTTAAATAATACGTAACAAGGAAATATACTTATGTACAGAGCGTCTTTAAAAGTTTGCCAAAGGAAAATATTTTTGCACGTATTTTCCTAATTTTTTAGGTCTATGTATTAAGGTGTGTATAAAGTTACCCTGTTGTTTCTCAAGTATTTTGTTTTCTAAAGAGGAAACCTCCTACATTTTGACTTTTACCAAAAAGAACAGATAATATCTTGTTCGCTGTGAAAACGTTTCAAAGCGGCACTTTCAACGGATTATTATTTACTTAGAGATATTTTCGTAAAAGCAAACGCCAAAATAAATTCAAAGATCTTTTGGAATAATTTTTTAAAATGTCAGTAAAATAGAACACGATGAAAGAATTCGTTTTTAGTTGTTAACATAATACAATACCTAGACGCTTATTTTATTATTGTGCGTGATTTTACTGAAAACCAATAATATTTTGCTGGACCTGGGAATCGAACCTAGTTAGGTAGGTACCTATTTATTTGACGTGGCCCATTTTTAAATAAAAAATATAACAGTGTTTATTTTTTTTTTCTATAAACATGGGTGCGTTTACAAACTTTTAAAATCACATAATACAGTACAGTACAGTCCGACTAATAACAGCTACAAATGCCTGTAGACCATACAAATAAATAGTTGTTCCGTACAGGAATCGAACCCGAAACCTGCAACCAAACGCTCCGCCACTGCGCCAACCGGCTCGTTCAAAGATTTAATTAAGGTTTTAAGGTAAATAATAGAAAAAACACGTTGGAATAATTACAGTTACCGTCTTCTCGGTACCAGGAGTTCATAGCTTTAGGAGAGGCTTCGATGAAGCACTGCAGCTCCACGTCACTGCCGAGCGGGGCTCCTACCAGCTGATTGGTCACCTTCACTTGTGGTATGACTGTTGGACAGATAAAAAAAACATTCAATTAAACTTTTATATGTTACCTTGCCTCACTCTACGCTGGGTAATGGGTCATCATCATCATCATCATCAGCCGGAAAACGTCCACTGCTGAACATAGGCCTCCCCCTTAGACCGCCACGCCGAACGACAATTCGCCACTTGCATCCATCGGTTGCCCGCGACCCTCACGATGTCGTCGGTCCACCTAGTGGGAGGCCTACCTACGCTGCGTCTTCCGGTCTCGGTCGGTCGGTTTCGGTCGGGTAATGGGTGCATTTACGAAAATCTAAATGCGCTTATGTTAGCTTCAGTATAATTAGCCTGTAATATTACCACTGTTAAGGCACAAACTTCATCTTTGTTTACTTAATGATTAATTGATGTTTGACTGGTGAATATGAATTGCTCTTAATCTATCTCGGTTTTGTGTCATAAAAGAAATGGCTATTTTGTAGATCAAACATAATTATTTGGAAATTCGTTACTAGAAAATTATATGAAAATTTTCCCCTTGGTTATACCTACACATATCTCTCGCTATCTAATCTATCTCTTTGAATAATTTATCATAAACCCTATTAGTATTCAACTATGTTCATAATTTACCCAATTTTTGTTCACACTAGCTAACATTTACGAAGTATAAAACGACTGAAATAAAGTTTACTGAAACGGATTAAGTTTTTATTAGGTACGTTTCCAACGAAAATTGGTTTTTCGAAAACTTTTGTTTTAAATTCACATTCTTCAGTCGTCAAATTAAAAAAAAAGAAAATTCATTCGTTCACGTGTGTGCCAGATAAACAAGCTTTTAGTTCAATTTAACAGACTCGTGAATTTAGACTCGAAGAAACGTTGAAAAAGGTGAACAGTCAATTCCATTATAAAAGTTTATCGAAATGTTTTTTTTTTATGAGAAATGCGAAATAACAAAAATAATGTATCATTCACTTGTGCTCTTTGAAACGTAAACGAGACACATCAAGGCACTTAATTTATCTTCATTCAAGTTATTTTTCTTGAATATTTGACACATGATGTGATGAACACTTAGACCTGTGAAAGATTCATTCATATTGACACAAATCTAAAGCGCTTTAGCTGTTGTGAAAGTTCAACTGCCTCACAAAAATGTTCATGAAGTTCTGCTTATTTAAAAGCAAATGAAACAAGACAGGCAAGACGAATAAAAAATTGCAACTCTTTGCAGTTGCCGTCCTTCATTCATTCCCGGTAATGTCTTAATGGTATTTCTTATTCCTAGACTGTAATTAACTTTAATTAAAGTTTATTTTGAAGGCAGCTTTTGATCCCTTCAATCAGTATTAAGCGCCTCTACTAAGAATAGGAAAACCTTGACGCCATATTGTGACGACAATCGTTTTAAAAATAATACTTTTTGTAAATTAATTTTGAGTTATTTTTTCTATAGTATTATTTTGGTAATTTTATTTTCATATGACTATTTCTATTTGCGAGTGTAATAGAATAGGAAAAAGAATAGAAAACCGTTTATGAAGTCACAATTTATGGCGCCAAGGCCATCCTATTCTTAAATAAAACGAAGGTATCTGAGGAACAGGAGATAATTTTTCATCTTTCTATTTTGTGAATTCAAACAGTGGTAAATAAAGACCCTTTAGTCCAAAGTAAAATATTTAAACGGAATATTAACTTGGGTAAAAGTTGGGCAGCTGAGTTTCTTGTCCCCCTCATGGACGCCAAGTAATCGAACGGGCGAATCTTTTGACATTCTTATAGAGTACTCCATGTACCCGTTTGGGAAGAAAGAAGTTTTTCTTACAATTCAATACCTTGTTGAAATTCTTGACTGTTGTTCGGCAGTTTACAAAAACAAGAGCAAATTGGTTAGTGACTGACGATCGAAATGTCGTGAGTACGGGCCTCACACCCTCAATTTTTTTAAACTGCCCCACACTAGGAATTTCTCCTGTGTCGTGGGTGCGTTTACAAACAATAGAAACTCACATACACAAACACCCAGACCCGGAACAGCTACTTGTAGGTTATTACAAATATTTGTCCCGTTCGGGAATCGAACCTGCGACACGCTGCGCAGCATTTCAATCGCGCAGCCACTGCGCTAACCGTGTCAGCAAACTTAACTAACTTAATTGCTCTTTTATTAAACCAGAATTGCCTGCATCATAGTACCATCCGTTAAATAATAAACGCGTATGATATAAATTCTGAACTGTAATTGTAAACAAAACTGTCCTTTTGTTCTCGTCATGTCTCAAAAGACTTCCATAAAACATTATTAATTAAGTATCAAAGTCTACAAAATTGTAACAATTTAAATTAGTCAGTGTTCTTCACTTACAGTGTACTTCGACATGATACCGTCGGCTGACGGTGGGCGGGATGCCGTTGCTGGCGATGCAGTAGTAGGCCCCCATGTCTGTTCGCTGAACATGAGCCAGCTCCAACGTCTCTCCTTTGTGGATGTCCACCACTGAAACAAAATTTGGTATTAGCCTTGGTTTACTCAAGTAGGTAACAAAGCGAATTGATAGAAATGCCTCTTTCATTTTCAACAAAATAAAAAGAGACGGCAACACAGTCATAGAACCTTTTAGTAAAATTATCTCATTTATGTGTAAAGGGGTTATAATGTTATAGGTTAGCTCATCGCTTTAAACGTTCTAGCGCCAAGCCGAGCCAGAGTAATAACGGGCTAATGCATTTTATACATTTATCTCATTTCCACGTAAAAACGAGAAAAATGTAGCTAAGTAGGTCGCTTTAAAAATCTTTTTATTTCAGCTCCAGTGAACAAATACACGATCTTACAGTGAATTATAAAGTACGTAATCAATGCAAAAGGTTAGAACACACCAACAAAAATAAACCACACATGGGAATATTTTATGCGCTAAAAGGCTTTTAGGATTGTGATAGGGATCTACAGAGAAATTCACTTACACGGATTTATTTTAAGAAATAGGAAAGCGCCAATTCATGTATTTGTATACAGGAATATAAATAATAATAATAAATAATAAATAAATATTCCACAACTATCACACAACGCCATTTAGTCCCAAGCTAAGCAGAGCTTGTGTTATGGGTACTAGACAACTGATAAACATACTTATATATTTCTAAATACATACATATTATAGATAAATTACACCCAGACACAGAACAAATGATCGTGCTCATCACACAAACATTTGTCCTGGGTGGGAATCGAACCCACGACCTCCGGCATAGCAGTCAGGGTCACTAACCACTAGACCAACAGGCCTGTCAAAAATATATTGTAATAGGAATATATTGTATACATAAAACTATTGTGTTAAATAAATATTGGATTACAAATAAATACTGAAAATATCATGCTCTGTAACACAAGGCTCAATTAAAATTTTATTTTGGCCTGGAATACTACGAGTATTTATTTAAACACGCGAGTTATCCATGAATCAAAGCCAGTAAAAGGTAAAACAAGTTTTTGAATAAAAACGGGATTCTCTTTAACCAACGAAACCATGATGAAAGGCGAACTATGCAAACCTTTGATGATGAGCATAGCATGACATGCCCATAAAAATGAAGGAGGCTTTTTCGCTTTTGGGCAGTAATTAGCCACTTTTAGTGAGCCTGGCGTTTCTAGAAAAGGTAATGTTTATTTCGTGTTTTCTTTATTAACTTTGAGAGAACATTACGGATTATAAAATGTTCCCCACAGACTTAGGCCAACTTAATATTGTGACAGGCAAAAATAAAAATTTCACGGGACTTTTTAATAAACGAATAAATTATCCGGAAAAAGCTCGGAGCTCACTTTACCAGAGTATTTAAAGTAATCTGAGCGTTATTTGTATGTTGTGTTTTCTTAACTTTATTTCCTCGGAATTCGGAGTCGTTCGAGCGCGAAAAAAATATTCCGACTTTACTAGAGACGAGATGAAGCGTCGACGTGGAGTGCGGCATTTTCTCGTTTCACGGAAATATCGCCCATTCTGAAATCGCTTTTGAGTATAAAATCTTTTATTATGCGAACACGGTTCATTTAACGCGGCATTAAGTGAATTTGTCGAACATCGTATTTTAAAAATGAACGGGTAAAAGAGCTGTAAAATATGGACGTAGCGGGGGGAGGGGGAAATTACGAGTCCGTGCCGAGGTATTGTGCTTAAGTTCCTTTTAGCGCAGTTTACCGATGATTTATTAAGCCTCCGTTTATTGAGGGAACTACAATGTGCAAGCCTACCCGTGCCTAACGGTCGGCAGACATTGTGAACTATTTATACCGAGGCTACATGTTCTCGGCATTGCAATATTCATGCATAATATTCTCATTTAATCGAAACTATAATTACAACATTAATGTATTGATTCATAATATTCCAACACAAACTTGTTTTAATGCGGCAAAAGCAAGTGAATATTAATCAATGAAGAGCATTTCAAAGAACCGCTCTGCATTAAACTACAAATATCACAACAGTGCGGTTTTAATGAAACGGTTGATTAACTTCAAATAGCTTTACAAATATAACGGCAGATATACACGAGCGCTAGTTGAAAATTTACAGCACTACATACTGTTTTCATTGAGAATGTTGAACGGGTTCAAAAACTATAATTCGGTGAACCGACAAGTCGGTGTAATTAAGAGATTGTACAGCAAAAGCGGACAGTAACGAACTGTGCGTTATGTTGGACGTGACATGTATAGGGGGGACGAGGAGTGAGGAAAAGGGGGGGTGAATTAGTCGGAGTCGATGCGTGAAACCGGACATTAACGTTCACCACGGTATTAATGATGAGCGTCCATTCATTAGGCACACATCATCATTAGCGGCTTCAAAAATATGTACCAGCATTATACCTACTAGATACCCACGTGATGCTTCAAAATTAGCTATTATATTTTCATAATGTTCACGGGAATTTCCAAAGGGTATTCCTGTTCTATTTTCTACCGCTACGGGATATCATCTCTGAATTTTGCTGTGTAGATTTTGACACTGATATTGGTATAACTCTGCCTGTCGCAGTCATATGTTTGGCATAGATTTCCTGCAAAAGGGAAGTTTATTTTTTATTGTTATCGTTTTACGGGATATCTACTTTAGGGCTCCCACACATAAACACGATACGACCTCGCGTCGTAGAAATCTACGATGAGCATCGTTACGCGAGGTGGTGTTTCAGTTCATTCCGAAAAATGGACCGCTCTAGACGCTTTCTTTTCCATAGTACGGGACGCTGCTCGACTAGCGTAATTAAATGATCGACTTCAATACCATCCGTCATCTTTGAATTTCGAAAAACAACTGCGCAGGATTGCATCGTGAGTCACAACGTCGTATCGTAGATTTCCACGTCGCGACGTCGTATCGTGTTTATGTGTGGGAGCCCTTAGTGTGGAGTGAATGGTTCGTAGTTGACAATATAAGTATCAAAACAAACAAAACGCAGTCTTATTCTCCGCGTGGTTATGCAAAACTGAAGGTTCAAGGTTCAATATCGTCGGATTCATAATCCTAAGATAAACAAATATTTTTGCTAATCTTAGGATTATTCAGAAATAAATCATTTATATCTGCGGAACAATGCTGAAGTCAATTACGTTTTATGATGTTATTTTCTCTATTAGCCTTCAGGTATGAAAGCAATTCTCTCTTGATATTGCAAGTTACGAGTAAAAGAATAGAACCAGACTATAATACTTTATAATTGTTGTTCGTAGAACATAAATTCAATTGCACTTAAACTAACAATGCCAATGGAATTGTTACAATGTAGAAACATTATTATATTTTAATATTATATTTTAAATGAAATTAGAACGAATTAATGTTATTATCGATAACGATAGGAAATTTAAGAGAAATATTAATGTTAGTTTAATATTAAAGTCAATTACTAAAGCACAATAATGTACTACCTAAGCTGAATTGAATTTAACATTGTAACAAAATATTTAAAAAGCTTCTACATAAATAAATACGTAAAAGATTGAAGATTTTAAGATAAAAAACACGTTATGAATATATGTATATCATAATGATAAATTACCGTCTTACCACAAAAAAGATAAACGTCTGTTTAACACTTGTCTAAAACCACTGTCAACGTCAAAACAACATTTCATGTTGTCGTTTTGCAGATACACTTTTTTAGACAAGCGTTCAGCAGTTGTTTAGGTATCTGTTTGTGGTAAGGCGGTGAATATTTAACAGTGGTTTAGTTTACACTTTCATGTATGCTACGACGTAGCTGCGTAGGGTGGGACGTTTCCAGTGCTACGCAGGGTACGCCGTAGCAGCCGTAGCGCTGTAGCAGTTACGTGATAACTACCTGGATTCTAATTGTTAAACTTGTTATCATTCCTGGAACAATAAAGCGTTCACCTTATAATATTGTTTTTATTTGTAGAATAATAAATAATTATAGGGCGTGTAAAACAAAATATTATAGAATTTTACATAATTGTTGTTCGATATCAGAGTTTCGCGATTCAATAATTATTTTAATCTCAAGGCAACTAATTTAGTTATCGGAACTGTATTATAACCTATTTGACAAAATAAAGACTTTTCTATACTTTACAATGTTTTCATCTCGTTGAAATTCATCTGCAAGTGACGTTTTAATCCGAAAAAGGAGGCTGCCTCCCGACTATAAAATTCCGAACGTGACCAAAATAAAAATGCTACATTAAGTCAATCCTGTAATTTTCATAAAAAATCAGACAGCGAGATAATGAAGAACATCTATTTTTTGTTTAAAAAATGTAGAGAGAGCCTAGATTTCCCCTTTTTTGGGGGTTTGTTAAAAATCTTTTCCGGTTTTTTTTTTTATTTATTTATTTATTTATTTATTTAACTATTTATGTACACACAATTAATTTACAGGAAATTAAATTATAATACTAAAGTACAAAGGTACTGCTTATTTCTTTAGAAATTTCTGCCAGCAGACCCTCTACAGGAGAAATGAGAAAGAAATGTAGACAATAGTGTGTAACAAGAATAAAAAGCTTAATGTCTATGTGAATATCTTAACCTAAGTTTATAACATAAAGTAATATTACTACAAAAGCAAATACATACCAAATACTATAATATATAAATATACAAATACACATATAAATAAAAATATATATATATATATATATATATATCACAGAAGAGAGGAAAAGTAATGCTCTTTCACTCTAAGTTTAAATAGTGAAATGGATTTTAGATCACGAATGCTAGGCACGAATATAATTTATTTAACCAGCACATATTAAGGCTAAATTATAAAGCTGTATATTATTACTTCCTCGATTTGATCGGTATGCATGATGCTATACCATAGAATGGTGTAATGACACAGATTGCTTAATCTGACATTAAATGGGGTTGATTACTGGGTAGAAATTTTTATTGACTTTAAGTAAATCCTAATACAGTGTTATTTTTGTTCAAAATCGGGCCTAAGACATTCAGATTTTTTTCTGTTTCTCATAGTTTCGGATCAAGCCCTCTTGGAAAATTCACCTTGTATTTCTAAAGACATTTATTTCTTTCTCTTTTCAGATACACAATTACACTACATACTTTTAATTTGAGCAGCTTTAATTGTACATCCAATTGTAGTCCCAACAAAAAAGTAATTAAAACCGTTTTGTTGGACATCAAATAGATAGAAATGATAGCACAGTGAAAATAGTCCGTAATCCAATATTCATTATAATCGGTGTCTGTTTACCAGTGCCACTTATTAACAATTCATTGTTTGAATTATTATATGTATACAAAATGTTCACAAATGGTATTACAATTAATTCATATTAGGCCGAACTCAGATTTGCCTACGAAAATTAATTTTCGACTGTCAGTCGCTAGCTGTGATTTGATTTTTCACTTTCTCAATTATTCTATTCTTCAAAGTGTTATTGTTGGCCTAGTGGTAATGTCCTCGATTAAAGACCTCAAAAGTAGCGAGATCAAGGCACTCTACTCTGTGTAATTTATTTTATCATTACAGCTTTTAAAGAAAAATATAGTTAAAAATCGGCATGTCATAGAATAGAAAACTGAATAGTACTCTAGCCTCATCCGTCCGATCCGTCTCATCAATAGACTCTTTCAACAACGGACTTTTTGCCGACACGAAGGCTAACCTATAACTCTTTAAACTCTTTTAAACTTTACATCTTCATCATCGAAAAGTCCGTTGTTGAAAGAGTCTATTGATAAACGAATCGTCCTGTCGGCGAAAAGTCCGTAGGTGAAAAGTTCTATCGATGAACCGGACATAAATGAATCGTCCTATCGGCGAAAAGTCCAAAGGTGAAAAAGTCTATCGGTGAAACGGCCATAAATGAATCGTCCTGTCGGCGAAACGTCCAATGGTGAACCGGTCGTCGGTGAATGGTTGCAAAATCAAATAAACCGATTAAAATATGTCAAAAAAACCCCAAAGTAAAACAAAAGTGCAACACCTTAAAACGGCTGAACCCTGCTCCTCAACTCTTAAAAGGATCTCATTATAATTACGTATACGTAAATATCGTTAAAGCCTATTAAAATCAGAACGATTAAATATGTCTTCCAAATATCATCATAGAGAATGTAATAGCCAAGATACGGTGAATTTGGTTCCCATAGATAATACCTTATGGGTTATAATATAAAGTAAGTGAGTGAGTTATGGGCGTATCTTGACATAACTCATGTTGTTCACGGATGCTTTTAGTATCCCTCATAATAATTGGAATGTGTTGTAAAGGCTGATGTGGTAATCAAATAGTAGGTAATAAACGATACGGGCTTTAAATGGACGTGTCGCATCTCTAATATTTTTATTATCATTTATTTATGGGGTGGTCTTGATGATACGCGGAATAGATTTGTGTGACCCTATTGATTTTAGCTTAGTTTTGAATGTAGGTACATATTATTTACATAAACTTACGCCCTTTTCCAATGGGAGTAGGCAGAAGCTATCTAATTTACCTGGATGGTAAATTATGTAGCCTCTGCCTACTCCTGTACACAAACCCATTTCACAATAGAAAAAAAAAATCTAAGCTTCACTCATACTGATATTAACAAAAATGTTGGACGCTACTCCAATCACGGTCTTAGTCAGCTTTTTTAGAAAACCTTGTGGGCAAGAAGAAGCATACTCACACAGAGTGTTTTGACACACTCGCTGTGGCGGTGCAGTATTATGTTTTAGTATGGGTACTAAAACATAATACTGCACCGCCACAGCGAACAAAAACAACCACACCTGGAACAGCTACCAGTCACATCAATTCAATAGATTACGAAGGTGCCTAAGAGCGTCACTAATTTTGTAAAGTATTTGGATAGCATTAAGCTTAAGTCATAAACAGTAGTTTTCTTTCTAATTATAATAATTATTTTTTTTTTTTTTATTTTGATACAAGAATGACCTAGTTGTTTGGATCATTTCTTTGTAAAATAAAAGAAACCCAACCAAATATTTGTTACTAACGATAATTAAGCTGTTTCACTAACATTGCAAATATCTTTATGTACCTACAAAAAATGATTATGTACGCGTAGTTATATAAAATTAAACCTTTGAAACCTTGAAAATGTCGCGTGGTAAGCGTTAATTTTGACCTAGTTTATTTAAAATCAAGCAATTTGATAATTGTTTGTTTCGAATAGTTTTTAATATAGTAGTGTTATTTTTACAGTCGATACCTAAAGATGTATTTTCATATTTATCTAATTCACATAATTTACTGTCCCATTTAAATTGCGATGAAGTGATGGCCTGAGACACAGGTTTTTTATAAACTTAGTTCAGGCAGGTCGCTACATATAATTTAAATGCCAATATTTTGTACATTTGTGATTAATGTAATTTAGCTTTACTCTAATTTTAATGTAGGCATTATTTTTATTATAGTTATTTTAACTTTCTGTGTCGGTCTATACACATCTTTTGTATAATGTTTTATGAATAAATTATTATTATTATTATATTATATATAGATATTGCTGTTCGGGAATCTAATCCACGAAACGCAGTGCATCAGTCAATCATTCAATCACTATCATTGCAGGTATTCTCAATTGTCCGTACTGACCGTCATCATCACCATAATGTTCCACTACACCTACAGTAGTTACTACAGTACTTTCACAATTTTTATGTCTTATGACTGGAACTGTAGCATCATAACTAATGTTATAGAATTTGTATTTTTAATTTTTCTTTTGACAATTCAAAAGTGCCTGTAACTGGTCTACTTGAAATAAATGATTTGAATTTGAACTGTTCTATAATCCATCACGCGGGTCCAGTGTGGGTTGGTAGATGTCGCATCTCTTCGAATTTGTTGGTTTCAGGACATACCGGGGATCCTCACGATGTTTCTTTTCCTTCATCGTTTTGACAGTAGCGGTGATGAAATAAATGTGTCTAGCTGGAATCAAACCCATAACCTAAAACTCGTAATTCGGGGCTGATACCACTCCCTATCGTACCTTTACAAAAATGATAACCCAAAATAAAACAAAGCACCAAATATAAAAGGTGATCTTTATTCGTGTCCCGTTTTATTGCTAATTTTTATTTTTCGTCCCCATATCAAATGTCGTCAGGTTTCATAAAAGCACTTAAGTATTATGACCAAAGATATCCGATCACTTTTACCCTCGTATGGCATTAGCATGAAATGTCTATGAACATTTTACCCTTGACCAGAAATGAAAATTGAATGGGTACGTACTTATTTTGTATGAGGTCGTATGTATGGAGGTTTTAGATTCGTAAATTGTTTAGTTTGATAACTTTATATCTACCTATACAAATATACGATAAAGAGTATGTTTTAGACTATACGACTTTAAATTGTAGCCTACCTATGTTGCTACATCGTCCGTTTTAGCAGATTCCCGAGACTTTCAACAGGTCATCGGTTTACCTCGTGGGAGGCCTTTCAACGCTGCGCCGGCACCGTGCCGCGACGTAATTTTATTACTATTCTCACTAGTATTCCAGTAAGTAACTTGAGTCCATTGCTCAACTCGAAAAGTCTCGGTTGTCTTGAGAACAGTATACGCCCACCAAATTGATTTCTGAAATTAGTGAATTGACAAATATGGTATAGTAAATTGACCATTGTTTACAACCAAAAAACCGGCCAAGTGTGAGTTGGACTCACCCATGAAGGGTTCGGTAGTAGTAAGCATAGGTTAGGTATATAATTATATTGAGATTAGTAAGTAATATACACAAAATAAAAATAACTTTGTTTTTCACAGTGTTTGTATGAATGGCAAAGTTATATTTGCGGTTTTTGAAAATGTACTATATCTCAAAAACTGCTAACTATATCTCATCCAAACCAATTTTCGTTGGAAGTTTTTGTTCAGGTCTACATTATATATTTTTTTTTAGTTAAATCATTCTTTTATTTTAGAAGTTAGGGGGGGGGGGGACACACATTTTACCACTTTGGAAGTGTCTCTCGCGCAAACTGTTCAGTTTAGAAAAAAATGATAATAGTAACCTCAACATCATTTTGAAAGGCCTTTCAATAGATACCCCACACGTATGGGTCAGGCGAAAAAAAATTTTTGAGTTTCAATTCTAAGTATGGGGGGTACCCCTAGGATTTGTTTTTGTTTTATTTTTGTGTGAAAATCCTAATGCGGTTCACATAATACATCTAGTTACCAACAGGATAGCTATTATACTTTCGAAGAAAAGTGGCTGTGACATACGGACGGACAGACAGACAGACAGACATGACGAATCTATAAGGGTTCCGTTTTTGCCATTTGGCGACAATATATACATTTTTAACATTTATTAAAGGGAATAACATCGTTTTACTAACAATCGGTTTGAGGACTTATGTAGAAGGTAATGTACATCCATCAATGCGGTACTTCATTAAAGTCACTTTCTAGAAAACTAGTGTAGAACTTTTAAGGCAATACAATCATTAATTTCAAGGACTCTACTAATACAATCTTTCCTTGATCTTTCTGCTGTGAAATCAACCCATTTTCAAAGTTCACATTATACTAAAACACAGTTCATTATATAACGTGTGCGTAATCAGAGTACACTACATTTAAAGTTTGAAACAGATATTAGATTGAATATAATACTTACATTATTCAAAAAGTTAATTCGCGTTTAGTGATTAGACAATATCAAACTAATAAACTTTAGTGTTCCTAATGCGAAACTTTGGAACATAACATAATTAGTTTCGAGAGCTTGTACCGAGATTTCAACACACAAATAACCTAAATTCAATACGATAAACATGGCTGTGCTTACTTTTATACTTTTTATCATTTTTAATCTTTTGACGTGAGGTTTAATGAAGGTTTTTTGTTTGAAATATTGCGACTTTTCACTAATAACAAGTAAACGGTAGGTCGCACGCGCGATAATCCAAACCGGTTTATGAAATAAGGGAACAAGACATCCTTTGACACAAAGGTAGATAACTCTTGTCACATTGTTCGACTCATTACGGAAAACCACGTAGGTAGTTTGTTGTGAAATATTTGAGGTATTAAGGTATCATACCTCACAATACCCGGTTTTCCTGAATGTCAAATTAATTAATTGTTTGTTTAATTTTGTAAGCCTCAGATGAAAGAATGTGACGTGATATTATTAGATATACCAAGAGAAGTGTGTTAATCACATGTATCACAAACAAATATTTATGACATTGTTTAATCACTAGTTAGTTATTAAGCTGAAATAATCAAGTTTAGCGTTTACTAAGTACTCATCTGTTGAAGAATCTAGCGTAAAAATCACATAAAATCCTTTTTGTAAAATTTCATTTATTCGGTTTAACTATTTTTATTAATACGAAAACTTTTGTCGAGGAAGGATAATACCAGGAAAATGTATAGTATCGTATAATTCAAGTGGCAATAGCCTTATCTCACTTCTGAGAATGTTTGTTTTGGCTCTTGAACAATTAATTAAAATAATTCCAGAAAATTCGGAGAATAAGGCGTTTGTAACAGTTATTTTCCACAAATCAAAGCCCTTAGTGACAAGTAGTAGAAAAGTATTAAAGTTACGACTTATAGGTATAGGTACCTATGACGGATGGTGTTATTCATACATATGCCAGGTATCGCTAAGATGACATCTAAAGAATCTTTGTGTGATTATTTTATGGTGGGTTGATATCAGTCGCGGGTGTGTGAATTTAAGATCATCTTTTGGGATCCCAATTGGAGGGAGTAGTAGGAAAAATGAGATTTTAGTCAGCAGGAGCACGACGTAACTGTCTGTTCTCTTTAAGTCTTCAAGCAAACAAACAGTTGTTTTCAATGATTCACTGCGCAAGCATACATTAAACACTGAAACACTTTAATTCTATCACTCCTTCTACATAATTAAGCAAATATAGAAATCTAAACGATCTCCCCGTCTGGTGCACAGTAGCTAGTGCTCTATGCCAAAAGAGATAATTTTTAACGGTTGCCAAATACCCGTTCAACTAACCTAGGTAACCTGCTATGAATACTTAAGATTCTTGTAATCCCTTAAAATGATTACATTAGTCACGACGGAGATCTTTATTCTGAAAATATATTTAATTCTGGCTGAAGGTATCTGACGGGAATCTTAAAGGTTCCGATAGTAAAGTTAGTAATCTAATCTAAAACGTCTAATTTAGTAATAAATATGGTAATAACATTTTGGTATTCATTCGTCGTTTGTGCATAAAACATCCATCTATACCGGTAACCGAAACCTTACGCATAAAATAAATTATTGTTGGAAATCCGAGCGGCACGATGTATCTCCGATGTTATCGCGCGGCTCTCACTCGGCCCTGGTTATGACATTATTAAACTACACCGTACGGATCCTCTGACGCTAAAAAATACGTGACCGCTTTACACAATTTTTCCACGTTGAAAAATAACCTTCCACAAATTTAAGACCGGCACTGACAGGCGCGAATAAATTATGTTAATGAACATTTTGGAAGCGCATTCGTTGATTCGGCCGATTGGGCAGGGGCTTTTTCTTTAATTTACATAATAACCGGGCGAGGGCACAGCGCGGCGGTCGCATGCAACCGTAACCGATAGTTACTTGCATTACTCGGCAACTTGCGGGAAACTAAAACTTAAAACTGTCTTGTAATAGGGTTAATGTCTGTTTTCATATAAAACAAAAAGGAAACGTCTGCATTTACAGAACGCAAAACGTGAACATAGAAACTTTTACTGATGATCATCATGAATGGAATCATTAGCAGTGCGGGGACGTTGATCCAGCACCGCGTAATCAAATTAATTTAGTTAGTTATGCCACAGCTACTTGTTGAATCAAGTCAAGGCGAGTTTCGTGTATACTACCGAGTTAATTAAGACATCCAAACGTTCATTTGCTTTCATAAAGGAAGTAAAATGAGGAAAAAAAGTTCATTTAAGCCAGTTTGCATGGTAACGTGTTTGCGGGCAGCTAGTGCGATTATTTTGCATGAACTAAGTCCCCTAAATGCAACTTACACGCTAAATCCATTAGGCTTATGTGAGCATTGTACTCGACGCAGTGTAGCTGGGAAAAATAACAGTTTATTTACAGAGCTAACGCTTTCTAGGAAATTAAACTGTATACGGAACCCCATAACCGATTTATAAGCGTTTTCATAACGCTGGCAACGCATCCTATTACATTATACGTGCCTTATAAATTGAAGTATGGCTATGAGCTCGTTTCTGTTAAATAAAGTGAATACTTTCCACTTAACGTCTTCCTCAAGTTTTAGCGTTTTCCCATATAGATGTAATTATGTCTAGAAAAGTTTTTAATAAAATGCCTTTATAGAAGGTAATTTGTTAGTTTGTTTTATAAGTTAAAAATCATTTTTAAGTGGCGTGTAAGTTAATGGTACTTAGTTACTGTAACTTTGTATTTCTTGATTTATAACAATGGGACCATAAATAAGGACACAATAATCAACAAATGCTGTCGTAAATCACTGTTACCTAACTTTTAGTACGATCGTAACAATATCTTAAACGAAACACCATAAAATACAGGTACTCTGGGAAGCTGCAGCTGAAATGTTTTTCTTTCATTAACAGATCCGTGGTCAAGCTGGACGATAGTTTGATAGAGATAAAACAAAGTTAATATTACTCTATCCTGGAAGAATTTAAAAGGGTTGAATGGAAAATAATATACATGGGATAATTAAAGTACTGTTTTTTATGTTGAACTATTAAAATAAATTAAGTAAAACTGCCTGTTTATTTTAGTGGTCGGAAGCGTTACGCTCGGTTAGATCCTAAGTTTGATTCCGGGGTGGGATAAAATCATCATCTTCCTGCCCTTATCCCTTCTAGTTGGGGTCGGCACGACACGTTTTATTTTTTCCATTTATAATGTCGGTAGTGCAATTATTTTCATGTTTAGTTAGCCTGCATGATCTACCAAACATTAAACTACTTACTCAGTATTTCATGTCTTGAACTCGAAAATAATTCTTCGCTTTCTCCCAACTGATTTTCCGTTTTCACTATGTCTTAATAACCTAGCGGTTTGTTCATTCATGTTATTCATTAGGTGCGTTCCCACAGAGCGCGCAGCCTCGCGAGGCATTTTCCGCGCGAAGCAGCTCGGTTGGTGTGGACGTGTCTCGGGCGAGGCAAGTGACAGCGCTGCCGCGGTCGAGCGACCGAGCGCCCGAGCCATCCAGTGTCGTTTTGTTTTGCTCGCGTATATTGTGTAACGTTGTGAATAATCAACGTTTTCCTTTGACCTATAATCAATTCTTTAATCAACTTATAACAAAATAGTTACAATGGAATGCAAGGAATGTCTACACATTCCTTTTCGTGTTATAGTCATACGCAATGTTCTTCGTCAACCGACTCAGAAAAAAACTCGTACTTGAGGGTATCGTAAAATTGTTTTATTTCGCGTCGAGACTAAAAGTCATTTATAGGCGGGTAGTTCGGAATTTTTACAGAGTTTTGGTGTTGTAGTCGGAAGACATGTTGTTCAACGTTAACCGGTTGATAATTAAAGTGAGGTACCTAATGTGCTCATTAGTATAAATAAGCTCGCACAGGAGACAACGGGACTCATTTACGATTAAACTTTGTCGGCTGTTACACTGTCTCTCTTTATTAGAATCTTGTGACACCTTGCGTAACAGATTTTTTAAAAATTATTTTTTTGTATTCAATATTTTATTTAAAATAAAAATAGTGAAGTGTTCGCCCCGGTTTAGGGTAAGTGCCAAAAGCAAACCAAACAATTATTATAACCGCTAGCTCATATTTTGTTTTTTTATATTGAGTAGGTACCTTCGGACTCAATTATTGTGTGTTCATATTTTTTCTTTGTCCGTTGGTTTTACTTTTTTTAAGCCTCGAGTATTACATACGCTCGTAGGCCTTACAATGATTTTGTGTGTAATGCTTCACGCTAATAGAACTATTGTTCCTGCCATGTAAACTCCGATCTGATGACGACCAATAAACACAAACACCCTTAGTGCCGTACGTCCTAGCTTTCGCCTATGCTGTGAGGTCATCATCAGAGAGGATTAGCAGAGGACTTTTATTTACCGCTGGACGTTGATTCCAGGGAACAAGATTGGGAGTTAAATAACTCCATCTTCAACGTTCGTGAGTCCAGCTGACTCACCCTACCGAACGTTCGAGACCTGCGCTCACTGCACCAAGCGGCACACACACCAGACCTGCCGGCGCAACCACCATCTCGTCCCTGCGGTCACTCTCACCTCAGGGTCAACTCCACGGCGTCGCGTCGCTCCACTTACGCGATAGCCAGGGCAGTACTAGTGCGCCTATTTTCACGGAACAATAAATTATCAAGTGACGGCTGTGAACCACGACCTAAATAAATTTCTTGTTAACGTTGGTGAGTTTTTTTATTTTCAACTCACCCTATACGTTACAGTGGCGCCCAAAAACGTGGTTTTTTTATAAAGGTCGCTTGGTTTTTTGTTGTTCTGTGAGGTAGTGTTATATTTTGGTGTTTGTGTGTTTTGTGTTCTTTATTTTTGTGTTTGTGAAAACGTTTTTTTGGTTCAACGCAGCCAAAGTGTACCCTACCCTACGCATTATTTTTTTTTTTTGTGAAAAAAGAAAGTAACGGTTTTTTTTACTGTTGTGATAAACTATTATTTATTTTAAAAACTTATCATAGTAGTAGGGCCCTTGTGAACGCCCGTCCGGGGAAGTACTACAACCACACTTATTTCAACCGTATAGCATTTTATGTTTCGGTTGTAGGGTGTGGGTGCCGGGTTTCTATTACAGGCACATATTTATACAACCTTTTCACCTGGGTTCGTCTGCCTATAAAAGAATTTTTACTTTCTTTTCTTTTATATAGGTACTTATATTGTTTTTTTAATGGTTATTGCAGAGTACCTCATTCTGTCAATACCAATATTTTTTTCAATTCATTATTTCAACTGTAATAATTTTGAAACAGCAACTTAACTTTATTTTTAAACAGTACCTACACAATATTGCAGAGTACCTCATTCTGTCAATATTCTGTCAATTCATAATTTCCTCTCAATTTGTTTTCAATTGTAATTGTTTTTAACAACTTAACCTTTTGTAAAGCGTACACATTGGTTGCATTAACTAATTTTGTGTGTTATTTTATTTTTTATTTCTGTGCAATTGTTTTTGTGCTTGTTTCTAGATTGTTCTCAACCAAAACGTTTGTAGTTTTTAAATTTAAATTGTAACAGACGGAGTCTTAGTACAATAACCGTTAATTTTTTTTTCATCATTGTAAAAAAAATTTTTTTTTTGGCACTTACCCACACTTACACTTATTTTTTTTTTTCTTTTCTCTTTTGAAAAAAAATTTAATCATGGCTTATCCAGTTAAGTTTATGTCGCTTCATAAGTCTGAACTCGAGTATGTAGTGGCCATTAGAGGCGTATCACCAGCAACGGTACAGTACTTACATAAACGGATAGCTAAATATGGACCATTATTTCCATTATGACATTCTAGTTAGTCTTTAATCATTATAACTTCAACAATTTTTTTTTTGACATTCGTTAATTAATATACTCGTAAATTTTAAATATAATAGTAAATCTTAACTTAATATTTTTAATACTACTATACCGAACTATCCAACCTACCATTGCTTTTCTATTGCTTACTTCTGGTCTTTTGTATAATGATGGCCTACACCATTCATTATATTTTATTAAATATTTTAAACCTTTCGGGACTACACCGACGGTTATTATAATGATCGTGGCTCTAATCCATCGATCACTTCAGTTATGTAATACATGGTTGTGTTTTCTTTTCACGGTTGTGTTTTTTCCTTAGAGCGGTAGCAACTCTTTAAATAAGCCCTTGCAGGAGCGGTCGATTACTCCATAAATAAACCATAAATCATAAAAAACACAACTGTGTCTATAGAGCGGTAGCAACTCTTTAAATAAGCCCTTGCAGGAGCGGTCGATTACTCCATAAATAAACCATAAATCATAAAATACAACTGTGTCTTACAAACATAACTTGTTCTTTAGAGCGGTAGCAACTCTTTAAATAAGCCTTTGCAGGAGCGGTCGATTACTCCATAAATAAGCCATAAATCGAAACCAAAAACATGATTTTATCATCTAAATTTAGATTCAATTACATTAAAATCTAAAACTGGTAGGTGGATTAGTATTGGTCGGTGGATGGTTAAAGGAAAAAAATAATTTAATAGTAATATTTTATTTAACTCAATACATACGATTGCATTATTCTCCCGCTTAGTACACTTTCATCCTTGAAGAAAACTATTGTAAGGCATCAGGTTAATGACAACAGGATACCTAAATATTTTATATTGTGCGACAGCTATCTCTCGTATCACTGAATACAATAGCTGCCGCTAGTTATGATTGCGAGAAGTATGAATGATGATTTTGATAGGTAAAACAATAGTTAGCTCTAATTCTTCGTGCGGATTTTGTCATTATAGAAGACAAAATCCTTGACTGCGCGAGGGGGTATTGTAACGTTGTGAATAATCAACGTTTTCCTTTGACCTATAATCAATTCTTTAATCAACTTATAACAAAATAGTTACAATGGAATGCAAGGAATGTCTACACATTCCTTTTCGTGTTATAGTCATACGCAATGTTCTTCGTCAACCGACTCAGAAAAAAACTCGTACTTGAGGGTATCGTAAAATTGTTTTATTTCGCGTCGAGACTAAAAGTCATTTATAGGCGGGTAGTTCGGAATTTTTACAGAGTTTTGGTGTTGTAGTCGGAAGACATGTTGTTCAACGTTAACCGGTTGATAATTAAAGTGAGGTACCTAATGTGCTCATTAGTATAAATAAGCTCGCACAGGAGACAACGGGACTCATTTACGATTAAACTTTGTCGGCTGTTACACTGTCTCTCTTTATTAGAATCTTGTGACACCTTGCGTAACAGATTTTTTAAAAATTATTTTTTTGTATTCAATATTTTATTTAAAATAAAAATAGTGAAGTGTTCGCCCCGGTTTAGGGTAAGTGCCAAAAGCAAACCAAACAATTATTATAACCGCTAGCTCATATTTTGTTTTTTTATATTGAGTAGGTACCTTCGGACTCAATTATTGTGTGTTCATATTTTTTCTTTGTCCGTTGGTTTTACTTTTTTTAAGCCTCGAGTATTACATACGCTCGTAGGCCTTACAATGATTTTGTGTGTAATGCTTCACGCTAATAGAACTATTGTTCCTGCCATGTAAACTCCGATCTGATGACGACCAATAAACACAAACACCCTTAGTGCCGTACGTCCTAGCTTTCGCCTATGCTGTGAGGTCATCATCAGAGAGGATTAGCAGAGGACTTTTATTTACCGCTGGACGTTGATTCCAGGGAACAAGATTGGGAGTTAAATAACTCCATCTTCAACGTTCGTGAGTCCAGCTGACTCACCCTACCGAACGTTCGAGACCTGCGCTCACTGCACCAAGCGGCACACACACCAGACCTGCCGGCGCAACCACCATCTCGTCCCTGCGGTCACTCTCACCTCAGGGTCAACTCCACGGCGTCGCGTCGCTCCACTTACGCGATAGCCAGGGCAGTACTAGTGCGCCTATTTTCACGGAACAATAAATTATCAAGTGACGGCTGTGAACCACGACCTAAATAAATTTCTTGTTAACGTTGGTGAGTTTTTTTATTTTCAACTCACCCTATACGTTACAATTGTTTCGTGGCTCGGTCGAAAAACAATAGACGAGTCTACACAGAGCGCGCAGCCACGTTTGTCAGTTTCCTCGCGCAGAAAATGCATCGCGGGGCTGCTCGCTCTGTGTGGACGCACCTATTGACATTCAATGAGGTCGACAACCCTAGTTACTCGTAAGGCGAATCTCAAACGACATCGCTAGGTCAGAGATAGCCACCGCTGATCCGCGTGGACGGGCGGATCGTACGTCATACGTCAGGCGACCTGAGATGTACTTCTCCTCCCGTATGTGCGGATGAGTGGTGACATAACCAGCGCTTCTTAGTCGACAACAGCGAAGCAAAAGGGAGAATTACTATTTTGAGTAAAACTTATTTTAATCTGTTTCCTTCCCTTCCTCCTGTAAACTTAAATAACTATAGGGCAGAAACTACAGTATAAATGCTGCTACGATACTCCCATCCGCCTTTTCATTCAAATGAAGATTCAAATTACAGTCTTAATATCCAACCTCAAGCAAGATGAACGCAAATACAAAACAATATACGATACACTTGCTCGTAGGAATTCGCTCAATTTAGCGATTCACAAACGCGAACACCAAAGTTCTGAGATTACATTCAGTAAACCTCGTTTCGTATGTGATGTAAAGTCAAGGAAATTAATTGCGTACTAAATTAACTATTAACTTAAATTGGTTGCACAGTGCTGTATAATCCTTTTGGTGCATGAATTTTAATAGCAATGACTGGACAGTATTGTTGGTTAGTATTTGTGAAATTGTCTGTGGAAATTAAAAAAAAAACACGAGGGGCATGAGTTGCGGTAACATAAGTGTCGTACCTCATATTATATTTGTAACGAAAATGTGTTTGTTTGTTTGTTACGCTTGTAAGGTACAACAATGCTTTGACAGTTGTTCAATATAACACGACATATTAGAAAAGTATGTCATCTTGATGAACCGTTTATTTCTCTACCTGTTTCCATGTAGGATAAGGAACTAATTTAGGAAGTCCAAAGCCGACGTGATTAAACGTTGTAACATCATGTTAATTTGATACGATGACAACCTACCAGTAGCACATATTAAACATACAGCCATGATTGGCGGCGCTATTATACCCACATTATTACATTCCTGACACGTTCAACAGACGCTTTTATCAAATAAATGTACACGATACATTCGTAATGTCATGTGATTCATCCAATTTGGGCTTGACAGGGCTTTGGTTTGACTCAGCTATTTTAGTCGCAAATTCAGCGTGAGTCTTTCAACCCTTCCCGCCTCGACCTTTATGTACACTGAAAAAAAAGAATGATTGATTTTACTAAATTCCGCGTAAATTTTATCAAATCCGCGGGTTAATATAGGTCCTACACACGAAATTGTTGATTTTACCAAATAGAACTGGTTGATTATGTAACCCATACGTTTAGTAAATTTACACATTTCATTTTGTTTATTCAACTATAAAGTTCTGTATATTTCACATCGATTATATTCGATATTTTACGATAAGATTTAGTAGATGTCACTTAACGTGTTATGTAAAATTTGTGAAATTAATTTTGCTACATTTACTCATTTCATTTTGTATATTCAACTAAAAAGTTCTGTATATTTCACGTCGATTATTTTTGATCTTTTACGATGAGATTTAATAAATACCACTAAACGTGTTACGTAAACAATGTGAAATTGATTTCGCTACATTTATTAATTTAATTTTGTATATTCAACTAATCCAGTCCTGTATATTTCACGATGAGATTTAATGAATGTCATTATATGTGTTATGTATAATATATTAAATTAATTTTGCTACATTTACTCATTTAATTTAGTATAATCAGCTAATCGAGTCCTGCATATTTCACGTATATTACTTTCGTCCATTTAACGATGTTGATTTAATATGTTTAACTAAAAGTGTTTGGTAAAACATGTGAAATTGATTTCATTACATTTACTAATTTCATTTTGTATATTCAACTAATCCAGTCCTGTATATTTCACGATGAGATTTAATGAATGTCGCTAAATGTGTTATGTATAATATATGAAATTAATTTTGCTACATTTACTCATATAATTTAGTATATTCAGCTAATCGAGTCCTGCATATTTCACGTATATTACTTTCGTCCATTTAACGATGTTGATTTAATATGTTTAACTAAAAGTGTTTGGTAAAAAATGTGAAATTAATTTCATACAATTTACCAGATATCTTCTTGTTGGTGTAGTATATTTTACTTAAAATATGCAAAACTAATTTTGTGATATTTACTCGTATGATTTCGTATATTACATTAAATAAGTTTTGCATATTTTACGTAAGGTATTGTAATAAAATATGTAAAATTAGTATTGTAACATTTACTCATACCATTTCGTACGTTTTAGGACAGCACATTTCGTATACTTTACTTCACTTTTAGTAGTAAAATACACAAAATGCGCGCTCCTAAAATGTACGAACAGAATGTAGGTATATTCTATTAAACATGTTTCGCCATTATGCATGAAAGCTGTAAATTATTGGTTGACTGAAAATCTCTCGTAGCGTAATATACTGGGTGACTAGTGCGCATAACTTATAAGGATGTTCAGACCATCAAACGTCCGACTCAACGAACATCCTCAAAAATTATGCGCACTAATAAAGTCACCGTGTATACTTTGTCGCCAGAGACTTGTAGTCAGCTGCCTAGTTTACAAATCAGTAAACTACCAATAAAAAAAAACGAAAGACAAAATCACCCGCCAGTGAGCGGTATCATACAATACAAAATAAAAGAACATGTTTAGCAAAATTTACCAAAAAGTACTCCAATTATAATTGTTGTTAAACAAATTAAATCTGACTTGTATGATAAAATGTTACAATAATTTTGTTCGGGTTATAACTAAAATAGTAAAAGAAAACAAAATATTAAATGAATAAAATTGAGTATATTATACTTGTTATCAAATTACTTTTACAATAAAACTAAAACAATTCACTTACAGGCGAAGTAATAACTGAAATTTCACATGAAATAATCAACAAGTGTGTCACAAAACAAATGTGGCACAAAATAATTATAAACGGCTTTCAGGTTCAAAATGAACACTTCTCATGGGTCAATCTTCAATATTTGAAACATCCGTTGAGGATAATGACGCCCGATCTTTTACTACTAGTGCAACCATCCACTGACAAAAAATATAAATTATTTTAATTACTTATATGAAATTTAAATAATTTATATTTTAGTTTTTTGTCAGTGGATGGTTGCACTAGTAGTAAAAGATCGGGCGTCATTATCCTCAACAGATGTCTCAAATATTGAAGATTGACCCCCATAGTGAAAACCGGTTTCAAAAGGTAAGTACAACTCCCGAAATGTCCACTTCTGAAAAAGTACTTTTTCCAAAATGCACCTTTCCCCTAATGTACATTTCCCAAAATGTATCTTTTTCAAAATGTACATTCTTAATAGGAATAACTGACTGAACAGATTTTAAAGTACCAGGATCACATCAATATGGAGAAGGTTAACTTATTTTTATTTACTTTTTGTTCTAAGGATGTACATTTTGGGTAAGATACATTTAGGGAAATGTACATTCCGGGAAAGGTGCATTTTGAGAAATGTACTTTTTGAGAAGTGGACATTTCAGGAAATGTACCTTTTGAAACCTGTGTAAATTATGGGAAGTGTACATTTTGAACCTGAAGGAAAAAAGGAATCAATTTGAACAGATGTTTCATTGTTCACAGTGCTTTCATTAAGCCCTTATTTGCAACAAGTCATACTGAATTGGGTATTTGACTTGAGAATGGATTGTACGTTTTAAGGTTTAAAAGAGCAAAGGGATGGCAAAATAAACCTCTACGCGAAATTTTGGCTCAATTTGACGAATTTTACCATGATTTCTAAGATTTCAAATTTGGTAAAAAAAGAACAAAATTTTCTAATCGCAAAATAGTGTTGATTATTAGAATCCATACGTAATTACAAATAATGTTGTTATTGATTTATAAAATGTTTACACATCAAACAAATCATCACTTATTCTTTTGCAGCCGCGCGGTGTGAAATGTGACGTCACATTTCACAATTTGCTTCCCTTTCTGCTCTATTATACCTTAAAAGTATCCATTCTCAAGTCAGATATCCAATTGTGTGATACTGTTACTGATCGAGAAAAAAATTAGCAACGCGTAACAAACGGTATTACTGGATGCGAATTTTTATTCTCGTCTAGTAACATTTGTGTTAGTAAATGGTTCATATTTATCTCTTGGAGCAACCGCCTTACCTAACACCGTTACTTAAAGAATATTTTTTAACAGACTTCTAAAAAAGGAGGTTACTCAATTCGATCGTATATTTGTTTTTTTTTTATGTTTGTTCGCGCATAACTTCGTCGTTTATGAACCGATTTGATGATTCCTTTTTTATTAGAAAGAAGATAGTTCCCATGATAAGGAAAACAAGGTCTGATGAAGAAGACCTGAAAAATCGAACAATAACAATATTACTAAAAAGGGTAAAATAAAAAACTTTTTCAAAAAAAATGTACCCGACTTCAAAAATAACCTACCAAATAACTTTACTTTCGGAAGTCGGTGGCAAAAAACTTAATGAAATAAAAAAGCAAAGCCACCGACTTCCGAAAGTAAAGTTATTTGGTAGGTTATTTTACCCTTTTTCGTGTTTGTTTTTGAAGCCGGTTACATTTTTTTAAAAAAAGTTTTTTATTCACGTTCAGATGATGAAGAAGATGAAGGAGAAGAATAAGTATGAACCATTTACTAACAAGTGTTACTAGATGAGAATAAAAATTCGCATTGTGTCACACTGTTACTCGATGCGAATTTTTTTCTCAACCAGTCAGTGTGACACGATTCAGTGCGACTCGTTGCGAATAAAGGAAAAGAACAGCATTTACAATACAACATATTAACAATACTGCCATAGAAACCAGAGAGAGCAAAAGGAAAACGTACGCAGACCATAATAATATCTGTCAACATCAAGAGATTATAATTTTAATTGAAATTTGCTTTAACCCAAAATAAGTTTTTTTTCTTAATGTACATATTTATATTTAAATGTACTTAAAACTAAGGTTGAGGTAACCTCTTACAAAAGACCCGTCGTAAAGGATGTCCAGAAGGGATCATCTTCAATCATGTAACTCTAAGGGTGGTTAGATATGCTGACCCATTCTGCAATAAAAAGAAAGAATTATCCGCCCACAATGTCCAGCATCCCAACGCCATACAAAACCTTAATATTATATGTACATATTTATATTTAAATGTACTTAAAACTAAGGTTGCGGTAACCTCTTACAAAAGGCTCGTCTTAAAGGATGTCCAGAAGGGATCATCTTCAATCATGTGATTCTAAGGGTGGATAGATATGCTGACCCATTCTGCAATAAAAAGAAAGAATTATCCGCCCACAATGTCCAGCATACCAACGCCATACAAAACCTAAATATTATATTACTTAACATTATTGCTAAGTTTACATCTAACGCAGTTACAATTCGGCTTTATACTATATCAATCTCAGATCAAAGAAATAGGCAAATAGAGCGCTCAGAACACGCGAGTGTGTCCACCAAAGCAAACACAAAATCAAAAACGAATATAAACTCGCGACAATACCAAACTACGCATCGTACCAAGCTACGCGTCGTTGTTGTTTGCCATAAATATGCCGTCTCGTGTCTTTAAATATTGTAAAAGTTGTTCTCAAAACCAAAGAAAACAATATGGAATGTAATTCGATTTGATTTTGTATTTGCTTTGGTGGACACACTCGCGTGTTCTGAGCGTTCTATCTGCCTATTTCTTTGATCTGAGATATCAATACCTACATACAAAAAATATTTCTAAGTTTTATCAAAAAATTATACTAAGTAATTCTTACAGTCAAATCCTACTTGTAATATTAACCACGCTCTGCTACCATGTTGGAAATGTCACGGGGTAGTATGATATTACTAGTTGCTCAACACTCCTCCTTAAATTTTTAATTTTACTTAAAATTACACGGTTCGATAATCTCTCTAGTTACATGTACTTAATTCTACAGTAAGTATCTCCATTACACATTATATGCGAATAAGTTGGTGCTATGATAAGGTCCTCAGGTTTTAAAAATTTCCATGCGTCAACCTCAACTAAGTTGAGATCAAACGCTTGTAGGTGTTCATTAAATCCGTTACAGTTAATTTCTTTACACAGAAAATAAATATCCGTTCCTGAAGCCGTTACAAAAATAAAATTTATTTCAAAAAACTGGTACCCGTCTTCGTTGGAAATAATTAAAATAGCATGTTGCATATACTTGATACCATTGAAAGAAACCCAGTTAAATGTACCAGTTAATTCTACATCTTGAGGAATTAAAATATTTTCAATGTCATTAATATTAGAGGGAATAAAGTTTACCCGTGAACTTAGTTTTATTCTAGCTTCATCTCTTTTTACAGTATAAAGTCTATGAGCAAATGACAGTTGTTCCTTAATTAACAAAGTTAATGCTAAATTTTTTCTGGAGGTTATTATTGAAGCAGTGTTTTTTAATTGTTTATGTTTGGCTTCAAACCTCATGCACCAAATTAATCGTAAGGGACCAACTTGTTTAATAATGTCAGGGTAATGAACCATAAAATGGTGTTTAGGTTTTAAGGTGTCTCGAAATAGCTTTACATAACCATCATGATGTTCGGTGATTAAAGATTCAAGTAAAGCAATTGTACTGTAATCAAAATTCCTGCTAAAAAGTATGTCAATTATCTTAAGCAGTGTAAGAAAAAATAACCATACTTTATCATCTTCTGGGATTAAATCTCCTACTAATAGAGAGAAAATGTGTACAAACAACATCATTTCAGAAGCTGACATATTAAATTTGTTCTTTAATAAATGTTCCCGTTTTACTTTTGTACATTTGTCATTTAACTCATTTCCTTTATAGTCAAATAGTCGTAGCCGGTCATTAAGAGTATCTAAATTAAAAAGTTTTATGGTTTCCGTATAATACAAAATAATATGAGCAAGGTCATAATGACAAACACCTTCAAATATGTCATGCATTATATCAACACATAAATTGTCTACCACGTGATAAGTATTAATGTTGTTAAATATACAAGATTCATTTATACCTGTCACTGATACATCATTAGTTTCAACATCACAGGAATAATTTTCTCGATTTCTTAGAAGGTTGTCATCTTGTTTAGATTGTTTTTTCATTATAGTTTTACTGGCCTTACAAATTCGACAATAATAGTTACTTGAAAATGATTTTGTGAATCCTAGTACAGTATTAAGGCCCAAATTATCACCGATGACCATTGCAAGTATAAAATATACCCTGAAGTTACCTTCCGATGTTACTATATCAATGCCATTTTCCTCTAAACACTTCATTTCTTCAATAAGCTCGTGAAAAGTAGCCGCGTTTCCGTAAGTTTTACTACACGATGATTTATGCAACATAGCAACAAATCTATTTTCTAAAAGTGATAAGTATTCACTTCCCATAGTTGGAAATTGGAAATATGTGGCAGAAATAGAATGAACTCCAGCATGACTTCCCAATGGATTGTTACATTCAAAATCGTCATTGTACAAAAAGTATGGTACGCATAAGTACCCTTCTTTTCCAGATATTTTATGTTTCCAAACCTTGCCTTGAGTATAATTTGATATTGAATTAGGTTCAGCACCGTTATATGTTCCTAAAACAGAAATAAAACCGGGTAATTCGAAAATTTTCTTAAATATTAATTTTAAAGGTACTCTAGCTCCATACTCGGAATTTGGTCTTATTGAAGAATTGGCAGTATTTGAAAATGTACCTTCAGCAATAAGAAACTTTTTAGTAGGTATATAAATGCCAAGTTCAGAAAAATGATTCATTACTTGATACTCTGTGGATAAATTTTCAAAAGGTTGCGATATTGTTTTAATTACTTTTTTTAATTTTTCGACATTTGTTTCTGAAGCACTAGATAAAAGATCAGTTAACATATTACTAATAACATCAGTTATATGCTCTGATATATTATTAATTATTTCGTTGGCACATTTTCGATGAATGTTAGGATTACTGTATAAAGACAAAGCGAAAGTGGCTGTTGAGTTATTAAAAATTTCATCTTTCTGGGGAACTTGGTTACTTTCAGGTTCAAAAACAAAAGAGCGTTCATTATTATCACTATTACAGTCCAAGTTGAAAGTTATTTGTTGGCTACTTGATGTACTCGGTTCTTGAATAATATTGTTGTTTCTACAGTTTGACAGGCATATTTCGGAAGGTAGATTCAGATTATGAGCATTGGTCAGATGACGACGAAACGAACGTATATTTGAAAATATTCTGGTACAATTAAACTGTCTACAGCAATAAGTGGAGTTAGGTCGCAAATCATGGCTAAATTTCAAGTGTAAGAAAAATGATTTATAGTCGTTTAACACAGACGAACACATAAAACAAATAAACATGTTTAAATAAACTATAGGTTCGATGGAACCAAATTAGACTTTTTTTATCATCAAATCCTTAAAAATGTCTTGATTATGTACAAAATAAAATGTTTGGCATAAAAAAGAAATTTCAATCTAAAAAGGTTTTAAGACAGATCCGCCATAAAACAAGCTACACTTGAAATTTTTTTATCAGATTTGCAATCAATTCTGTAAAAATATTTTTGTATAAAGGTCCACACGTTAACACACTCTGTCGGGTACTCTAAATTGAAAACATGGAAAATTTTAAAGCATACATCTACTGCTTTTAGTAGGGTGTCGATCTTATAAATGACTGATTCATAATGGACATAGTAATCGGTTATTTCTTCTATCGATGACCCTACCACGACTATCAGTGGTTGGCAAGTAAGTCCTTTGGCCAAGTGCTCATCCTGACGCAGCTTGATCTTTGTTACTATTTCGCTCTGATTCTGTAATAGAACAAATACAAGGTTGAACAAATACAAATATACAAGATGTTCTGGGTCATAAACACTGAACCCATTGCCTGTAAACTAATATCACAAGTCTTCATTGGGTTGAGTTCTTAAGACTTGCTGATTTCCTCACGATGTCTTCCTTCACCAAAGAGCAGGTAAATACTTTGTATTATTTATTTTTTAATTTATTGCGCACTTTATTTACCTACCGCGACATGTAAAATGAAAGCCTTTTCTGATTCAGCAATGCTTGGTTTATAATATTTTTTCTTATTTTCTTCGGTTTTAACTGGAATTTTAATGGTGGGTGGCATCTTCGAACTCATCAGTTTTAGGTAAACATAATCTCTCACATCTGAAAGGAGTTAAAAATTATTACAAAGCTAAGCCTGTAAAAATGAGGACTGTCTATTATCTTTATTTAATATAATGAAAATAATTTAGCACCTACTGACCTGGTGTGGTACTATCGTCGTTCAAAGTTTTCAGATTATCCACGCAACTTTTTATTGTACTGTAAATTGGCAATGCTTTTTCCATGAATATTGGCCACTTTTTGAACAATTCTAGGTCATGGTTTGGGTACATGAAATCAAAATCTAATTCAACCTAAAAAAAATAAAATTGAATGATTACCTACGCATAATTTTTTGTCCTTAACATAAAACCTTTACTGTTAAATGGCATAAATATCAATTGGCATAATATTTATTATTAAAAATTCTAAAAGCATAATATAATAAGGCCGAATTTTGACAAGCATAAATATTGAATGGCATATTTGCAAAAAAACTTAAATATTTAAATATATTAAATATTTAATAATAAATTATACGAACAAGTTTGTAGCCCAAGCTTGCTTTGATTGAAGGCCACTCATTAAATAAGTCCTGGATGGTTTTATCTTTTCCAGATAAATCTTCTTTTCGCAATGTCCTTGTTAGTTTCCACTTCTCCACAACATCTACCCAAGGCTCTTTATTAAATTTCAACCATAGCTTCATATTATTAAGATCTTCAAGTGATACATTTTGGGACTCTTAAACAAATAACATTCTATGTCCATTGAAATTGAACTCGTAAAACTGAATGTGAGACGTTAAGATAAGAACTCACAAAGCAGATTGTTTAGTTGAGTTCCACCGCGGTCGCCCGCCAACCGATGATCGCAGAGCGCGCGGCGGCAACCCACCGAGGCGGAGCGCCGAGGCTGCGGGTGACCGCGGTCCGAGCGATTCTACTGGTTGCCCGTTTGGAGCGGCATTTAGGCACATCACGTCCACTTCGCATTTGATCCACTTGGTTCAGTTCGCGAAACGTCCATTTCGCATATTGTCATTTCCCATTTGATAATATTTCACATAAATATGGGAAAAGGTAAATGTTATTTAATCTTTTTTAGGGTTCCGTAACCAAATGGCAAAAACGGAACCCTTATAGATTCGTCATGTCTGTCTGTCTGTCAGTCTGTCCGTCCGTATGTCACAGCCACTTTTTGTCGAAAGTATAAGAGCTATCCTGTTGAAACTTGGTAGGTAGATGCATTATGTGAACCGCATTAGGATTTTCACACAAAAATAAAAAATAAAAATTTTTGGGGGTGCCCCCCATACTTAGAATTGAAACTCAAATTTTTTTTTTCACCAAACCCATTCGTGTGGGATATCTATGGATAGGTCTTTAAAAATTATATTGAGGTTACTAAAATAATTTTTTTCTAAACTGAACAGTTTGCACGAGAGGCACTTCCAAAGTGGTAAAATGTGTGTCCCCCTGTACCTTCTAAAACAAGAGAATGATAAAACTAAAAAAAAATATATAATGTAGACCTCAACAAAAACTTCCAACGAAAATTGGTTTGGATGGGATACAGTTAGCAGTTTTTGAGATATAGTACATTTTCAAAAACCGCAAATATAACTTTGCAATTCATACAAACACTATGAAAAACAAAGTTATTTTTATTGTTTGTGTATATTACTTACTAATCTCAATATAATTATATCCCTAATCTATGCTTGCTACTACGGAACCCTTCATGGGCGAGTCCAACTCGCACTTGGCCGGTTTTTTCATATTCTACAAATGTCAGATTTTTATTTTTAATACGACGTACTAAGAAGAAAAAAATATATTTTAATATAAAGTGATTGAAAATATAGAACCTTTTCTGCGAAATGGACCAACTGCGAAAGAGACGTGTTTTCGGAAAGTGGACCAAATGCAAAGTGGACTTAATGCGACTAAACTACTAATTTTGCTTGATTTTACATACAAGCAAAATGACTTTCAAACCCGATAGTGCAAAGTTGAAATGTTGAATAATATACCTTCATGAGTTTCAGTTATGGTAATGGTGGATGTTTCGTGTTTCTTTATGAGTCCTGATTTTCGTAAAATCCTTCTTTGGTTATGGTACCGGTCTACCAATTTCCCTCTTGCTGGAATATATGACTTCCCATATTTTCTACTAGGTACATAATATGCATCCTGAAAAATTGTTTGTAATGTAGTAAATTCCAATTTGTTTTTTTTTATCAGATATTACCCATTACTTGATATTGCCATAGACCAAAATTGCTGATAGGCAGCAGAGCAATTTTAATAGGGTAGTTTTCAAATTTTTGAAAACCGCTTATATTTAAAGATTGGGACGTGTTCGTCCCAATCTTTAATCCAACAGAAAAATAAATTAATTAATGTATTTTTCTCCATGAAACCGATTAATAAAATTACGGTTTGTTAAAATTTGGAAAATCGTAGGTAACCTTAATATAATATAATAATATAATATAATATTCCACAACTATCACACAACGCCATCTAGTCCCAAGCTAAGCAGAGCTTGTGTTATGGGTACTAGACAACTGATAAACATACTTATATAGTTCTAAATACATACATATTATAGATAAATTACACCCAGACACAGAACAAATGATCGTGCTCATCACACAACCATTTGTCCTGGGTGGGAATCGAACCCACGAACTCCGGCATAGCAGTCAGGGTCACTAACCACTAGACCAACAGGCCTTATTGCAAAAACCGATTATCTGCATTTTTAAACAAATTTTAGTTAAATATAGAAATCGAATCCTCAAGTCACGACGAAGCTACAGGTAAAACCTATTTTCGCTCGAATTTTGATGCAGATAATCGGTTTTTGCAATAAGGGCTCCTTGCAACAATCTGGTTATTGATCTGGAACACTGAAGGAAAAACTGAAACATTGAAGAACATTATTTTAAATAACGTTTCCGAGCCCTGGCGACGAGTTGCAAATGGGAAAAGTGCGCAGAATCCGAGAAAATTCAAGACTATACATGGTACGCTATCTATACTATTAAACTACTGTTACCTACTATATTACCATAACACTACTATAGTAGTACCAATATACTATTATCTAATCTACCATACCAAAATATTTTTGCAATAAAAATATAACCTTCGACTCGAATGGGAAAAATTTAACAATTTGACTGGACATGTCCTCATAATTTTTTGCATCCATCGAACCCTTCTTTTTTATGAAGTACTCTATAATACATTTTGATAAATTGTTTCTTATAGTTGTATCATCAATCTTCTTGTTCATATACTGAAGGCATATTTGTCCGATACTAGTGGTCTTCAGAATTTCTTTTAAATTAAAAGACTAATGGGAGAAAAAAAATAGGACTTATACACACAGAAATGGTAAAAATAGTCAGTGTTATTACAATTATTTTTTAAACAATGCTGTTTTTTGACAATATTGTTTGAAAGAGACAACATCACATTTAAACAGGTGTCTAAGTTAAAGTGTTTAAAGATCTTTTGTAATAACACTAAGTAAATTAAATAAAAAACAATAAAACTATCAATTGGAAAAATATGGATAAAAAAAAAGATATGAAATCAAAGTTAACTTCACTACAGACATGGAATCAAATTCGACTCTTAATTTTTTGTTGATTGACTCACTCCTGGAAAACTGCCCATAGCCATACAGCACGCGTAGCATAGCGATTCCATCTCTATTTTACCAAGAATAGACAAAGTTATTTTATTGTTATTTCTGTACTAAACAACTGTTTTTTGCACAAATATGACACCATTGTACACTATTGAAGAATAGCATGTTTATTTTCTATATTTTTTACATTACCATGCTTAAAACGCTATAGTTATTTATAATACTAGTGCGGTAAGTTGTTTTTTATAAACGAGTAGACGAATGTAAGCCCGAGATGAAGTCGAGGGCTTACCATAGTCACGAGTTTGTAAATACCAATTTCCGCACGTGTGTCATACAATGTTTTTCAACACATTTGCGAGAAAACAGTACAATATGTAATTATACAAACTTTATTTAGAAGTTTCTAATATGAAAATGGCGCGAATTTGCAAATGGCGCCACATGCACGTGGTGAAAAATAGAACTACATCTTTCGTCTCATTTACTCTTTAGTATTAAAATGAGACAACGTATTCGGCTTCGTAAACGCATTTTTCGAGCAAATGTGTTGAAATAATTATTTCTACGTTCTGTCATTTTGTCTTTTCTTCCGTCGACAAAACCCCTTTCTGCGGCGCCATGCTACGCCTGCAGCAGGGAAATTCTTCTAGCATTATTGCCATTTGTAGCAGGAATAACATAGGGCCGGCTTTTTAATAAATAACTTATATTTTGTAGTAGGTATTTATGGTATTGGTTATTAACAAGGCAATTTCAAAATAAAGTGTAAAGAAAACTAACCTCTTCGTTCGAAGTAGCACAAGAACAGCCACTAGCCGCAGAACTATAATCGCTGCCCACATATATAGAATCCTTATCTGATTCTATTGATTCTGTGTCTAAAGAACATGTTTTCTGTAAAAATTAAGATAAGATAAGCATATAAGTTCATTTGTACCTATGTTATTATTTTATTAATGTAAAAAAACAATTTCAAGTTGACTCCAGCTAGATCAGTGCTCATACTATTAAGAGCATTTGATATGAGATACATTAGTAACATTTCTACCAAAACTAAAAATCTTTAATTATAATAATAATCTTTACTATTATTAAGTTGAAGAGTTTGATTGCTTCTTTGTCTGAATGCACTAATCTCAGGAACTACTGGTTCGAATTGAAATATTATTTGTGTTGGATAGTCCATTATTTGAGGAATGCTACATACAACAGTGGAACATTTTCAAATTAATGCGAGTGAAACCACGGTGAAAAGCTAGTAATATATAATCATGTAGTTTATTTACTTCTTTTCTCTTATAGTGCAAAACCAAAATAATATGAAACTCCTTTGCTACATTCTGGAAAGTAGGTACAATAATAGGTATATTTATGTACTTCAAAATACTCACCAGGGATTTATTTTCATTTTTAAATTGAGCTAATCCAGCCTTGAATTTAATTCTATCCTTTATTCTTGATTTTGGAATCAGCTCATTTATTTCAGTATCAGAAATATTTTCTATGCAAAATACATCCAAGTCATATTCTAAAAAAGAGAAGAAAACAATAATTTGATATTAAAATTTGGAATACATTTATCTAAAGTATCTACCTTGTTATATTACATATTAATATTTGTACCAAGTAATATGCGGTGTATAGTTAAATACTTTAGATACAAAAAAAATACAATATTTTGTGGTTATCAGTAGGAGTGGGTAATCTTTATTCCGGAAAGTGAATTGATTCACTTATTCCGACTCCGAGTCCGGTACCGGGTCACCTTAGTTATTCCTTTGGCACCGGCATTAATTTGGTCATTCTGATTCGTTGGATCATTTGGCACATTTTGAATTGAACAGTTTACAGACTTTATTTATATTAATTTATACTTTAATAACTAGGTAACAATTTTTGTTTTGCTAACTACGCGTTCATCGCTAGAAAGTTTAATAAACTATCTTGTTTTCAAAAAAAAATACTTTTGTTTATTATTTCCTTTGGATCAGTACCTTCGGAGTTACCCACCGCTAGTTATCAGACAGATATTCGCTAACTAGGGTGTCATATGAAAGGCTCAAGGTCAAGGACTAACTAACGAGCTATGTTTGGAGTTATTGCGCGTTGAAATCAGAAATAAGGAGATCTGCAGGTTACCAACTTAGCTTGCAGTGGCAATAGGCAAGGCACATAGAACTGGCAGCCGAAGTTGGATGGCGACCAAGTTTACGATAAGACTGATCTGTTAGGGCGAAGGTACCTACCTATTCAACCATTCTATGTTGATAATAAGTAGGAACTTAGAACTTACCTTGAAATACAGCTTGTGTGTCTTTTGAGACACCCCAGGAATCGAGGAGTGCTGTGACGAAGTTGGAGCCTAATGTAAATTCCACAGTACTTTGTGACGTCGAGTCCATTTTCACTCACTACCTATGTCCCTAAGATGACCCACTGACCTGAACTAATAATAATTAACCTAGGTTATTAGTGTTCTGTGAGCATAACTATGAATTATTTAAATAACTATCACGCACACGCACCTCCTGTTAGCTGACCGCCGACCGAAAGAAAGAATTTGAAGAACAGTGTTGCCAACGAGATATTTTGAATTCCGTGCAAGTTGGAATTTTTCCGCCAAAAATATTATAAGCTTTTTTACGATTACTTCATTGGGTAAATCGCACGAGTAACATGCCTTGGCATTTTTTTCAGTCCAAAATGTATTTAGAAATGTTAATGGCCATATTTTCTGTACTTCATTTTCATTATTTAGATTTTACCTTATTTCTGTAGATGCTCGGAACAAATGAGAGAGAAGCATGTTTTCGTGTCCGCATAAAAGGTTTTTTTTTTTTCATGATAGGTACCTATTATAAATCTTAAAATCAGAAGTTTGTCTAATGGCGGTAGCTTCTTGGCAAAATTATGAGTTTTATACGAAACGCTCAAGGGTGTCAGCGCGACACCCTTTCTTATCTTGTTCAGTAGTGTCAAAATATCATGAAAATGAAAAAATACTTATGCGGACGGGAAAACACGGTACACCACCCAAAATCTACAGGAATACTATTTGTCACTCTAAAACGTCCGGATCCATGATATTTATTTATTTTGTTTATTTAACTTTATGCACAAGACAGTACAAAGGCGGACTTAGAGCCTTGGGCATTCTCTCCCAGTCTACCTTAGGGTGATTCAGAGAAATAAACATGGAAGGTGCAACAATACAATAAATGATCTTTTTAAATGATACATACATACATAAAAACAAGATATATACAAATATAAAGTGTAAAATAGAGAATATTTATATATAAAGATGGGGATTACCAATAACAAATTAATTTTGTGCCGAGTCTGCCAACATCTTGTGTAAATGCTCACGAACTTTCAACTTAAAAGTGAACCGACTGGAGATGATATATGATCAGTAGGTACGCAATATGTCTAAAACTCGGCCAAGTGCGATTCGGACTCGTGCACAAAGCGTTTCGTACCAATCGTTATGAATATCGATCAAAAACGGCAAAAAATCACGTTTATTGTATGGAAACCATCCTTAAATATTTATTTTATTCTGTTTTTAGAATTTGTTGTTATAGCAGCAACAGAAATACATAATCTGCAAAAATGTCAACTGTCTAGCTATCATACAGCAGCCTATGAAACAGCCTATGAAAAGATAGACAGACAGACAGTGAAGTCTTAGCAATAGGGTCCCGTTTTTACCCTTTGGGTACGGAGCCTAAAAACGTTTTTCGAATTAAAAAGGGCGGAGAGGTTTTAATCTGGCAACTCTAAGTCGTATCGAGTCGAGAACGGAACGCGAATATGGTGGAACAATAGGTATGACGTCACGTCAAATGACATTAAAGTTTAGTAACATCTCAAAGATGTTTCGTAAAATCAACATTTTAATTAAGTAATAGGTATAGATCAAAACAAAGAGTTAAATCGTTACTTTTTTAATATTTAATCTTACTAATATTATAATTATGCGAAAGTTTGTGAAGATGTTTAGATGTTTGTGACTCAATCACACTTAAAGCTTGGCAAAAACAGTAGAAAACCGGAAGTCGCCACTGTGCTCTCGCTACCAGCACTTTGAATGATTTTATTTTATTATTTTTAACTTATTACGTTAGTTTTATGGCACAATAATAAATCTAACAAACCTGTGTTCTTTGTTTACATCAAATATCAAAGATATTAAACGTTATCAACAAACAAAAATATTTGTTCCGTTTCAATGCGTTCTGGCCAAGCTGGATTTGGATGAATTTCGCACACATATAGACTATGATCTGGATTAACAGGATACTTTTTAGGGTTCCGTAGCCAAATGGCAAAAACGGAACCCTTATAGATTCGTCATGTCTGTCCGTCCGTATGTCACAGCCACTTTTTGTCCAAAATATAAGAGCTATCCTGTTGAAACTTGGTAGGTAGATGTATTATGTGATCCGCATTAGGATTTTCACACAAAAATAAAAACAAAACAAACTTTGGGGGTGCCCCCCGGCCCCTATAGGTACTTAGAATTGAAACTCAATTTTTTTTATCACCAAACCCATACCTACTCGTGGGGTATCTATGGATAGGTCTTTAAAAATTATATTGAGGTTACTAATATCATTTTTTTTTCTAAACTGAAAAGTTTGCACGAGAGACACTTCCAAAGTGGTACTGTAACTTCTAAAATAAGAGAATGATAAAACTAAAAAAAATATATGATGTAGACCTCAACAAAAACTTCCAACGAAAATTGCTTTGGATGAGATACAGTTAGCAGTTTTTTAGATATAGTACATTTTCAAAAACCGCAAATATAACCTTGCGAGTCATATAAACACTATGAAAAACAAAGTTATTTTTATTGTTTGTGTATATTACTTGCTAATCTCAATATAATTATATCCCTTATCTATGCTTGCTACTACACAACCCTTCATGGGCGAGTCCAACTCACACTTGGCCGGTTTTTTATCTCTGAAAAATTATTGGTCCCCGTGAGAATAATAAAAATAGTACCTAACAGTAAAGAGATTTAGTTGTAATTTGGTATGGGGATAACCAAAACCATCAAACATAAAGAAACCGATCATGATTCATAACTTTATAAGCTGTGAGTGTTATAAGTATTTAGAGCAATTTTCGTGTCTCTTCTTTTTTACCCGATTACGGCGAAGCAAAAAACGAAAATATATAGGTACTTAATATGATTTTGACCGGTATGTGTGTATGTTCTTCTGTTCCCTTATAACTTCTAAGCTACTTGTTATAAGTAATTTGACAAACGAGGTAACGTTAAAAGCGTCTTATTTGTCTTCTAGATAAAGGATACTAGCGGCCGCCCGCGACTTCGTACGCGTGGGGTTAGTTAATTGCATATATTCCAGGATTTAATGTACCTAAAACGTTAATTCGCTACAAAAGATATCCCCATACCAAATTATAGATTGAATCATAATATATCAATCATATATGTTATAAAGGAATTACTTCTTAGCAACAATTGTTCAGTCTGATGAGCACTCTCTGTTGATGTATAAAAATATTGAAGATCTGGAACACCTGATGTGGAACTCCAAGAGTGCAGCTATAGCATAAACAGGAATGACGTCCTTTTTTTTTTTCGTGGTAAAATCATCAAATGAGTCCTCCCACCCCTCACTGTCAGACTTGTACTGACTAAAATCCACGGTGTCCTTCGATAGCCCTTTATGTTCCGGGGTCACGGTAATGAGATAAGTCCCGCGACCCCAGCAGGCTTTGGGCCTCTAGAGAGGGGTCCCCGTCATTATGCTGACGCTCTTTGAGGCGCGCGTGGAACACAACGCGCCGTCGACCCGGGCATGGTCCATGGCCGGGCTGCGAGTTGCCCTTTACTCGCCGCCCGCATGCCCGCGCCTACGGTGGCCGGAGATCGTCTTGCGACGTCCGTCGCCGCGGGTGTCCAGTGTCCACCACCGCGGGTGGGGCGGAGGGAGGACATTGTCCTGTCCCTCACGCGGCCCGCCTCCTCCTTCGCGAGCATGACTGCTTCGCAGAAGGAGGCCACCGCTTCCCACTCCGTCTCGCCCCGCAGCATGGCCGCGACCAATGCCGGGCGCGAGAGGTCTCCGCCTATCGCCGCCGTGAGGACACGTCGGTGCTCTGCCCAAGCGGGGCAGTCTTGCACCGTATGCTCTACTGTGTCCTCCGGGCGATCTTCGCAGTGGTGACACCCAGGCGTTTCCTCCTTTCTCCTTAGACACAGGTACCTCCCGAAACTTCCGTGTCTGGTGAGGACCTGCGTCATGCGGTAGGTCAGGACGCCGTGACGCCTATCCAGCCACTCCTCAAAGAGGGGTCTTACCGCCGCGATTGCGGCGTGCCCGAGGAATGACGTCTTAGCACGAGTTGTTCATCCTGATGAGCACTTTCTGTTGTTTTTAGGTTAGGATTTGCCGTCGTAGGAAATAATGAAACCAACGTGCATAAACTAATTAATAATGCTCGTTAATCTAAAATATGAATATTAACCGGACTATGGTCTAAATTATCTTTTTTTTAACTTTGTTAATTCCTTGAAACCGAACTGCCTCTGCCCCTTAGTTGATGCTAAGACTTGATGATTGCCAATAAACATTCTAACTCAATTGATTTATTTATGAAAATAACACAGCAGTTCAAGAATAAGTACTTACCTACCTTCTCTAAAGTATTTAAGTACATAAAAAAATACCTTAAAAAAAATACCTAAACAACCTAAAAACAATAGGTACCAACCCTAGTTAGATAGTTGCTATACTTACCTCTAGAAAGTCTAATTCAATTCTTGTTGTCAAAAGTAAACACTAATTTACCAACTTACATACCTACCTGTTGAATGAAACGGGGAAAATATATAAAACACTTTGTTACGAGTACAATAGAATGGTTTAATTCTCAT